>OX345636.1:12109308-12709308 GCA_947044365.1 Petrosia ficiformis | reverse complement strand
CGTACTTCGATGGAGAGAGCCAAGTCTTTCGATTACAGCACAAAGATTTGCTATAGAAAGTGGCGTGATATGTGGTCTGATCGATGAATACGTTTAAGGCCACGCCCTTATTATTAGTATCGATATCGCGCGTTATAATTATATATCGATATGCGCGTACGTAAGAATTAAATCAAGCCACACATCAAAATTTCGTTAACGAGACGAGACACGTGCAGGGAAAATGTCTGTTTTACTTGTGTCAATATTTCTGGCCAATTCTCTCACAATCTCAATATCACAAGACTATCCATTTCGTAATATATCTCTAACATTTGAAGAAAGAGTCAAGGTGCGTATTTTAATGAATCATTATAATATTATGACTGCAAATATAAGAATGAGTAAAGAACTTCCCAAAGTGTAGTCCTGTTCCCAGACTCGGAACGAAGGAATTATTAATATTTTCAGGCATTCAGACTCTCTCGTCCCCAGCTACTCACTACTACGTGGAGAAGTGTCTGGTGAGTTTCTAGCAATTTACTGGTTGTGCTGACTCAGCATTCAGAGAATCTGCACACCAATCAAATTCAAGTATGCTGTAACGTCATCAAATAATAGATATGATTAGATGCGTTACGTATGAGTCAAAATGTTGAAGAACTCTTTATTCTGGTGATAAACTGTTTGTCGCTGATGGCTACCATTCTTTTTTTATGTTGCAAAGCTAAGCTATGAAAGTAGATCAACACTACTAAGGCACAGGATCAATGTTTGAAAAGGTTTGTGCTTTGGGAAAATTGTGTTCACATTTACCAACTCAGAAAAGAGCTTATATTAGACCAGTGAGTCTACCATTGTTATTTGATAGCAAGTTACGATATGGGAAAGCAACCAGTCTCTGATAGGCACACAATTTAAAATGACTATATGTGCAGCGCTAAATAATCTTATGACATACTGAGTCAGCACAATCGAGAAAGTCAGCAGACACTTCTCCATGTAGTGAGTGCAGCTTTGAATGAGACTAACTCTAGTATTCCAACTGACTATTATATCATATTCAGTAATGTACAGTTGTAGACAAGTAGATATGTGTATTGAGATGTAACTATATTTATATTCAAGTTAATTAGCTGTAACTTAAGAACAGAAACACTTGATGCATAGTTTCATTTACAGATAAACATTTTATATGCGTAATAATTCTGCTGGTATAATAATATTGCTAGTGTTTAATTACTAAATTAGCGCACCAGATCTTTCTGTGTAACAATTGAGTATTGAGTTGATCTACATATTCAATGCTCGAAATAGTTTTTGAAAATGTCCAGCAATAACATCTGGACAAAACAATATTTCACCAACAAGTTATGGATTTTGTCTAGAACACAGAAAGTCTCACAAACCAGCATTGTACCCATTTATGGCTTATGAGATTTAGAAGCAACCCACTAGGCTCTTGACTAATAGTTAACCTCGCTGTTACTGTTTTGTTGTATTATTCTTATAACTAATCATACAATTTGTCAAGTCAAATACAGTTTTATCCAAGGCAAATTTTCCAAAAATGGCTAATTGCTGGAGGTAATTTCGAGCACTGATATTATACAAATTATATAATATCAGCATTAATGATCTTAAAGTTAAAAACTGAATATTCACAAATATTTCAAATGAATGACCTGTTTTGTGCATGGCCGTAGTTATGGGAAGCTCTAGAGATCACCAGTACATTAATGCTAAACACTCAGATGGCTTCCACTGTAGAAGGTGTCGTTCCTGATGGAAACAACAGCTTGATAATCCTTCCTTGCATATTTCCAAGAATTGTACCTAAACACAAACGTACCCATTTTATCTGCTCAAACTGTGCCCACTATTAATCTTTTTGAAATAAAGATGGACCCTGACTATGTGATTTCAAGAACTTCAAAAGCTGTACTATAATATTTTATATCACACTATATGTCTGAAGAGATACCAGTATAGAGGACGTTTTGGGAGTGTAAACGTTGATTTCCTAAACTGCTATACATGTTCTATATACTGCCTTTCTCTAGTAGCTGCTAGTACTTCAACACATTTTGAAAGTACGTACTGTGTATGATTCTGTGGCTGCTTATCAATCACAATTTTGTCATTCTTCAGCCATTTTGTAGCATAATTTCATCTTCATGTGCAAACGTTAAATGAATACTCAAAATGAAAGCCATCAGTATATTAGAATATTTATATTTTCTGATCACAAGTCTGATAGGCTACCTGTGCATAAATATGAGCTAGTAAAGATCATTAATAATAGTGACTTGTGCTAAAGTCTTTTCTCATTCATGATGACCTCAAAATTAGGATATGATGACTTTATATGTTATATAGTGTGTATTTAATGTTATATGGTTAATGTATTATGCACGATTATAAAAACAAAGCATGGATTGAAATTTGACATACAAAAAAAAAAGAACGGGATGATTGTTTGTATGAAAATAGTGCAAGTAAAAAGATTGCTTGTCATTGCAAACTAAACTCATAAATTGTTTTTGATGTCATCATGAATGTAATAACCTTCATAAAAATTATTATAGTAAACTATTTCCCACTTTTAGTAATTATAATGTTTGTACAAGAAATTATATGAAATGTATAATTTTTATTTTAGGACCTTGTCAGTAGGCTATCTCTGGAGGAACTAGTTGTACAAATGTCACATGGAGGAGCTGTTTTAAATGGTAATTATAATTATGAACGTAAAAGAATACTGTAAGAGTTCTACACATGCATGAAAACAGCCAAACTGCTCACATATCTAAACCAGAACATCTCCACTGTCTCAAGATGGGAGGGACAGAATGGAGGAGGTTGGTTGGGGGAGAGCGGTAGGGGCCATTCTCGATGGGTGGGAGGCTGTTGAGAAAATTGGCAGAGACAAATAGTAAAGGAGATGAGGGGGTGGCATGGATCCAAGAGGGAGACCTGCATAGGAGCATGGAGAAAGTGACAGTGAGTGAGGAGAGAGAGAGAATGAGGAAGAGAATGATGGAAAGGGAGATTAACATGAGTTGATTAGAAATTCATGCACACTTGTTAGCACTGCTCTGGATTTATTGGCCATTGTAACCATGGGGATTCCATCTGATTTTGACTTGAGTGTTTGCAATGCACAGGTATACAAGAAGTTTAAACTCAACACAATTTTACATGCAGGTTGAGTTATTATAATTATGTGCAGCACCTTTATCTTTAAAGTATAAAATGTAACTCCAGCTGTTGAAAGGTTTAATATTAAGCCATACCAATATTTCAAATTATGTATCCGTACAGGTTGAGTTGTTATGCATGTATCTTTAAATATAACATGTATTATTAGGTCCAGCTCCAGCTATTGAAAGGTTAAATATTAAACCATATCAGTGGGGCACAGAGTGTTTGAGTGGTGATGTAGTTGCTGGTGATGCTACTTCATTCCCAATGGCATTAGGAATGGTGAGGGATCAAAATGATTAAAGTACATTCATGATAAAATAATTATGTTGATGGTCAGCTTCATAATTGAGGCAAGCCTGAGTCCTCAACAGGGTTGAGTCAATTACGATTATAATCATAATTTATTGAAAATGGGTCTTAACAGATAAACATCTTTCATGGTCTATATTGTAAGTTTGCAAATGAACTGAAATTTAATTTCTATCAATGGAAAGTAAGCACCTGTGCTGCAAATTAGGCCCTTTGATTCTAAATAGATTTTGCAGGATGATTTGTCAAATTACTGAAGTTAAAACCAGTTTCTAATCACAGGTCGCATATTCTTCACTTCATATATAGGCTGATTAATGAATGGCTGAGGCAACCTGTTTTATAGATATTTTATAGCCCACAGGAACATCCCTATAATTTCTTTCCACAGGGTTTAATGTGCATATATACATGTATATATATATATATATCATTGCTGATGGCATTTGTGTCTCTCTTTACCTTTCTGAGTATATATACACACAAATGTATATGTTTGTGTCACTTACCCAAGTATGCGTTGTATACGTAGTTAACGAAGTTGCGGGGACTCGGTCAATTAATTGGCAGAATGCTCACTTGAGCTACACATCAGCAAACAGTTTTTGATTACAAGTACTCATAGGATAATTTTTCAAACATTGATAGTACATACTCTTTACTTCCTATATAGGCTGCTACATTTAATTATGATACAGTTTATAAAATGGCTGAGGCAACTGGTGTTGAAGTAAGAGCAAAGAACAATGATGCCATTGCTCGAAATGATTATAGTTTTCATTTTGGACTCAGTTGTTGGTTAGTATTTTAATCAAAATTTATGATCATCATACTCTTGTGGTACAAATGTACTAGTAGGAACAATTGATTGTACAGGAAGTGGTACTGTGGGATGTTAGATCTAGGGGAGTGGAAGTGGGAGACCCCAACAAAGATTTGCACATGTTTTGAAACAAATAAAATAAACAAAAATTTATTTTGAAAGCCACTTTGAACGAAACTTTTCTCTGGGCTCACATGTGCCTCTTGAGGGAGCACCACCCTCCTGCTCTACTGTAGTGCTTTTATGCCTTTTGCTTGCTGGTGGTGGGCACACTTTCTCATCACTGTTTTCACTACTGCTTGAGACCCAATCTCCAGCTTCATCAGTGTTGTAGTGGCTATACAGAATACTATCTCAATCTTCACTGTCGCTTGAAGTATGATTTCTGGCAGTTCTCGATCCCTTGTTGAAACTATCGCTGGTTTCCTTGGCCTTTCTTTTAAATAATCGATCTAGAGTTGCCATTTTACTATTGAAACATGCAGTGCACGTGACCACACATGCTTGAACACGTGGGAAATAATGTGATTTCACTTCGATTTGGAGCAAAAAAGCACCCTGCACCCCCTAGATCTAACACTGCATATAACACACTGTCCCATGAAATGTAGCATTATAGAAACTTTTATCTTTCATACATCGCTTCGTTACCCAAGAGTATCTAGTTGAAACATTGGTGGTGAAGACCAAATATTTTTGTTGGTAAAAGACAATATGTCTAACATCATACTGACATATATGTTTGGTGATATATTTGTAGATTGTGTCACTGCATGTGTATATACTTATGTGGCTGCATCATTCTGTATATGGAACATGAAGTTTAGAAAGTGAAACAAAATAGCATTCACATTCACGTTGAGTTGGCACCAAACAAAATGATATTATCATTTAGTTTGGTGCCATCTCAATGTGAACATACGTTAGTACAGTTATAAGGAATTAATTTAGTTCCCACACAGTACCTAAGTTTACATAATTATATACTATCATTGTACTTACAGTGTAGATTGTGAGTGAATACACTATACTTCAAATATACTACACAGTATTACATCCTAGTGCTATGCTATCATATACAAATGTAAAGGGAGTTCACACATTACCATGATTACAGCACAAAGTGCATGTAGTACTATATCACCTTAGTGCTATGCTATATATCATATACAAATGTAAAGAGAGTTCACACATTACCATGATTACAGTACAAAGTGCATGTAGTACTATATAGCCTCATAGTATTTAACCTTAATGTGACAATACAGTGGTGTTAATGATATTCATATCTAACAGTTTTTATTATCATACATGTAGATGCTATTTATCAATTAATTGGAACATAATATTACTGTCAGTGTTGAAGTTTGTTGTTTGTAAAAATTGAAGAATTTTGTAAATTGCATTTAAGAAATATACGATTGTCAGCAGAACCAGCCAACAGGAATATATGTTTAATGTGTTTCTGTATATACATTATGCATAGTATTATACTACAACACAAAATGAATATCATTAATTGTATCATTTCTCGCTTCTGCTGTACCACCACTATGATATTGTCAGGTACTGTACATACTGCTATTAATAATGTGAAGTTTTATTTCATTGTTCTGCTTATCTCATATTTCGTGAACGATTTCATACAGTATGTTTTCTTAGAGAGTCAATTATGGGAAGTACACTGCTCCTGGGGGGTAAGGAGGGGGGGGGGGGTGGGTGGGTTGGGTCTGGGGATATGCTCTCCCAGGACATTTTTAACTTGGCTCTTTGAGGTTGCTTCTGGTTGCTTCTGGGGCCCCAGAAGGTTTATAGCTGCGATGATGCTGCATGTTGAAATGAATTTTGCCTAAAATCTAGAGAGTGGTTATCTCCCCCGCTGTGTGAAACTCTGTCATGTCATTAATTTATAATAATTATAATTTAAAGTATCTGTATCTGGTCAATAAATGTGCACTCTGCAAATGCATCCAACAGATACAAATGTATATCACCACATACCTTGTTATAACTTACATGTGGCATAGTATGTGACTGAGCAAGTGAAAAGGGGTCTACAAGCTTTATAGACAGAGGTGTGGAAACAGCCAGTCATGCAGGGCCTTGTCCAATAAATCTGTGAATGTCCGGTAAATTGAAGCTGAGCTGTATACAAAGTATGTGGGGAGCAGGACAAGAGTGGTAAAAATAGGTCAAAATGCCGGGCAGTCAGTTAACTATTTTCACACCCTTGTTTATAGACCAGTTGGACAATAACAAATAATCATACAAACTCTGATCAATTGTTATTGTCCAACTGGTCTATAAAGCTTGTATGATCAATTGTTATTGTCCAACTGGTTATAGAGCTCCAGCAAGCATTCTTTTCATATCCTGTCTGTTAATTGACCAAGTTCCTGGAATGATGTAACTACATGTATCTCATCTATACATGCAACTAACCTTACAACTGTACTATCCAATCAACCAGTTATTTTAACTAATTGAATTTTGTGATGTATAGACTTAGTGGTTCAAATACCTATCATCACAAAATAGAAAACATTCGTATAATTACTTTGTGATAACCAATGCTCTTTATTAACTCTTGCCTGCATACAGTTACTGTAATTGTTCTGTCTGGCTGCTGGCAAACTTCCAGCAAACCTATGAACATTAGCACTTTCAAAATACTACCAGCAGACTTCAAATCATACAAAAATCAAAAGTACCAACAGGTTTTTGCTAAAACCTTTCTGTTTTAAAGTTATCACATTTTTTTGTAACTCATACATGTAGGTAGCAAAAGAGTTCATTGAAACACAACTCATCTAGCTTGAAGCCTATCGCTATCGAATCACTACTTGAAATGAAGTACAATTGAAGCACTTAGCTCTTACATTCCAAAGGTTCTTGCAATGTCTGTCAGTTAGAACAGCTATTAGTTATTACAACAAGCTATGCTTTCTTTCTATATCTTGTGCAATATTGTATAACTATGCATGTATATACCTAAAATATAAAAATAGCAATACCACTTATTACTAATTTCGTGTACATGACTCAGCATTCAGTGCTCCATTCCTTTCTAAACCATTGTGGCTGTACCTAAAATTTCTAAGCCATTTAAATTTTGTATTTATTAATTTCTTTATATAAGTTACAATGTATATATAATATATATTTATATATATGTACCAATCCTAAGCCGTTGTGGCTGCTTAGATATGTTTGTTTGTTTTAAGCCTTTTGCTAGCATGCTAGGCACATACATTTTCATTTACATACTCGTATGTATTTAACTATAGGAGTCCAGTTCTTAATATATTGAGAGATCCCAGGTGGGGAAGAAACCAAGTAAGTATGAATGTGTACATATATAATTGCGTATGGCAAATCCTTTTACCCTGATTATCCCATACATTCAATGATCCATACCTTTATTCATTCATATATAAATATATGGAGCGTGCACATTCTTGCTGTGGTAGAAGGTACTCTAAGCCTTTTTCTGGGTAAAGTGCATGCTTGAGTACTTTTATTAAAAGTGCTTATGAAGCACAATTAAGTGCTTGTTAAGCAGAAATGCTTCAAGACAGTTTTAGAAATTAGCACATTCTTCAGATAGTTCAAATAAGTTTTTAACGTGCAATGTACATACATGTATGTAGCTGGAAGATGTTTAAGCCTAAACGATGCCGAATGAAAGACAGTATAGATAAAGTAATGTTTATAAAATGTAACATTAATCTAATTCATATGGCTAAAAAATGTTTTGTGTTGCTTGATTAGAAATGTGCTTAAATTATGCTTGAAACATTTTCAAGGTGCTTCAGCTTGTGCTCAAAGCACTTCCACCTGTTTGACTGCACAAAGAGTTTACAGCCTCAAGCACTTTAACTGTGTACTTGTAATTATGCTCAATTATTTTCTAAAGGCCTTCGCCCCATGTCTGATATACATTTAATTATCCATACATTCATTCATCCATCCATCATTTTGATCATCCAAATATTCATTCGTAATTCATAAGTAATCACATGACATGTGTTTATGACAATACTATAAAATATCAGAACATGTTGCATATTGTATGTCATGAGTCTGGCCAAGCTCATATTCAAATTTTGGCTGAGCTACATACATGTGCATGTAATATGCTAATTATTACAAAGAGAAAAGAGGCCACTTCTTACTGATGCTATCATTGTAACAGTCACTTTTGATATAATTATGGATATAATGAAGTGGCATTTGTTGAAAAAGGGCAAATGGACAACTTTTATTTAGTGGTATACAATATACATGTATACGTATATACAGTAAATATCAATAAAAATTACTCAGTAGTTTCATTTTCACACTTCAGTAGTTGAATAGTAGTTTTGACATTAATTGGTGTACTTGTCAATTCAACACCACAGTAGTGAGACAGTAGTTACTATACTATACTGACAGAAGAATTAAAATAATTATTGTTACTGTATGTGGACTTTCTATTGGCATATACTATTTACTGTTATTTTAGTAAGGCAATGTTTCCAAGAAGTACATGTATTTTTAAAAAGATTGTTACCCAATTTTTTTACATTTTAAATTAATGTTAACAATTACTATAGGAAACCTATGGAGAGGATCCCTGGTTGTCAGGATATCTGGGTCATGCTTATGTCACTGGTCTTCAAGGAGGTAAACTATTATATTAATATGTGACCTAATTTTCATAAAGAGATCTATTCCGGTATTCCCACAAGATAATTTTGCTCAAACATTTACATTCATTTGCTTACCATTCCACCATTTTGTAGAGAAAGTCAATGATATATGGTATCCAGGATGTGTTTTCATTAAGCTTCTTTCATTTCAGTGACTTCCTTTACAAAATGGCAGACTGACGAGCAATTCAACTTAAGTGTTTGAACAAAATTATTTTGCAGTACAAAGTCCATTTTTGAAAATTAAGTCAGATATACATGTATATAATATATAATTACCCTCGCTGCGAAGCGTAGGCGGAAAGGTATGGTAATCATATTGTGTGTCTGTGTGTGTGTGTGTGTTTGCAAAAAATTGGGAAAATTACAAACATTGATGGCTCAAATGAGCTACTGGCAGACTTCAAATCATACAAGGATCAAAATTAACAACAGGCTTTTGATAAAACCTTTCGGTTATAAAGTTATGACAATTTATATCACTCATGGTTTCTGTTTCCAGACTTGACAAGACTCCTGGGCACAACTACAGACATCTAAACATAACTACTATCGTATCATGACTATCACTAGCAAAGCACTGCATCAAATCAAACACAATTGAGGTAGTCCCGGCTACAACATCGAGCACTGGCTCCAAGCATTTTTGCCAATAAAGTTACTTTCTAGCTCCACCACAGTAAGTGTAACTGCAGTCAGGCTAAGTGCACAGAAACTGAAGTACTGTTTCAAGGTTCTAAATAATGACTTCATCAAGTCTGAAACTTATTACACTTACTTGTTGCTTCTTGCATACCATTTCTCTGCTATATATAACACTTTAAATTCTTCCTGAATCTTCCTGTTGGTCCATAGCTTCAGTGTGCATTCTTTTACATGCCGTGCCCATTAATTCACCGAGCCCCAATAATGACCCAAATTTCTTAACTATATATATATATATATTAAACCACATGGAAAGCAATAATAAAGGATGGCCCAGTGGACCATAAAAATGATAATTAGAGCTAAAAATTGATAATTAGATAATAGTAGCTAAAAATTGATAATTAGATAATAGTAGCTAAAAATTGATAATTAAATTTCAACTGTTGCAAGGACAAATAGATATTAGTACACACCAAATTGAATTTTCATGATGTTGACATAAACAGGAATTGAATTTTCAACATTCATTACAAAAGTGCATGTAACAGTCATTGAAATTTCAACACCACACAAAATTCAAAAGTATCAACATTTCAGTTGCGTGTACACAACAGGCACATGAAATTACGTATGTGGTGATGCTAATTCTTTCAGGAGTTTAAATTTAGCAACCATACTCCTAGTTAGTATGCATAGATGTGACCCATAATAATTTTGAGCAAATGCTTACCTAACCTGTCAAAAACTCGCTATTTTGCCATTTTGCACAGAAAGCCACTGAACGTTGATATAACACGTTATAACTAGGATATGAAGATATGAGAGAATTTGAAACAATGAAAAAATTATTGCATGTTTCTAATTCTCACATGCCTGTATATCAGCTTTGAATATAAGCCTTGGATCTAATAGTTTGCCTAGCACTGACCATATGGTATATGTATGTATGCTTCAGGTATGTGTACTACCAAAACAGTGAATTTGTGAATCCATGGAAGAGCCTGTGTTCTTTTTATTTGTACTTGAAAAGATAACTGATGGCATACATCATGACACATCACTGACTGAAGGGACCACACAGATAGCTTTGTTTCTGCTGGTTAGGATACTGTTTGTCAGCTTAAGCCAGTTACATGTAGATCCTAGGATTGAAGCTAACTTTGGTATTACATATAGTACAATCCAACATCCTTCCAGCCAATCAGATTAATATTAATCTCAAACCCATGCACAGATATGATATCTACACATAATTAGGTCGTCTTGCACAACACAGTTGATGCTTCTACTGTCAAGGGGTCTGGTGGATCAGAATGAGAGTGTCTGACAAGATATGGGTTCAATTCCTAGTCAGATGCCTGACTGTTTTCCTTTGTTTCTAATTATGCATATCATAATAATGCCTTACATATACATGTAAATGTAAGCCTACATGTACATGTATATGTAATCAACCTTACATCTTTTCTTATCACTTGAGTCAAGTTTGACATATACATTTGTAGTTCTTTGGATTATGTCGTACAGATTCAATGATAAGTGGGTTTCTTTGCCGTGCTATCTCATGAGTCGAGTTCACACTTTGCCTTCCTTGTAACCTCTTACATGTACAATCAGATTTGAACATATATAGTCTCCATCTACCAGAATATGTGTCATCCCAGAAGTGTATCTTAGCAATTTTATTGTTATCCTTTAGGTCTTCTCTAATAAGTATGGTCGTTCATCTGGGTATTCTTCATCATAGATAATGGCTATAATCTCTTATCAGAATTGCTTGCTCTTATTCTCCTTGCTGTTGTTGATTGTTGCATTTGGGATTCTTTTGCATTGACTGCCGCTGTATGAAAACTGTTGAGCAGTCTTTCATGACTGCTGTGTTTGATTGGGATTGGTTAAATGATTTTTTTTGCATAATTATGCTATGCCTTCCTGTTTCAACCTACACGATGTACAGAGAGAGAGACACAAGAGGCATCTACGTATATTTCCTAGCTCTTTTTATCAATTATTAATTTTAATTATGTACATGTACAATATACCTTAATGCTTCTGAGTATACACAAAGCTTCAATAAACCATACTGAATAACAATTGAAGTGCTTGTGACTGTATACTCACAATTACCTCAGAATATCTCTGTAATGTCACTGTGCATGTATCATAGGGTGGGTATCATCCAATTCTGATTAAGAATTGATTATGTTGGTGAATATTAGTTGGCTATCTGTCAATATTATAGGCTGGGTTATCATCAGTATTTATAAGTTCATCTGTGAGAGATTATGTATCACTAGTTATCTACCTGTAACTTATTATAGGCTGGGTATCATCCAGTTCATCTGTTAGATTAAGAATTGATTACGTATGTTGGTGAATATTAGTTGGTTATCTGTCACTGTGTGTATATTATAGGCTGGGTTATCATCAGTATTTATAAGTTCATCTGTGATAGATTATGCTGCTGAACATATCACTAGTTGTCTACCTGTCACTTATTATAGGCTGGGTATCATCCAGTTCATCTATGAAATTATGTTGCTAAATATTACATGGCTATCTGTCACTGTGTGTATATTATAGGCTGGGTTATCATCGGTATTTATAAGTTCATCTGTGAGAGATTATGTTGCTGAACATATCACTAGTAATCTACCTGTCACTTATTATAGGGTTCATCTGTTAGATTATGTTGGTGAATATTAGTTGGCTATCTGTCGCTGTGTGTGTATTATAGGCTGGGTTATCATCGGTATTTATAAGTTCATCTGTGAGAGATTATGTTGCTGAACATATCACTAGTAATCTACCTGTCACTTATTATAGGGTTCATCTGTTAGATTATGTTGCTGAATATTAGTTTGCTATCTGTCGCTGTGTGTGTATTATAGGCTGGGTTATCATCGGTATTTATAAGTTCATCTGTGAGAGATTATGTTGCTGAACATATCACTAGTAATCTACCTGTCACTTATTATAGGGTTCATCTGTTAGATTATGTTGGTGAATATTAGTTGGCTATCTGTCGCTGTGTGTATATTATAGGCTGGGTTATCATTGGTATTTATAAGTTCATCTGTGAGAGATTATGTCGCTGAACATATCACTAGTTGTCTACCTTTCACTTATTATAGGCTGGGTATCATCCAGTTCATCTATGAGATTAAGAATTAATTATGTTGGTGAATATTAGTTGGCTATCTGTCAATATTATAGGCTGGGTTATCATCGGTATTTATAAGTTGATCTGTGAGAGAATATGTTGCTGAACATATCACTAGTTGTTTACCTGTCACTGTATGTATATTATAGGCTGAGTATAATCCAGTTTTTCTCTTAGATTAAGAAATGATTATGTTACTGAATATAATTATCATTAGTTGTCTACCTGTCGCTTCAGTATTTTCATTGTTGGTGCTAATAGATCCCTTATTGATGTCAGAAGAAAAAGTTGGCAACACTATTTCATGTCTTGAAGTATCAACAAAATTAGAAGCCTGAGCTTGACAACTGCCTTTGGGTATTTTGCTAATTTCGTCTAAAGTTGTAGCATCATAAACAGGATCACTTCGAGTAGGTGAATGTTCGTCAAGTATTTTACCATCTGAAAAATATTATAAAAATTAATATAAAATTTATTAGCACATACAGTACTTTGATAATGTGTATGTACCTTTGGTTCTCTTCTGTCCAACTCTTTTGAACTCTTCTGACTCGTGCCTTTTTTGAGGATTTTCCTCTACAACAATGGCTTTCCATTTCTTAATTCTTCTGTGTTTGTAAACAGTAATGGATACCATTTTATCACCAGGTTTAAACTCCTCAAACTTTCCTTCTACTCCATTCAACTCTATGACACTCTCTGAAGCGATATACTCTGTTTTACCATCGTACCTACTGGACCCGTTATCGATCCATCTCACCAAGACAGCCATTGTGTTACTCAGACCACGAGGCTCCTAACGTGAGTGCATGAGCATACGCACTCGTTAAAAAAAAAAGGAGAATTACGCTTATGAAAGTGTCACACCATGGCTTGACATTTTAATTTCATGGAATTACACTTCGCACAAAAGAACGGAATGTTTTTTTTTTGCCTGTCAAGCCATGGTGTGACATTTCAATTTCATGGAATTACAATTCACAAAAGTCTTTCCAAGTATAGCCATGACAGTACAGAACGTTTTTTTTTGGCTCCTACCGTACATGTACATGCATAAACACTTGGAGCAATTTAGAAATTGAAAATTTTGATCTTGCACATGTCATGTGTGTATAAAGAAGATGATTGGTTAATTTTATGAATTCAGTCGATAGCTACATGTACATATATGTACCTACCTACATGTACATTGTACAGGGTATATAACCGATTACAACATTGTTCAAGTGAACTTCACATTCTTCATATAGTACAGACTAGTTTACAAACATTACATGGTCTGAGCTATTTTATATTGTATCAGAATACTCAGTTTCAATATCAACTGTGTTGTATGTAGCTGTTGAACTAGTCACTGAATTGCACTTTACCCCATAAGGCCCTTTTCATAAAATCAATGTACATGTACATTCATATTACCATTGAATATACACATGTAGCTACATGTTTAGGTCATTCACATTCACCTTGACCTCAGGGAAATGTTCATAACTTTAAGACCAACAATCTTTTTACCTTCACCATTTTCATACACATTGGAATTATCTTTCCCGTATTTTTTTGTGTATGTCGAATTTCAATTGATAAACGCATTATTGAGTTACATATAATCATGTATTAACCTTATTACACAAAACTATACACTATATTACATATAAAGTCATCACATCCTAATTTTGAGGTCATAGTGAATGTGAACAGACTTTAGTACCCATTTTATGGTTTTCTATGTGACCTCTCTTCATATCATCGTAAGGCCTCTATCTACATCATCATAACACCCACTAGGTATTATTCTATTAAATAACGATACCTCAAAAAAATTTAATTGATTATTATAATTTATCAGACCCAGACCCTTTTAACATTATTACAGGACCCTTCCATTTCACAATGGTATGTATAAGACTTTTGTTTTCAACTTTTATGGAAGATGCAAGATTTAAGCCAACCCTTTAAAGTGATAGTTACAACTAACTAAAAGTGCCTATTATTGGTGAATTTTCATTTTAGTTAGTTATAGTTATTACAGTAGACTTCTAATTTAGTTATAGTTTAGTTAACTAAAATTCAAAATGCCTTACTAAAGGGGTTTCAGTTATAGTTATAGTAAACTAAAACAAAACTAGAATTTAAAATGTAACTTAAACCCTTTTAGTAAGCCTAATATTACCTTAGTTAATCCACTATAACTAAACTAAAAGCTTGACATATTACTATAACTAAAAGCATTCACTATTTTCAAACCAAAACAAAACTGTAATAAATACTTATTTCTTATCTCAGATGATCCTCGTTATGTAAGAGCTAATGCTGGTTGTAAACATTTTGATGTACACGGAGGACCCGAGAATATTCCTGTTTCAAGATTCTCTTTTGATTCTAAGGTCACCCTTTCTCTGTTGTCTGTTCGTCTATTCATTGATGTATTACTTATTTATGTAACATAGATTACATGTATGGATGTAAATGAACAGAACGTTGTAGAAATAGGAGTGTAAATGACCACATATTTAATTGATTTGTTCAAACTGTCTCGAGTGAAAATGGATATGGGAAAATAGATTAATCCTGCTAGGTGCTCGCGTGATTACGCTAACGTGATTCCATGTAATCATAATGTAATCACGTGAATTTTCACCAATTCCCATAAATATTCCCACGGGGGTTATATAGTTAATTAAAATAGCATTAAATAGTTGCAATTGACACCATTACCAAGATAATTATGTTGGAGAAGAAAACTGAGTCTGAGATGTGGATAAACCAAACAAGATTCTTTATTTATTTATGCTAAAAAAAGACACTACATTGTGTTGGAGAAGTGGATAAACGGAAGTTTTAGCGCCATCGATCTACAAAGCCATGTGAGTATGGAACTCTCAGATTACGAAGATGAGCTATGTGACGATACTGTAAAACTAACAGCTGACTAGCATTTTGTATACAAGCAAAGAGACGCTATTAAACAACATAAAATATATACATTGTAACTAGAACTCAGTGTGACTGAATCGAAGGAGTCCATGCCGTTTTCGGGGAGTGGCTGGTATTGATTGCAAGAAACAACCGAGGAGAGTAGCTGGTCTAAAAAAACAACACATCGTAGATGGATGCTATTGTGTGTGTGTTAATTGTTGTTATTGGAATAATTTTTACATAGAAAATTGTTATGTGTGTGTTATATACATAAATATATCCCGATATGGCAAAACATCAAAGTAAACCACAGGTTTATAAATCAGATATAGCACCCTGTAGTCAGATATAAAACCTGCCGTCGAAACAGACTTGTCTTTCGTGAAATATATTAATTATAACACGCCTACTCGTGCTATATCAGAATTATAATCACCTCGCCCACGGGCCTGCGGCCCTCGTGCTCGGTGATTATAAATCTGATATAGCACTCATAGGGTGTTATAACCTATACTTATAATAATTATTATTGTTTATGCTGCATTCTTTTGTTTCAGTTTCTTCCTGGCATCTCTGCACTTTCTTTTTTGAACTATCTCTTTTCATCTTCTTTTGCTTTCGTGCTTTGATTCCACAGGAAATAGATGTCTACATGTTCTGAGATGAATTGTAATGAATGACAGACATAACTGTATATACATGTATACATTGTATATATACAACTTACTTTTGATTCCCTGAAGAATCAATCCTAGGGTCGAGTAGATCCTGACCACCTGTTTGTGTGCAATTGCAATTTGCCAATTCGTCTATTGTGAAAAAAACAAGCTAGAGGTTTTAATGCCATGAGTTGCTCGTTCTTATGTCCAGTAATTTGAGGTACATTTTGTGTTCACCCAGCCATCTACCAGTGTCGCTGTCAACATGATTTTCACAACCTAGCTATTCTGCCTGAAAATCAGGTTGTACTGTATTGCTTGCTTGTATCTGCCTGCCGAAAGGAATTATGGAAACATCACACACAATCGTTTATAAAAAAACTGACTTTTTTGATTTTTTTTTGCTGCTGCAGTAGATATTGCTATTTGTATTCTTTCGATGTTCTCTTTTGAATCTTTAAGCTGAACTTCCATAACATCCAGCCATTGATGGATTCAGGTAAATTCACCTGAGATGAGGTGGCATATTCTTGTCTCAAAATTTATAAGAAAAATTGCGAGTGTTAGTAGCATCAATACAGTTATACTTACAAGTGTAAGAGCTGATGTAATTGGAGTTGGAGAAAGATGGTTGCTAAAGAGTGGAGGGATGCCGGTGGAATATGGTAGTTGGGGGGACAGAATAGGTAGTGGTAGTGGTGGAGGTGTCTGCTGATGGGAAAGTGGTTGTGGTAGAGGTGATTGTGGCTGTTGGAAGGGAAGTTCCTTCAATAAATTCAATAGCAATGTTTGGTATCAGAATATAAACTTTCAGTGACATTGCAATTAAAATTACATTATTAATTAGTATACGTATTGCAGTATTGGTAACATCACTAGTCAAAACTAACCTAGATATACTGTATAATGACTGATTACCAATTTAATTATCAGCTTAGACATCAATTCTCATTGGATGATGAAAATCTGAATCATTACTTCGCTAATCTACATAGATAATGATGAAGGTACTAGGTGGAACCAGCACATGTCTTTCATAGTGTCACAGGTTCACTTGATCAACAATTGACTTTAATTAGCAGTTTATTTATATACAGAGCTGAAGCATAAGATGGCTCTGGAACAACAATATAAATTGTCCAGTGTCTAGACAGAAAACATGATTATTGTCTTATTGTACATTAAGAAGTCAATTAGTCTTGAGATCGTGACACACAGGTATATGTATCGAATGGTTTCTAAAACTATTTATGAATGATCTTTAATCAGACATGAGGTTTGAACAAATCTATTAATTGTGTTGTTTATTTTCTGTCCTATTTTTCATCGTTTTGAATTTTATAATTATTTTGATTTGCGACTATGTCAATAGAAAGTCTCTAAAACTAATGATGTGTGATAATGATATAGTACAGTCACTACAGTGTATGTATCTTAATCTGTATAGTCCTGAAAAATAATTCATTACACATACAATGTACATGTACATATGTCCCTAGGAGGACTGTATCTGATTTACAGTCACTGATTCCTAGGGCGCGTAGAACCCGAGGGGGAGGTGACTGTAAATCAGATACTGCCCAACTAGACGTGTTATAAGTAATTTGTGTCCTAGTAATGACGCACATCAAAAGTTACTAAGCAGTTCCCATAGAAACGAAGTGACGTCATTGGAGAAACCAGTCAAACCACAAACTCACGTTTCACTATTCCTCTGATTTCAGGCAGCTGCGAATGTCTAGCCCTGTTCTGAAACGGCGAAATTTATCTCTCAAGAGACGAAAGAGCACTATAAAAGTTGATGAAAATGATGGCATGTTTGAAAAAGAGTGTGAAACAGAAGAAGTCGATGACGACCTACCTGCCACTCAATGATTTGTAAGCCCACAAAAGTCGTTAGCCACTTACCATCTCGATGAAGCATGCCCAGTGAATGTTTTGTTGTGCGATAGTTCCTCTGATCTTTTGTTGTTTTAATGATTTTGGTGATTTACATGGTTGTTGATTGGTTGTATCAAGTGATTTAGCTTCAATGCTGGTATGAGTTTGGTTACTATGTATATGTATGTTTCTAAAACATTGCTACTTGTGTTTATTGTAAAATTTCATTGATTTCAAGAAATGAATGTTTGATAATTTTTTGATTGAAAAAAATTATAGCATGTTTGTATCACACTTGTAAGCAGATTATAAAACGTTTGTGGTGTAGACATTTCTAGTGAATTTACATCCCGCGCAGTGTCTTTGGTGCGTCATTACTATGACACAAACGTGTATATTAGCTGATACTAATGATCTATTACATATACATGTACGTGTATATTAGCTGATACTAATGATCTATTACATATATATACATGTATATTAGCTGATACTAATGATCTGTTACATATACATGCACGTGTATATTAGCTGATACTAATGATCTATTACATATACATGTACATGCACGTGTATATTAGCTGATACTAATGATCTATTACATATACATGCACGTGTATATTAGCTGATACTACTGATCTATTACATATACATGTACGTGAATATTAGCTGATACTAGTGATCTATTACATATATATAAATGTATATTAGCTGATACTAGTGATCTATTACATATATATAAATGTATATTAGCTGATACTAATGATCTATTACATATACATGCACGTGTATATTAGCTGATACTAATGATCTATTACATATACATGTACGTGTATATTAGCTGATACTAATGATCTATTACATATACATCTAAGTGTATATTAGCTGATACTAATGATCTATTACATATATATACATGTATATTAGCTGATGCTAATGATCTGTTACATATATATGTACGTGTATATTAGCTGATACTAATGATCTGTTACATATAAAAGTATACATCTACATATACATGTATATGTACTACAGTAAATGGCATTACAGTATATTAGCTGGCACTTATAATCTATTACGTACATGTATACAATACTACTGTAAATAATATTAATAGTTAAAACCGAGTTATTTACTGAACGAGTGGTATCGAACACACACCAGGTAGCCACTATGCATGTTCCATCAGGAACCATGTTAGGAGTTCACCAGAACATCAGCAGTAAAGCCATTTAACAATACTAATGCTTAGCTAATCTCACCTCAACATTGAAAACAAACACTAAACACTAACATGTCTACTTTAATTTTAAAGAATCTTGTAGAACTTTAGGAATATATCTCAGCTGGAATAGCTATCAGTTCCAGTTTCTACGTAAGCTACTAGCAACTTCCTTCCTCCTGGTCTGTAGGGCTTGAGCGCCACGCCCATTAATTAAGCAGCACCCCAGAATGATCCAACTTCCATAACTATGTGTACAACACATGTGACACAGACATATAGATTAATAAATAAGATTATCGTATAGCAGGATATTTTCGTGAGGTCTAATATATAATTCATGTTTTGATTGGTATTCCATTTTCATCAGTGAAAATTTCACTTTTTGATCGATATTGCTCAAACTTCACCCATGACAACACCAAAATTTGTTTGTTAAATTTTCGTGAGTTGAATATTTGTGTTATGGCTTTGTATCATAGAAAACACGAAAATTATACCCCACAAAAATATCCTGCTATACTCTATACATGTACGTACATTAATTCCCGTTGAAAGTAATCATTGGGATATGGGTAGGGCCTGTGGGCCATAGAAAATAAGAATTCAAGGTTAACATAATAATTGTGAATTTATAAATATTCAAATTCAGCATCATAATAATAGTGGTAATCAATAAGAGTAATAATAATAATAATAATAATGATAATAATAATAATAATAATAATAATATCATTAGAACTACATGTTTAAAATAGATTTACAAAACAACTAGTCTGTTGTTGCCATGGTCACTAACATACAAGTTACCTAATGAGTCTATTGTTATACCAAATGATTGAATGATCTCTCCATTTCCCTTCCCCCTTTTACTGAGACAATGTATAAAACATCCATTAGTGTCAAATATTGAGATGCGATTATTACCATACTCGCTAACATAGACTAGATTATTATCTATTGTGATGGAAGTAGGATCTTTGAGTTGACCAGGATTAGATCCTTTTGAGCCAAACTTTGCGATATATTGCCGTGACGAGGTAAATTTCTTGATGCAGTGATTATGATGATCTACAACATACAAATATCCTTCATTATCAAATGTCACATCACATGGACAATCGAAACTTTCTGGTACTGGACTGTTCATACCCAAACTATTAGATCTAGATGCAATAAAAATGAGGTCATTGGTTAGAACTTGAATACGATGATTATTCCTATCTGCAACATATATTTTTCCTGAATGAACTGTAATACCCATAGGAGTGTTAAACTGAAGATGACCGTTGCCTGGTTCGCTACTTCCAACTGACTTCACACAATGACCTTCAAATGTTAGTTTCTGTAGTCGATGTTCATCAGTTACTAAAATATGTCCATCACGAGATATTGCTACTCCGTAGGGATACATGAATTGACCTTTCTTCGTTCCCTTTGTTCCAAACGACACTTTATTTCCCTCCTTGTTTAGTACTGTGATACAATGGGCACCATACTCAGCTACTACAATCTCTTCGTACTTAGTGACTGCTACACCCCATGGTCTATTGAGCCCTGACATAATATTCACTGGTTTACCTCTCATCTCAGGGGAGAGAGTTAAGGAACTACCAGGAACATCAATGCCTTCTAATTGTAATATCAACTGATGTTTCTCTCTGGTACGTGGAGTAAAACTTATGTTATAGTTTCCTGACTGTGTTTCATTGATATCACATGCTACAAGTTGACTATCACTAGCTGAAGAGAGTTCACAAGACATGAGGGAGAGAGGAACCGAGAAGGGACTTCCATCATGAGTCTGGAAGTGGAGAGTGATTGTTGATTTCTTATTCTGGCAGGCACTTTTGACAATAACTGATTTACCAATTTTTTTGGACTTTAACTCACCAATACCCTCATATTTATCAACCAATGCCTGATTCCTAATGAATGTGATGTTGGCCTCCTCCAAAACAAAAGGCTTGATATCTTTATTGACTGTGGCCATTACTTGTATCATATTTCGTTTCTCCTTCAATACCTGTTGTTGACTTCCTACTTTCAGATTCTGTTCTACAAACTCCTCACAATCCTCCAGCTGGTTCAGGACTGTCTCTGCCTCTTCTCTCTGTTTTGTTAGTAAATGTATCTTCTGTTGTACTGCAGTGTCTACCTGTTGAACTAACTGTCTCTCTGACTTTTGCACTAAGTAAACGATTAGTTGAGCTTGTGTGTGAATCTCTTTCTTGACATCTTCTCCCTGCTTTGTGACCTCAATCTCTTGGGTGACAAAGTTAGTCCGAGCTGCTTTAATTTTAGCTATATTCGTTTTCACTGTTGTAAGGTTGGCCTCTATCTCTTGATGATGATCAACATAACATTCAGTAACGAGCTTGTGTTTGTGATTTTGATGACGTTGACTAATCGTACAATCTCGACAGATAAGCTCTTGACATGTTTCACAATATACCCTAAGAGGGTCATGATGAATCTCACATTCCATACCAACTTCGTGTGACACTGTCTTAAGTTTGTTTTGTAGTTGCAGAAGGCTATTAATGAGGAAAGCAGTAGGAAAGACTGTGGCTCCTGCTTCAGGTAGTTGTGTAGGTTTACGACATGAAGGACAGCTTATGAAATACATGCCTCCCTGTTAGTAAATAAATAGGATAATGTATAAGAGATGGAGTTAGATTATTGTCCATTAAAATGCTACAATCTGATAAGTAAACCTGTAAGTAAACCCGTTTCAATGTTGCTATAGGAATGTCATACAACAAATATTTTTTTTAGCAATCAAACTTAGTCTTGTCCCCTGACTCGCCAAAGAGTCTGGCGAATTGTCTTGCACCTTTTGTCCCCATTAAGGAATGTGCCACAGGTGTTGGTAGAAATATCTGTCTTGGAAACTGAATATCATTAAATAACGTGAATCTAGGGAGCGTGTGACTCAATACATGCTGTTTTGTTGATTTGAAAATCAAAAAATAGAGTGCTCACTTGTAACAGAAAAATAGGATAATATTATTGTAATCTGGCATGACCCACCCATTATCATTGTTTATAATCTAGCATAAACCTACCATTCTGCAAGAAGAAGGCCAGACTGTAATCTCGGGAACATTTCATGATTAATTATTGCTGAAATGCTAAAGGGCTGTTGTACATATCTCTACTGTTAAAGAATAAGCTACGGGTTCTGGACTCTCCATTAAAAAATGATATTCATAATTTCACACTTGTGGCAATTGTATACCAACACCTGGAGTACATTCCTTACTTGAGACAAAAGGTGACTTCCTTTTTTGGAAAGAGACTATTGAGAAAGTTGCTGAAGTGTGGGCATTTCTCGCTGACTACTCCACTTGTGAATAGTACTCATTTTGAAGTTTTCTACTAATACATAGGCGGTGGAACCAGGGGGGCCAGGGGGGCCATGCCCCCCCCCCAGATTTGGCAATGTAAAGAATAAATTACACTGTTACAACTATTCACACTTTGGTATAATGTTAATTATTCTATTGTTCATGTGCTCTACATTCAGCCCAAATTACATGTAGTTACAGGCATATTCAGCATTGGTTGCACATACATGTATCTTCAGATTGTACTTGTGCAGTTTGACAATAATGTGTCTACAAAGCCTGAAAAATATTGTGTAAGCTGTATAGGCAATGTATAGGCAATGTATAGGCAATGCAGTTGCCTATACTGATACTCTGCCTATATCTTCAATAGGCGCCTATTCAGATCCCTTTTCTAGTATAGGTGCAACCCTAATTATAATACGGATAGTGTATTTGTCTAATTATTGAGAGCATAGCATGAAGTAATTAAATAAACAAAGAATGACTTTGGCGTCTGCTATGGCTTACTTAAAAGCCTTCTATCCAACTAAGCAAGCTAAAATTCTAAGCTGTTTGGAATTCAAACATTATAAAGCTGAGCTAAATGAGATGCTGGTATTGCGTTGGAGACTACAACACCACTTAATATGCAATCGATCACCTTGTCGCAACTAAAGAAGAATATAACATGGCTTTTTTAATACATGTACTTGGTCTTTCCAGCGAAGTAGTAAATATAATCTAAACATGTTTGATACTGTATCATGACTTTCTATGGAAAACATTAATTACTTCATGCTATGCCCTCAATAATTAGAAACCTCAAATACACTATCTAATGTATTATAATTAGGGTTGCACCTATACTAGAATAGGGATCTGAATAGGTGCCTATATTGAAACTGCATTGCCTATACATTGCCTATACAGCTTACATAATATGTTTCAGGCTTTGTAGACACATTATTGTCAAACTGCACAAGTACAATCTGAAGATACATGCATGTGCAACCAATGCTGAATATGCCTATAACTACATGTAATTTGGGCTGAATGTAGAGCACATGAACAATAGAATAATTAACATTATACCATGTGTGAACAGTTGTAAACTAGATAAATACAACTATATATTTCACACAGAAAATATCAGATTGGATCTGCATATAGGCAATTTGGATTATGAATATATAGGCATATAGGCATATAGGCAAATTGCTGTATAGGTGCAACACTAATTATGATTATTTACTCTGTGTGTGTGTGTTAGAAATAAATTAGAAAATTTTGGTTGGCAGGGGACTTGTCCATCCTTACAGAGAACAGAGCAGACATCCCTTGTGTAACTTGCAGCTTAATTTTGTGAAAATGAATGTCGCCCAACTTATGTTTTTCAAGCAATATATTTATCTTGTGTAGTTAGGAACTTTCTGACTGCATAGGCAGGCTTATATGTGTGTGTGTGTGTGTGTGTGATAATAAGGTCAATGTACAAAATGTATGGTTGGATGCACCAGAGGTGGCTTAGTACACTTGGGTTGATACCAACCAAAACAAAGAGTGCTGTCTACTGCTCACAACACAGAAGCTGACTTTTCCCCACAGAGAAGTATATTTCTCTCCCGAGGCTAGCATGAGTGTTGGGCTTCTTAAGTTTAAAGCTTTTTTCAACAGCTTTAGGGGCTGTAGAACAACCTTCAGTGCTGTCACATGGGCAGGTTTATTTGTGTTTGTAAATATTTTCATAAATAGTATTTAACAATCTTAACTTTTAACATATTCACATATGCTTTGATGCTTTGATGTTACTAGACTCTTGACAGGGATAGTCTGGCCTTGGGAACCAGAAGTGGGGGTTAAAGACATCTTGGTGGGATCCCAACCCTCCCCTCTCTATCCGTATCTGGAAATGCTTATAGAGTCCTGTTCACCAATGCACCAGTAAATACATGTAATAATAACTTACTTACAAAACCCTGAAGTCAAACAATGGCCCATTCCTACTAGATTACAAAAGATCCTACTCCCTTGAAAACTTTACCTACCATGTGCTTATACACATGTGCTCTCCTAATTAATCTTAGGTGGGCGTTTTTAATTAATAATTAAAATTATTGCAAGGCTATTACTATTACAGATGCTGCTGTTGTGTGTGTGTGTGTGTGTGTGTGTGTGTGTGTGTGTGTGTGTTTTGTGGGTGTGCTCATTGTTAGTGTGTGTGTGTGTGTGTGTGTGTGTGTGTGTGCATGTGTGTGATTATTACCTGTGGTTCTTGTGGTAGTTGTTCTATACATTTTAAACAAAAACTATGTAAGCAGGGTAAGGTTTTCGGGTTAATGTACTGATCCAAACAAATACTACAAGTTAGTTGTTCATCAAGTTCCTCCAGAGCAATATTAGATTTTGCAGCCATTATTTTCACTTGTCCTGCAGATATAAAAGTGAAACATGTATTGTGAACAGTGTGTTGCTAGGTAACAGTGTCTATCACATGAGTATATATGGCTTATAAAACTCACTGATAATATTAGTGTGTACTCAGATCAATGTTTCTTAGCTTCACAGATACTAACAGTGTTGTTATGACACACCCTATTTTATTATAAATATTTTTACCATATATGGATTTTACATCCTCCTAATGAATATTTAATTCATTATTCTGCAGTGTCATTCATACTATGGTGTGTTATTCATTATATGGGTGTGTCATTCCTTATATAGGTATGTCATTCATTATATGGGTTTGTTATTCATGATTTGAGTGTATCATTAATTGTGTGGGTGTGTCATTTATGATATGGGTGTGTCATTGATTGTGTATGTGTGTAATTATTTTGCACCGAGTAATTTACTGATGCTTAATACATGTACACAAATTATTTAGTAGGATCCGACATTAGCCAATACTTTGTGGTGTTATCATTCAGTGAAAGTAACTATAAAGTAGTAAAAGGTATTTAGCTTCACCTAATGAAAATTTAATAACAATTTTTGAAGTAATTGCAGAAGTGTGTAATTAAATGTAGTTATATATTGTCAGGAGAGGCTTGTGTGCTGCTTTTTATGGCCCGTAGGGCCATCCCTATAATTGCTTTCCACGTGGTTGAATCTATAATTATAATAAATATATATATTACACTTGAGCGACTATGCGTTGTATATGTAGTTAAGGAAGTTGCGTCATTCCTGGGGGGCTCGGTCAATTAATGGGCGTGGCACGTAAAAGAACGCGCGTACAGACCAGCCAGGAAGCTACAGAAAGGATGTAAAACTGCTAATAACTATTGTATATAGCAGAGAAACAGTATAAATATTATGCAAGAATATTTAACAAGTAAAAGTTGAGTTTCAGACACGAGGAAGTCATCATTTAGAACCTTGAAGGACAGTTCATCAAAGATCTGTGTATTTAGAAGGCAATCAGGCTTACACTTACGTCTTCAGGCCCCAGCTTTCGAGTACACAGAAAGGTAGAGACACTAGTGCCATCAGCAATGCTTAATACATAGTCATCACAACGCAAATATAGGGATGTTATTTTCTATATATACACTTGTTTTCTTGAGATCTCCCTGCTTTGTGTCCTGCCTTTCTCGAGTGAAAAGGCTAGTCAGAGCTGTATCAATGTCTTCTATCTGTTGATGATCATCACAATAACATTTAGTCACGAGCTAATATTCGTGATTTTGATGGCATTGACTACATGTAGTTGTGCAGTGTCTCTATATAAGCTTCTCACATGTTTCACAATATACATATCTTGAGAGGGTCATAATGAGTTTCATATTCCATATCGACTTCATGTGACACTGGCTTAAGTTTTTCTTGTATTTGCAGGAAGTTATCAATGAGGAAAGCGGTATGGATGTCTGTGGCTCTTGTGTCAGATGCAACACATTACAGTACAATGCAGTACTTTTGAGTATAGCATAATACAATAATAATTGTAATATTTTAAAGTACAGTATTGTACTACGTATAAAGTATAATACAGGATTAGAAAGTTTCCTAATTTCATGCTGTGACATGTGTGCATATACTTATATATCATTCAGGAATTATCTACTGATTTATCATTACTTGTCATAAACTGTGATATCTTTGTGTTTTCTTTGTCCTGTTTGTCTGTCTATATTACTGTGACATGTGTGCATATACTTATATATCATTCAGGAATTATCTACTGATTTATTATTACTTGTCATAAACTGTGATATTTTTGTGTTTTCTTTGTCCTGTTTGTCTGTCTATGTTACTGTTGAGGTTTTGTGAAATCTGTAACAGAAGAGCATGTTTTGTAAATAATATATATAATCATATGATTACCTTCTATTTGGCTATATTCTATGCGAATTGAAAATTGGTATCTAGAAAGGGCAATCATTATGCTTCTTACATGTACAAAGTTAATAAATTTTTAAATATTTGTATATGTTTATTATTAATTGTCAGGTTCCTTAAGAGTAGTAGAAGAAGATTGTACAACCATTTCTCTTTCGCCTTTACAAAAGTAGCCTAATGCCTTATAATTATGGTAGTACAAGATATATAGAGAAAAAAAGTATCCCTATGACTGCTTTATGGTGTCCATCATTCAGTAATCATGGGTAACTTTATCATGCCTGAAACACATCAGCCTATTGTAGTTATTATTTTGATTATCTACCTTTTAAGAACCTCGTAGAACTTTAGGATTATATTTTAGGTAGAATAGCTAGCTATTAGTTCCAGTTTCTACGTAAGCTACACAGCTTTCTTTCTGCTAGTCTGTAGAGCTTGAACGCGCATTCTTTTACACGCCACGCCCATTAGTTGACCAAGCCTCCCGGAGTGGCGTACTTTCTTAACTACGTATACAACGCATACTCACGTAGGTGGCCACAAACATATATACAGTGTATATATATAAACATACATCGAACCCGTGGGAAAGGATGACCCTACAGGCCATAAAAATAGAATTGTTTTATTAGTACATGTACATGTATGTGTGTTATAATAACTATTGGTGCTTATCGGTATATAACACTTTGAAGTTATAGTTAATCTTACTTCTCGCTTTCTTGTTGCATAGCATGATGTTATAAGAATGCATGAAAATTTTGTCCCCCACATGACTGCATTGTCTGATGTCTGTCAACTATCAAGAAAGCTTGCTGAACGTCTTGACACTACTGTTCCTATGGGGATTGATGTAGTACAAAGCAAAAGCTATCAAAGTTATAGTTGCCTAATCGTTGTCTAATCGTTGTCCACTTACCTAAATTGTCTCCCTTCTGTCAACTATCAAATTAGCTTGCAGTTATATATATACTTAGTGTACAGGTGTCTGTCTGCTAATGAAACTCTACCCACAACTAATCATCATCAATGACATAACTGATCAAAATTGCCAAGAAATTCGACTAAGTCATCATACCCCTTTTCACTTGTTTAGAGCGTGGGAGGCTGGAGATGAGACTAGTATAAGATTGTATCAGAAAACCAAAATTGTGCTTGCAACTTTTAAAACTTTATCTAGATAGATTTTAAGATTACACAGTGCTGAATTACATGTAACTACATGTATAATATAGTATCAAACAGAGCGTGTTTAGCCAACAGGACCTAAAGTGGGGATTTGTGATCATGGTCAACTGATTGTTTAAGAATGTTTTGTTGCTTCTCTTGTATTTGTATCTTTATGTTTATACATTGTACTCTTCTTATTAATGTTTTCAATAAGAAATGGGCTATTTTCATACTGATCAAAAGATTACCTTCTAAATAACCACTGTGTACTTTATTGCTGTTTAATTATTGTATCATTAAAAATTTTGTAATTAATTAATATCAAAAGTACGCAAAAAAAGATAATATTCATCAAGAAAGTCGGTAATATAATGTAATAGAAATACACGATTAAAAAATAACTAGTCTGTTATTTCCTGCATCACTAACATACAAATTTCCTAATGAATCTATTGTTATTCCACGTGGTCCATTAAACTCTCCCTCTCCACTACCTTCCTTGCCAAAACAATGTATAAAACATCCATTAGTATCAAATATTGATATACGATCATTACCCCAATCAGTAACGTACACTAGATTATTATCTATGATAATGGATGAAGGACAAAATAGTTGACCAGGATTAGATCCTTGTGAACCAATCTGTGAGATATATTGTCCTGTTGATGTGAGCTTTATGATACGGCTATGATTTCTGTCTACAACATACAAATATCCTTCATTGTCAAATGTCACATCAGAAGGAAATTTAAACATTGATTTATGTCTCTGACCAAAACTATTCAAATAGGTGAGGTCATTACTAAATACTTGAATACGATTGTTAGCCTCATCAGCAAGGAATATCTGTCCTGTAGTAGGATGAACAGCGATACTGCTAGGCCAATTTAAGTAAAAATTATCAAACCCATAACTCCCTAATTGATCCCCAAATGATGGCACACGATCACCTTCAAATGTTAGTTTTCGTATTTGATGAAGATCAGTTACTAAAATATGCCTGTCATGAGATATGGCAACTCCACAAGGAGTTTTGAAATTAAGAGTATACTTTGTTTCGCCTTTTCCAAGTGACCTCAATTTCTTTCCTTCCTTGTTCAGTATTGTTACACAATAGTCTCTGCTTTCAACTACTATAATCTCTTCATTCTGAGTGACTGCAACACCAACTGGTGTGACTAGTCCTGATATAATATTCACTGGCTTGCCTATCTTCTCAGGGGATCTGACAACAGAAAGAGTAAAAGGACTACCAGTAATATCCACACCTCCTAATTTTACTATCAATTGATATTTTCCCCTGGTTTGTGGACTAAAGCTTATTTCATAGATTCCTGTCTGGATCTCATTCATATCACATGGTATCAGTTGACTATCACTTGCAGAAGAGAGTATGCAAGAGATGAGGGAGAGAGGAATTGAGAAAGGAGAATCATCGTGAGTCTGGAGTTTAAGAGTGACGGTTGCTTTCTTATCAACATAATAAGCATTCTTAATGACAACTGATTTTCCAAATGTTTTGGACTTAATCTCACCTATACCCTTGTGTATGTCAACCAATGTCTGACTCCTTATGAATATAACATTTGCTGCCTCTATTGGATGATAAACAACGGGATTGACATCTTGATTGACTGTTGCCATTACTTGTACCAAACTCTGTTTCTCCCTCAATATTTGTTGTTGACTCCCTACCTTCATACTTTGTTCTACAAACTCTTCACAACCCTTCAGCTGGTTCAGGACTGTCTCTGCCTCTTCTCTCTGTTTCATTAGCAATTGAATTTTCCGTTGTACTGCAGTATCTACCTGCTGAACTAACTGTCTCTCTGACTGTTGGACTATGTTTGTGATTAGTTGAGCTTGTGTGTGGATCTCTTTCTTGACATCTTCTCCCTGTTTGGTGACCTCCTTCTCTCGAGTGATGAGATTAGTGAGTGCTGTATTAATGTCAGCTACTTTCTTTTTCACAGTTGTTAAGTTAGCCTCTATCTGTTGATAATGTTTGGGGTAGGACTCGGTAATAAGATTGTAATCATGATTACGATGCTGTTTAGTAACTGTACAATCTCTACAGATAAGCTCCTCACATGTATCACAATATACCTTGAGAGGGTCGTGGTGAATATTACATTTCATATTGTCCTCATTTGACATTTTCTTTAGTTTGTCTTGTATTTGCAGTAAGTTATTAATGAGGAAAGCAGTAGGGAGGTCTCTGGCTCCTGTTTCAGGTAGTTGTGTGGGTTTACGACATGAAGAACAGCTTATGAAAAAAATGCATCCCTGTTAGTAAATAGTAACAAAATATTTATTATTAATTGAGAATATCAAATATTGTTTTCTGTGTAATGTAAAAGTGTATGTGTGTATATCTGTACATGCTTTCACATATACACCTATATGATACTGTCACTTTCTATTTAGATTCGCTGTAAAAACTGATTGGTTGTTCTAACCAATTTGATTGGTTATATGAGTTTCATCTGCTTAATAGTGCTTTTACATATGTTCTATATGAAGTAGCCTATACTATATTTCTTATTGAAAATACAATGTTTACTTTCTGTTGTTCTATTATTGTTCCTAATAGGAAGTACAGATGTACTATCCATTAGGCACATAATAATCATATTTATGATGGGAATTTATGTTCCCAATGGATATAGTACATCTGTATAGTAATCATGCTTATAACTGAAGTAAAATTGTATTCTTTATTATAGCATGTACCTTATACTAGTCAATATACATTGTAGATCAAGATGAAAAGAAATAAATTATGCTACTTGTAATCATTACCTAGCAAAAAAAGAAATCAGCATTGATTTATATTCACGTGGAATTGAAACCAAATGAGGGTTAAAATAATCCATTAATAACAGTGTTTTTTGCGCTTTCTACCATGCATAGATTAACACAGTTATTCTGATATGTGCACTCCAACATGTAGTTATCCTTTCATCCATAGACTAACACAACCTTATTCTACCATGCATAGATTAACACATACTTATTCTACCATGCATAGATTAACACATACTTATTCTACCATGCGACATTGATGTATTCTGATATGTTTACTTTTGACATTCATTAACAGCATACTGTAGTAGTACACAATTTAAACCTAACTGTCATGAGGAATGTAAATTTACTATAGCAGAAAGTCCTCCTACTATAATTATCATTCCACTCATGACAGTGATTAGTTAATAATGAAGTTAAAATAAACATGTATGAAACTTCTAACCATGCAATATAATATTAGTTAAACAACTGCATGCAAGGTTTGATAATTGCTACCTTAACTTTCATAGAAATTGTTGTGTGTGTGTGTGTGTTAATGTTTTAGTTAACTATAATTATAACTAAAAACCTCTTTTAGTAAGGCTATATGACTTTCAGTTAACTAAACTTAAAAGTCTACTGCAATAGCTATAACTAACTGAAATGAAAATTGGGCATCTTTAGTTAGTATGCCAAGTAACTAAACTAAAAGCTTGTGTGTGTGTGTGTGTGTGTGTGTGTGTGTTTACCTGTTGTTCTTGTGGTAGTTTTTCAATACATTTTAAACAAAAGGAATGATGACATTGTAGAGTTTTGGGGTTAGTATACTGCTCCAGACATACACTACATGTTAGTTGATCATCAAGTTCCTTCAGAGCAGTAGAAGAAGATTGTTCAGCCATCTCTCTTTCTCATTTCTAAAATTTCCTAATATGGTAACTGGAAATCTATTTTTAGTATATAAAATTTAATTATAATAATGAGTAACTTTGCATAGAATAATTGGATTGGTATAACTAATAAATTGTCTTCCCTAATCAGATTAGTGTTGTCTTATCTTAATTAGTATTTACTACAATTGACATAACATGGTACAGGCATACACACATTCATACATATTGACTGCTTTACACAGGCATACACAATTATTTATTATATCACTTAGCAAATACATGTACATGTACATGTACAAGGTTTGTTTTGCAAGGGAGGAAATATTTGTATCAGCATAATTATAAATTTTGATTGTCTTCTTCATGATGTGTTAAATGACTATGATAGACACATGTACATTTATACACATCTGTATCGCTGTATGTTTGATAATCGTTTATAAGTACAATCCATAATTATAAGTTTGATTAAAACAAATGTAACTAGATATATTGAGAAAAAAGTATCCCTATAACAGGGTACTTGCATGTTTATGTCATACTTATTGAACGACGCCTACTTATGGTATCAAAAGAACCTTGCTCGATGGAAAATACATTATGAATGAAGACCAGTGCCTATATTCATAAACACTACACATGTAAAATACCGCATATCAGTATCAAATTATTTAACAAGAGTTATTATTATTGTTTGCGGTTTTATGTTCTTCCTAATCTTCCCACTGGTCTTTACAAAATGTAGTTCAAGCATGCATTCTTTTACACGTAGCATCTGTTCATTAACTGAGCCCCCAAATGAAACTTCCTTAACTACGTATACAACACATACTCGCTTAAGGGACACAAGCATATAATATTATATATATATATATATATATATGTATTATAGTTCAAACCCATGGGAAAGCAATCATAGGCCATCAAAAACAGTCATGTATACTAAACTATGAGAGATGCCCTCACGACCACATCCATAATTAACTAACTGAAAACACTTTGTGGCACACTTTGGTTGCCTATAGTGCCCATCCTTCTGAGTCTTATAATGTCCAATCAGATTGCTCAGTTTACTAATTGATCACATGAATTTATATACTTTAAAAAATAGCATATCACTGCAAACCTTATACAAATTAACAATTATGGACATACATTTTTATTAGTAGTACAAGTACTAAATATCCAGAGGTTTTTAATTACATTGCTCAGAATTTCTTTGTCTGTTAGTGAGCTTTACAATTCTTATTTTAACATGATGTTTGGCCAGCCTGAAGACCTTTTTCAGCTGGTCAGCTAATGAAGGCCTACTGGCTGGGCCAAAATATTCTTAAACTATTGGAATAGTAATTACATTATTTCAGAATTATTAAAAGCTCATTAACAACCAAAACATGATAAATATATATATACGTATGATTCAATATTCATAAAGGTGGGGTGCAAATTCCTGGATTAACTAATGATATTCAACTAGACCATCACAGTTCAATGAATAGTATTTATTAGAGCAAGCTTAGTCACATGACCTTGAGCCAATCAGATAATTCAGATTCTCATATCTTAGTCAGGTATGTAATTACATGACATTGTAGGGCTGGGATGATTAATCAATCGATATTGAAAATTGTTCTGATTATCAATTGTAAGTTTGTGATATCGATTTGTACATTTTTGATCATCAAATGGGAGGAGTTTCCTACATTAATTGACCTAATTACTTGCATTGATTATATTCAATTATCGATCGATTTGAAGTTAGTAATAATCGATCTCAGAATTTCAGCCAATTTCCAACCTTAGTACATTGTAATGTGTGTGATGTAATTACATATTTATTGATAAATTAAATGTATTAACATCCTTTGGGGAATATAAGCCAAGTGTTTAAGGGTCTGACCAATTCTTCATCTTTAATTTACGAACCTAATTTTGTGTTATATTCAATGTGCCACAATGATACTCCAATGTACATCTTATTGATCATTTACTTATACGTGCACACAGCTGTATTCAACCATTTATCTAACTATTGACATGCATGTTTTTTTTATGGCACTTGTGCGGGTATGTGTTGCATATGTAGTTAAGGATGTTGTGTCATTCCAGGGGACTCGGTCAATTAATGGGTGTGGTGCATAATAGAACCACATTAGAACACGTGTTTGAGCTCTACAGACTAGACCAGCAGGAAGAAAGTTGCTTGTATCTTACATAGAAACTGGAACTGTTAGCTAGCTATTCTACCTGAAATATATTCATAAAGTTTTGCAAGGTCTTTTAAAATTTAATGAGAGTAGATAATCAAAATTATAACTATAATAGGCTGTTGTGTTTCGCTGAGGCTTGAAAAAGTTAGTTATGATTACTGAATGCTGGACACCACAAAGCAGTCATAGGGATGCTTTTTTCTCTATATATCTTGTTTTGTTTGAGCTTCATTTCGGACTGAATGATCAAAAGCTGACATCATAATAATGTTTTAAAAATACTGATGGAGAACATTATTTATCTCAAAGAGATGGGTCAGTACAGAGGTATAAACCTATAAGAATGTTACCAAAGAGGAAAAGCATAGTTCCCTAGATAGAATTTCTTGATGTATTCTCAGCATTCTATCTAGAGATTTTTGTTTGGTGTGGGGGAAGCTAATCTTATACACGTGTGTGAAATTTAGGTTGGCCACATCCAGTGGTGTGGAAACAGCCAGTCATGCAGGACATTGTCCGATAAATCTAGTGAATGTCCGGTAAATTGAAACTGAACTGTATACAAAGTATATGGGGAGCAGGACAAGAGTGGTAAAAATAGATCAAAATGTCCGGTAGTTGGCTCAATATTTCCACACCCCTGGCCACACCCACTTTCCCTTAAACCACACCCATTTAATTAGTGCAATAATGGATTGAGGGTCATAAAAACTGAAAAATTGAAAGGTTATGAGTGATTATCTCATATAAAAAACTTTTGTATATATGCAATTTTGTAATTGTCCACTATCATCTCGTAAAGTTTCATTGGACTGTTTCTCATGACCATACACATAGTATGTTCAAGTTTATCCTCTCCCATTCTACTTCGAACCCTTGTTTTCTTCAGTTTCATGCTACTGAACGTATGCTCAATAGTGGCTGTTGTAATTGGTAGTATTCTCACAATTGCAGCTACATGTAGCTTTGATAGATTAGGAATGCTGCTGCAATATCACCTTGGCTAATTAACCTTGATAGAACATGATTCAATGAACTGTTCTGCAAACCACTGTAGACATTATTTACAGCCTCCACCATCCAGTAGATAAAACCAAGGTACTTCTTCACTGTAATATACTTCTCCTCATTTGTGATCTACCATATTTTCCATTGTGTTATTAATTCAAAATACATGTAGACAATAAGTCACCTTAATGAAATAAAATAAAGCTAGGACACAAACTTAAACAGAACTACTTGTACAAACACATGTAGCACCATAATTATATGAAATATGATAATACATCATTAATTATATAATAATCGACTACCACATCATGATTACAATTACTGTGCAGGAGAAATACATGCATGCATGTTAAAAAACAACCAGTCTGCTATTACAATAGTCACTAACATACAAGTTGCCTAGTGAATCTATTGTTATACCAAATGGACCATTAAGTTCTCCTTCTTCTCTACCCTGCTTGCCAAAACAATGTAGAAAAAAACTATTAGTATCAAATATTAAAACACGATGATTACTCAACTCACTAACATACACTAGATTATTATTGTCTATGATGATGGAGGCAGGATATTTAAGTTGGCCAGGATTAGACCCTTTAGAACCAAACTTGGATATATATTGTCCTGTTGGTGTAAACTTCTTGATGCAGTGATGACAATAATCTACAACATATACACATCCTTCTTTGTCAAATGTCACATCATATGGACCGTTCAATTGTTCTGGTGCCCAACCTCTAGTACCAAAACTATGTGAGTAGGTGAGGTCATTATTTAGAACTTGAATGCGATGATTGTGTGTATCAGCAATAAATATTTGTCCTGTAGTAGCTTGAACTGTTATACCTCTAGGTTCATTAAACTGAAGAGGACCATTGCCAGTGTTACTACTCCCAACTGACTTCACATGATTACCATCAAATGTTAGTTTCTGTAGTCGATGTTCATCAGTTACTAAAATGTGTCCATCATGCGATATGGCAACTCCACGAGGATTAGTGAATTCACCCTCCTTTATTCCCCTTGTTCTGAATGACCTCACTTTTTTCCCATCTCTGTTCAGCATTGTAATACGAGTGGCAATTTTCTCGGCTACTATAATCTCTTCATTCTTGGTGACTGCTACACCCCATGGTGCTTGGAGTCCTGATATAATATTTGTTGGTTTACCTCTCATCTCAAAGGAAGGAATGACGCCAAAAGTAAAGGGACTACCAGGAATATTCACACCTCCTAATTGTACTAGCATTTGATGTTTCCCTCTGGTATGTGAAGTAAAACTGATATCATAGTATCCTGACTTGATCTCTTTCACATCACTTACTATGAGGTCAGCAGAAGAGAGTTCACAAGAAATGAGGGAGAGAGGAATTGACAAGGGAGATCCATCATGAGTTTGGAGGTTGAGAGTGATGGTGGATTTCTTATCAACCTAACAAGCACTCTTAACCAGAACTGATTTACCAAATGTTTTAGACTTTAACTCACCAATACTCTCATATTTATCAACCAATACTTGATTCCTAGTGAATGAGATATTAGCCTCCTCTATTGGTTGAAACACATCAGGGTTGACATCTTGATTAACTGTTCTCATTACTTGTACCATACTCTGTTTCTCCCTCAATACCTGTTCTTGACTCCCTACCTTCAGACTCTGTTCTACAAACTCCTCACAACCCTTCAGCTGGTTCAAGACTGTCTCTGCTTGTTCTCTTTGCTTGGTTAGCAATTGAATCTTCTGTTGTACTTCAGTGTCTATCTGTTGAACTAACTGTCTTTCTGACTGTTGAACTAAGTTTATGATTAATTGAGCGTATGTGTGGATCTCTTTCTTGACATCATCTCCCTGTTTTGTGACCTCACTCTGTCGAGTGATAAGCTTAGTCAGAGCTGTGTTAATGTCAGCTACTTTCCTTTTAATTGTTGTGAGGTTGGTCTCTATCTCTTGATGATGATCAGGATAACATTCAATAACGAGCTTGTACTTGTGACTTTGATGGCGTTGACTAATTGTACAATCTCTACAGATGAGTTCCTCACATGTCTCACAATATACTTTGAGAGGGTCATGATGAATTTCGCATTTCATATCGACTTCATGTGACACTGTCTTAAGTTTGTTTTGTACTTGCAAGAGGCTATTAATGAGGAAAGCAGCAGGAAGGACTGTGGCTCCTGCTTCAGGTAGTTGCGTAGGTTTCCGACATGAAGGACAGCTTATGAAATACTTATGGTCTCCCTGTTAGTAAGTATAAAAATGGATACTTTTGTTGTTTACTGTTTGTGTAGATGTTTGTGTGTGTATGTATGTTTGTTTACCTGTGGCTCTTGTGGTAGTTTTGCTATACATTTCAAACAGAAGCTGTGTAAGCAGGGGAGAGTTTTGGGGTTAGTATACCAGTCCAAACATACATTACATGTTAGTTGTTCTTCAAGTTCCTTAAGAGCAATTGGTGAAGATTGTTCAGCCATTTCTTTTCCACCTTTCTGAAAATAGTATGGTTAATTCCTAATATGGTAAAAATCTATTATTAGTTTATAATATTATAATAACTGATATTACATGTACAGTACATGTACTTAAATGTTTATTGTATTCACTAACCATGATGTTTGCATGGAATAGCGTTTGTTTTGATTGCATTATCAAAATAGGGGAGTGGGTACTTATGTAGATCTTTACTGTAATACATACTTATCCAACATATAATACAGTAAGTGACTACTCCCACAATAATAATAAATGCATTGTATTGGTCTGTATAATTATTGTTAATAATTTTATTATTAATTTAATAATCTCATGATTATTCAATTTAATTTAATTTACTCAAATTAAACAATTACAATAGATGTGTAAATGTATAATAAGTATAGGATATAGCCCTGGTTGGAGGCAGTTATGGACATTTCCCGTGAGATAACTGGTCGAGGGCATAGCCTGAGACAAATTATCTCAAGGGTGTTATATGCCCATAACTGCCTCCAAACAGGGCTATATGTATTTTATACCATCGTAACACAAAATTACGTATGTAAGTAAATCACATTTGACATCACTCTTGTCAAGTAGAAACCATAGTACTATGCTAATTAGTGTTTACTATAAAAACTATAAAAATACATTTAGTGGCTAGACACTAAATCTCCCTGTCCACAGGCATGTTATGGGCATATATCTCCCCTCGGTACATCAAAAGTTACCATGGCAATCTCCCGTGCACCGTGGTATAATAAGTTTAATAGTAGTAGTATTGTAGCACAAGAGTATATATACATAATATAATGTTTAAACTTTGATTACAAAACAACTATTCTGTCAATATATGTATGTGTCACTAATGTACAAGTTGCCTATCAAATCTATTGTTGTAACACATGGATTATTAAACTCTACCTCTCCACTACCTCTCTTGTCAAAACATTGTATAAAACGTCCATTAGTATCAAATATTGAGACACCCCTTGGATGACAGAGTCCTGATATAATATTCACTGGTTTACCTCTCATCATAGTAAAGGGACTACCAGTGACATCCACACCTCCCAATCGTACTATCAAATGATGTTTCACTCTGGTATGTAGAGTAAATCTTATACCATAGTTTCCTAACTGTGTTTCAGTGGTATCACATGCTATGAGTCGACTATCACCATACGAAGAGAGTTCACAAGAGATGAGGGAGAGAGGAACTGAGAGTGGAGGTCCATTGTGAGTCTGCATATGGTTGATTTCTTACCAAGACAGCAGTCGCTTTGAGGAGAAATGATTTACCAAATGATGTATCAAATGACTATTCTACACGCATGTATACACATCTTATGATTGATAATCTTTTCTCAAGTTTATAAGTATAATCCATAATAATTATTAAGGATGATTAAAGGAAAAATATATACCTGCGAAAGATGCCATTGGATCACATCCATTCTGTTCAAAAAACAGCATATAAAAACCTGTAAAAAACAAACTGTAAAAAGTGTACTGGCCTTCTAACCACACCTAGACACTTATAGTAAATAATTTGTATTCCCTGCTGAATTTCAAATTTCAAATACCTACTATTCTGCCATTTTGTGTAAGACACCAACAAAATTGCACATTCTATGCAGATATTTAAGTACATGTAGTTGAGTTACTGTATAAAGTAGTGGAGTATTAAGTGTTTCAATGTAATCCTAATGTGTACCCTGCAAAAATAAAATTGTTAAGTAACTAATTAATTTATTGGCTAGTACATTTGCAAGGAATAGTAATTTAATTGGTTGTGTAGGTTGTTATGTGTATGGTGATATACATGTACATGTACTAATTATAATCCAATAATCCGTAATTTCATATCCTTATACTGTATAATAGATGTATACACAAAGAAGCAGAATAAACATTTTAATTAAATCATTGTAGATTTCTAAACATTGTTTGTGTATCGAACATGGGATATAAGACATGATATAATGTGTACAAGCATGTTATTATCCAGTGTTAACAACCTGTATGACCAATTAAATTATCCTTGCAACTGTGCTAACACACATTTGTTATTTTCATTTTTGCAGTGTAAATAAAGTATAATTATAATCAAACTTAATTATGTTATTACATACACACATGCTTATCCAGTATGTCATTAGGTGACCATACCCACAATAATTATAGTATAGCTAGCAATGGTAGGTGATACCAGTAATTTTCATTTCGATACAATACCAGGTAGTTTGGGAATCAGTATCGATGGTGATACCAATACGTTCATAATACAAGTTCTCTCCACTCCCTTTATTCAAATTCAATTCCAAATATGTAAGCGTTATAAAACTTTATCTGTTAATTGTGTATGTCTGATTAAAATAGAGGTATGATGATTGGTACAAGTATCGGTAAAGATATTTGGACATCACTGGATACCACATATTTCAGACGTAGCTATCAAAGTGTTGAGTACTTTGGTATCGAGTCGCTCATCACTAATAGCTACTAATTGTATAGCAATTTAGTCCGAGTGCTATTAATAATTATTATGAATTTACATGTATTATAAACTAAATACATGCAGTGCTCTGCCCACACTGGTCAGCACTGGTTGGGAATAACCACCACTCAGATGAATTAGCCACCTCTCAGATAATACCTATATAGGCTACTGAGACAGAATGAAATATAACTAGATAGACAACACTAAATGCAGTGTAGAATCCAGCCACCACTCTGCCACCACTCTCAATATCCTGGACACTATGAATAGCTTTAATGTACAGCAGTATTAAAATTGGGAATTAATAAATAGTTTACGTGAGTTTGTACACAAATGCAATAATACTGATAATAATAATTCATAATAACAATAATAATTCATCACAACGTTATTATACATACAGTAGAAGAGAACTACATGTTTAAGATATAACTTGTATTGCTCTACAAAACAACTAGTCTGTTATTGCATGTGTCACTAACATATAAGTTACCTAATGAATCTATTGTTATACCAAATGGTCCATTAAACTCTCCCTCTCCACTCCCTTTCTTGCCAAAGTAATGTATAAAACATCCGTGAATATCAAATATGGACACGCGATTGTTACCAAACTCACTGATATACACTAGATTGTTATCTATGTTAATGGAAGTAGGATCTATGAGTTGACCAGGATTAGACCCATGTGAACCAAACTGTGAGATATATTGTCCTTTTGGCGTGAATTTCTTGATACAGTGATTATGATGATCTACAACATACAGGTATTCTTCATTGTCGAATGCAACATCATATGGATATTTGAATTGTTTTCGTGCCGAACCTAGTTTACCAAAACTATGGGAATATGTGAGGTCATTATTGAGAACTTGAATACGATGATTATCTGTATCAGCAATGAATATTTGTGCTGTGGTAGGATGAACTGTAATACCATTAGGATGGCAAAACTGAAGAGCGCCATTGCCTATACTTCCAACTGACCTCAAGCAAACACCTTCATTTGTTAGTTTCTGTAAGCGATGATCATCAGTTACTAGAATGTGTCCATCCTGAGAAATGGCTACTCCACAAGGATTAGTGAATTCCCCCTCCTTTGTTCCAAGTGACCTCACTTTCCTTCCCTCCTCGTTTAGTATTGTGATACAATGAGAATCTCGCTCAGCTACTACAATCTCTTCGTTCTTAGTGACCACAACACCCCATGGTCTATTACGTCTTGATATGATATTGACTGGTATACCTCTCATCTCAGGTAAAGGAATAATGCGATTAGTAAAAGGACTACCAGGGATATTTACACCTCCTAAGCATACTGTCAATAGATGTTTCCCTCCGGCATGAGAAGTGAAGCTAATTTCATACTTTCCTGATTGAATCTCATTGATGTCACATGCTGTCACTTGACTGTCATCAGCAGTAGAGAGTTGACATGATATGAGGCAAACAGGTATTGAAAAGGGAGTTCCATTTTGAGTTTGGAGGTTGAGAGTCATGGTTGATTTCGTACCAGCATAACAAGCATTCTTGACAAGAACTGATTTACCAAATGTTTTAGATTTTAACTCACCAATACCCTCAAATTTAGCAGCTAATTTCTGATTTCTAACAAATTGTATGTTCGTTTCCTCTATTGGTTGAAATACGAGAGAGTTGACATCTTGATTGACTGTTGTCATTATTTGTAACATACTCTGTTTCTCCATCAATATTTGTTGTTGGCTCTCTACCTTCAGAGTCTGTTCTACAAACTCCTCACAACCTTTCAGCTGGTTCAAGACTGTTTCTGCCATTTCTCTCTGTTCTGTAAGCAATTGAATCTTGTGTTGTACTTCAGTGTCTACCTGGTGAACTAACTGTCTCTCTGACTGTTGAACTAAGTCTATGATTAATTGAGCTTGTGTGTGGATCTCCTTCTTGACATCTTCGCCCTGCTTGGTGACCTCCACCTCTTGAGTGGTGAGATTAGTCAGTGCTGTATTAATGTCAGCTACATTCTCTTTCATGGTTGTTAAGTTAGCCTGAATCTCTTGATGATGATCAACATAACATTCAGTAACGAGCTTGTGTTTGTGACTTTGATGGCGTTGACTAATCGTACAATCTCGACAGATAAGCTCTTGACACGTTTCACAATATACCCTAAGAGGGTCATGATGAATTTCACATTCTATGTCGACTTTACTTGATGGTTTGATTAGTTTATCACGTAGTTGCAGGAGGCTATTAATGAGAAAAGCAGTAGGAAGGACTGTGGCTCCTGCTTCAGGTAGTTGTGTAGGTTTACGACATGAAGGACAGCTTATGAAATGCATGCCTCTCTGTTAGTAAATAAATAGGATAATGTATAAGTTAGATTATTGCCCATTAAAATGCTACAATCTGATTAGTAAACCTGTAAGTAAACCCGTTTCAATGTTGCTATAGGAATGTCATACAATAAATATTTTTTTTAGCGATCAAACTTAGTCTTGGTTAGATAGAGTGCTCACTTGTAACAGAAAAGTAGGATAATATTATTGTAGTCTGGCATGACCCACCCGTTATCATTGTTTATAATCTAGCATAAACCTTCTGCAAGAAGAAGACCAGACTGTAATCTCGGGAACATTTCATGATTAATTATAGGCTTGGTTATTTCTCAATCATGTTGATAGATTGCTGAAATGCTAAGGTGCTGTAGTACTTATCTCTAGTGTTAAAAAATAAGCCACTGGTTCTGGATTCTCCATATAAAAAATGATATTCATAATTTCACACTTGTGGCAATTGCATACCAACACATGCAGTATATTCCTTACTGGAGACAAAAGGTGACTCCCTTTTTTGGAAAGAGACTATAGATCAATCTGAGAAAGTTGCTGAAGTGTGTGCATTGCTCACTGACTACTCCACTTGTGAATAGTACTCATTTCGAGGCTTTCTACTAATAAACGAAGAATGACTTTGGCATCTGCTATGGCTTACTTAAAAGCCTTCAACTAAGTAAGCTAAAATTCTAAGCTATTTGAAATCCAAACATTATAAAGCTGAGCTAAATGAGATGTGGGTATTGCGTCGGAGACTACAATACCACTTATGCAATCGATCACCTTGTCGCAACTAAAGAAGAATATAACATGGCTGTTTTAATACATGTACTTGGTTTTCTTTCCAGCAAAGTAATAACTATAATCTAAACGTGTTTGATACTGTATCATGACTTTCTATGGAAAATATTACTTCATGCTGTGCCCTCAATAATTAGAAACCTCAAATACACTATTCGTATTATAATTAGGGTTGCACCTATACTAGAATAGGGATCTGAATAGGTGCCTATTGAAGATATAGGCAGAGTATCAGTATAGGCAACTGCATTGCCTATACATTGCCTATACAGCTTACACAATATGTTTCAGGCTTTGTAGATACATTATTGTCAAATTGCACAAGTAAAATCTGAAGATACATGCATGTGCAACCAATGCTGAATATGCCTATAACTACATGTAATTTGGGCTGAATGTAGAGCACATGAACAATAGAATAATTAACATTATACCATGTGTGAATAGATAAATACAACTTTCACACAGACAATATCAGATCGGATCTGCATATAGGCAATTTGGATTATGAATATAAGCATATAGGCATATAGACAAATTGCTGTGTAGGTGTGTGTGTGTGTGTGTGTGTGAGATTATTACCTGTGGTTCTTGTGGTAGTTGTTCTATGCATTTTAAACAAAAGCTATGTAAGCAGGGTAAGGTTTTTGGGTTAATGTATTGATCCAAACAAATATTACAAGTTAGTTGTTCATCAAGTTCCTCCAGAGCAATATTAGATTTTCCAGCCATTATTTTCACTTGTCCTGCAGATATAAAAGTGAAACATGTATTGTGAACAGTGTGTTGTTAAGTAACAGTGTCTATCACATGAGTATATATGGCTTCTGAAACTCACTGATAATATTAGTGTGTACTCAGATCAATGCTTCTTAGCTTCACAGGTACTAACAGTGTTGTTATGACACACCCTATGTTATTAAAAATATTTTTACCATATATGGATTTTATATCCTACTAATGAATATTTAATTCATTATTCTGCATTATATCGTGTGTCATTAATTGAATTTAGTGACTTAACATTAATAAATAGGCGTGGTCACTGTTTCAATATTGTTTGTTCTAATTCTTCGATACGATACTGTAACGATATTACCCAATATCAAAGATATCGATATAATATCGATATATCGCCCATCACTAGTGTGTGTGTAATTATTTTATTCTGAATAATTTACTGATGTAAGATACACGTACACAAATTATTTGAAAATTTAGTAGGATTAGCCAATACTTTGTGGTGTTATCATTCAGTGAAAGTAGCTATAAAGTAGTAAAAGGTATTTAGCATCGCCTAGTGAAAATTTACAATCATGAAATAACAATCTTTGAAGTAATTGCAGAAGAGTATAATTAATCGTAGTTAATCTTGTCAGGGACTGATATGGGTGAATACTGGGAGTACCCCCTTCATCCCAGTACATTTCAGAATTTAACACAGGTTGTATATATATGCTATTAAAATAGTCACTGATATACAAGTTACATGTACCTAATGAATCTATTGTTATACCACATGGTCCATTAAACTCTCCCTCTTGTCATATTTGACAAAACAATGTATAAAAGCCACTAGTATCAAATATCGAGACATGATGATTTCCCCATTCACCAACATACACTACATCATTATCTATGATAATGGATATAGGTTCAGTAAGTTGACCAGGATTAGATCCTTCTGAACCAAACTTTGAGATATATAGTCTTGTTGGTGTGAACTTCTTGATACAGTGATTATCACTGAGTTTCTGCAACATACAAATATCCTTTATTGTCGAATGTCACATCATATGGACAATTGAAAATTCTATTGTTACCAAAACTATGAAAATAGATGACGTCATTACGAAGAACTTGAATATGATGATCATATTGATCTGCAATGAAAATATGTCCTGTGGTAGGATGAACTATAATACCTCTAGGATAGTTAAACTGAAGAGGACCTTTGCCCTTGTTTTGACTCTCAACCGATTTCACACAATAACCTTCAAGTATCACTGTTCACGTGATTAACATGCATGTGGCCTTGTCGTCTAGCGCTCACTTTTCGCCATCTTCTCAACTCAAGTACTTTTCATAGGGTTGTGCTACAAGTGGGATACTCTCCCTCTCTATCATAACTATACTCTTGGTGTCATGTATCTAAAGTATATCAAGATTGTACTTGTGCAGTTTGACAAAAGTGTAATCTGCAAAGCCTGACAAATATTGTGTATGCTGTATATATATATATATGTATATACAATGCAGTTTCCCAGCTGTACCAATACTCTACTTATAATTATCTTAATAAGGCACCTATTCATATACCTATACCTGAAACCCTAGTTACATGTGTGTATAACCAAGTGGTTAAACATGATTTGTTAACATCTACAACCAAAACTATTCTATTAAAGTTTAGGAAACTATATAATATTATTGGAATATGCATTTGGGGGACAAAATAGAACTAGCTGAATAGGGTAGTGGTTAATTACTGTATTTAATACAAGTTAGCTGGTGTTACTAATTATTACATGTAGTTTTTGTTTAGAATTAAAACTTAAAATTATACTTGACACTTTACCATGACATTCCAACTGATTAATTTTACAACACTAGTGTCTGTGTGCGTGTCTTTGTGTCTGTGTGTGTGTCTGTCTGTCTGTGTGTAATGTGTGTGTGTGTGTCTGTGTGTGTCTGTGTCTGTGTGTGTTTGTGTTTGTGTGTGTGTGTGTGTATTGTGGTAGCTTTGCTATGTAAGCAGGGGAGAGTTTTGGGGCTAGTATACCGGTCCAAACATACATTTCATGTTAGTTGTTCATCAAGTTCCTTAAGAGCAGTAAAAAAAGTTTTTTCAGCCATCTCTCTTACACCTTTCTAAAAATAGTTTGATTATTTCCTAATATGGTTGAATATATTATTATCATGTATAATTATTTGTGGTTGATTATCAGTATTTTACTGTTGATCATTTACTGTATTTGTACAAAATGAATTCCGTTATGTAACGAGAAGCCCCTAATGAATATCATTAAAAACCCAGGAAGTGAACCCACAATGATAGTAGCAGGGATAGGGAGGATGGTTGGTTGTTTGATGGAGGAGGAGGAGGAGGATTGCTACATCAACATTTTACTACATGAACTTTGTTTAGATCTTAACCTTAACGACAAGAGAACCTATGATTCGACCAAGCCCACATTGGATACTGGGGCTTCTTGGTACATAGTGGGATTCATACACAATTGTATCCAACCATTTACATGTACATGTAAATGTGCATGTACAATGTACAACATGTACATGTATATTTTGACATGTATGCAAAGATTATAATACATGATAATACTGAGATGAGAGAAAGAAAGAAAGAAAGAAAGACACCTGAGGCAAATGAAAAATGAAAAAATGAGTTGCCTCAGGTGGGATTCGAACCCATGACACTCTGCACTCCGGACAGATGCTCTTACCAACTGAGCTACCAAGGCAGCTCAGCTGGCAGGGTCCAAATCAAACATCTCACTCATACACCTGTGTGAACAGGCTAAGACACTTAATACATTAACCCCTATGCCCCATAGAGTTATCCCTTTGGCCCATAAACATATACTCACATAGACATCTACCTTATAATATATTAGGTACCACTCTCACAATAATGATGCACAATAATGATTATCTATATGCGATTAATAAATATGTGACCTACATGTAATTTCAAAAAGGACACTTTCTAGCAACATAATTTTAATCAAACGCTTACCATCGATTGTTTGCCATTTTGTATTAAGTTTCTGAAACACTGAATTTCATTAACATCCTCTACAAAATGATAGAATGACTAGTGATTAAAGGTAAGCATTTGGTCAGAAGTATTTTTTCCCTTTCAAAATTATTATTATTGAGTTCAAAATTAAATAAGCATGCACTAATAAGCATAATAATTTTTATAATCATAATAATAATAATAATAATAATAATGATAATAATAATAACAGTGATAATAATATTACTAATAATAAAAATAAAAATAATAATAAAAATAGTACGTAATAAAAATAATAATAACGTATCATAAATAATTGTAATCGCATGTATCAAAATTATTAATAATAGAGTAAAAAAGAACTGCATGTACATGTACATGTTTAAAACAGATCTACAAAACCACTAGTCTATTATTATATGTGTCACTAACATACAAGTAACCTAATGAATCTATTGTTATACCACATGGATAATTATACTCTTCCTCTCCACTACCTTTCTTACCAAAATTATGTATAACACATCCATTAGTATCAAATATCGAGACACGATGATTTCCATACTCACTAACGTACACTAGATTATTATTATCAATGGTAATGGAGGTGGGATTCTTGACTTGACCAGGATTAGACCCAGAAGAACCAAACTGTGAGATATATTGTCCCGTTGGTGTGAGCTTCTTGATACAGTGATTATAGCGATCTACAACATACAAATTGTTTTCCTTGTCGAATGCAACATCATATGGATTATCGAATTGTTCTGGTGCCGAACCTTTTGTACCAAAACTATGAGAGTGGGTGAGGTCATTATTGAGAACTTGAATACGATGATTATATTGATCGGCAATGAATATTTGTCCTGTGATTGGATGAATTGTAATACCTTGAGGGCAATTGAATTGAAGAGGACCATTGCCTTTGTTACCACTCCCAACTGTCTTCACACAATCACCTTCTAATGTTAGTTTCTGCAGTCGATGTTCATCAGTTACTAAAACATGTCCATCGTCAGTTACAGCAACTCCACGAGGATTAGTAAATTCACCATCCTTTCTTCCTTTAGTTCCAAATGACTTTACTTTATTTCCCTCCTTGTTAAGTATTGGGATACGATTATCTCTATTCTCGACTACTATAGTCTGTTCATCCTTAGTGACTGCTACACCCCATGGTCTACTAAGTCCAGATATGTTTTCCACTGGTTTACCTCCCACCTTAGCAAAGAGAGGAAAGGGACTACCAGGGATATCAAAACCTCCTACTCGTACTAGCAACTGAAGAGTCCCTCTGATACAAGAATTGAAGCTTATTTTGTAACTTCCTAACTTTATTTCACTAACATCACAGGGTATGAGTTGACTATCACAAGTGGGAGAGATTTCACAAGAGATGAGGGAGACAGGAACAGTGAAAGGATATCCATCATGAGTCTGGAGGTCGAGAGTGATGGTTGATTTCTTGCCGTGGTAACAAGCATTTGTGTCAAAAACTACCTTACTGAGCATTTTAGTCTTTAACTTACCAATACCCTCAAATTTGCCAACCATTTTCTGATTCGAAGTGAATGTGATGTCTTCCTCCTCTATTGGTAGAAATACAAAAGGTTTGACATCTTGAGCGACTCTTGTCATTTTTTGCATCATATTCTGTTTCCCCCTCAATATCTCTTGTTGACTCCCATTCTTCAGACTCTGCACCACAAAGTTCTCACACACCTCCAGCTGTTTCATAGCTGTACCTGCCTGTTCTTCCTGGTTGGTTAGTAAATGAATCTTCCGTTGTACTGCAGCGTCTGCTTGTTGAACTAACTGTGTCTCTGACTCTTGAACTAATCTTATGATAAGTTGAGCTTGTGCGTGGATCTTTTTCTTTGCGTTTTGTCCCTGCTCTGTGACCAGCCCCTTTTGAGTAACGAGGTTAGTCAGTGCTGTATTAATTTCATCTACTTTATTTTTCACTGTTGCAAGGTTGTCCTCTATCTCTTGATGATGATCAGGATAACATTCAGTAACAAGCTTGATTTTTTGTTGGTGATTTTGATGGCATTGACTAATCATACCATCTCTACATACAAGCTCTTTACATTCCTCACAATAAAATCTGAGTGGTTCTTTATTATGGACAGAGCACGAATTGCTATCTGTATGTAGCTGAAAAGCAGAAGGGAAGGTAGTGGTTCCTATGTCAGATAGCTGTGTGGGTTCTTGACAGGATGGACAGTTTATGATGTATTTATCTTCCTGTTAGTAAATAGGATAATAATATATATAATTATAATTACAGTAGAGAACATTAAAAAAGTTTATGTTTCATTTCAATTGTAGTTTGGAACTAGTCTCGCGTTACCGACGTACCACGTTACAAGACAGGACCGTCTGGAAATCTAGTAATGCTTTGTCACGACAAAAGATGGCAACAATGAGCTATTTGGAAAAGAAATCATTATTTCTGAAGCAACACCACAGATTGGCAACAATAGAATAAAGTCAAAGCAGCTACATATAGTTAACACTGATAAAGCAAGATCAAAACGTACTCGTTCACAGTTTTTGTTTCAAACTTTGTTGACAATGACTTCGAGGATGTTACCATGTTAAATCGAGGCTGTACTCTGTCATACAGCCAGTAGCAAAGGAACATATCAACAGCTATATATCATCAGACATCACTGTGGATAACAGAGGGCTCAGCTCTATCCACCTCGGTGACGAGACTAGTATGGACCGTACTACACTAAATCTTTACTAAATCTCGAAGTGTTCACCATGAAAACTGAAGCTTCACATTTGTATGGCTCTACTTGTACATACTCACTAGTCCTTATGCTAACTTTGAAACAAGCTTCAAGCCTTTCCTAACACCTACATGTATGAATCTGATGACCATCTTTAGCGGACACACCCATCTTTGTCAAGACATCGTTTTGCTATTTCCACATGGAATAAAGAACTCTGACTGCAGATGAAGTTGGACAAAACCTTAAACTTCTGGAATATCAACTTTGTTCTTCTGAGAGCAAAATCTTGGCCGTCACGTACTCGTTAACCACGCCCATGTTGGATTAATGCGCATATGCATTGCATATATATTGTGGTATCTGAGGGGTGTGGTCACTTAATTTAGGCTATGCGCATAATAGACTATCTTCTGCGTCCAAATTTTAGACGCAGAATTATGTTTGCATTCAGTGATTGACCAGTTATAGTTGTGTAAACTAACTCCACCCTTCATGTCATGTATGTAAACAACCGACAAAAATTTATTTTTTATAAATTTTCATACAAGTAAAAACCTAGGTGGGGCAATAGCCCTCCCTGGTATATTTGGGTACATACTTGGGTGCATGTCTGCTCAAGCTTTTCTATGTATTTGTGTGTGTGTATGTGTGTGTGTGTGTGTTTACCTGTAGTTCTTTTGGTAGTTCTAAAATACAATTTAAGCAAAAGAAATGCTTACATGGTAGAATTTCGAGGCAGCTCATATTTTGCTTAAAACATATACCACATATTAGTTGATCGTTATGTTCATTGAAAACATTTCCAGCCATTTTTCACTCAAAATGTCCTGTAGTGTAGTGATGTAGTTATTGTGAACTTACATATGTACATGCTTACATACATAGCTAAAACACTCTTATATTGTACATTCTACATATAAACTAAAAGTATGCTATCAATATACAAAGAGCTGTACTTATTATAATAATACTATACAATGTATAGTACTGAGTTAGTATAGTCTGTCTTGTTATGAAACTCACTATAATGTTTAATAGGCTATCAAAAGCAAATTTATATGTCCAGCTACTCAGTAAACTGAATGGATGTCAGACTTTTATTCTTCTTAATTTCTAAGTCTAAAGAACAAACATGATAGCAAATGAGAATTAAGATAATTCAGTATTAATAAAAAGTAACAAACCTTTCTTGCAACTGCGAAATTGCTGTTTTGCAGGTTTGCAAATTTCAGCCGGTTGCTGTCTTTTATAATTTTAGAATCTTGAATATCATTTACATTATGTTACTATTAATATCTTATTCCTAATAAGGTAAGAAATGTTACATTTTATAATTATATAGCACATTTCTGGACTAATCTCTGTTCTAATTATGACAGTATCATTCAATAAACATAATACAACATGTGATAAACCTAATGATCAGTGTAATGGTCACTATGGCAACCATTTGAATCTTTGTGAGGTAGTCCTAAATACGTAGTTTTAATAATGTACAACATAATTTATGAATTATATATTTATCATGGATTGAGTTAAATATAATTATTATGGCTATGGTTTGAGGTTTGACAGAACACTGTCCCTAGGCCGTATGGGTTTGTCGATACAGTTTGGCATGACCATACCCATAATATATTTAACACTGTTGCTAATCTACCAGGACCTGTCCAGTACTATTGAATTTTCAGCCAAAATTGTTGGGTGCTTCATATTACATCATTTACATTCTGGGCAGTCAACTTGTTATGCTGTTTTAATGGTGGGTGGGTTGTGGTTTTGTTACTATTTATAATAGAGAACGTTACACACAGAAACTGTCAAATTGTTGGAATCATCAAACCATAAGGTGTAGTGTCTAAGAAGAGTAGTGTTAAATCAGCTTAGTGATCCACATCACCACCAAACTACCCCCTGCATGTGTGGTTTCCTGATAAATCCATTGAGTTATTCTGTTCGTGCATCGAGGGTTCCTTGAACTTCATTCTGTACACAAATTTATTAACCAAATTCTGTTAGATAGGTGTATTCATTGTAACCAGCAATTTACAATACTACTGGTCCCAGGTATGTTAACCATAAACTATATTTAATTGCAGTATAATAATAATAAATTAAAACGAACTGCTTTGACATATTTTGGTGAGAAAAAAGTCGTATCAAACAATATAGTGCTACAATTTGGCCATATATTAATTAACATCTACTTTGCAAATAATATGGAAAAACTTATTATTATGAAATGACAAAATATACATGTAAATAAATTTATTACACTTGTTATAATTAATATGGACATTTTTTTAGTATTACATTGTTTGTAAGTACTAAAATATCTATTTGATAGAGTTTTTAAACTATGTTGCTCATAATTTCTTTGTTTGTTAGTGAGTTTTATAATTCTTATGATGTTTGGCCATCCTGTAGGTCTTTTTCAGCTGATTAGCTAATGAAGCATCAGCTACTGGCTGGAACAAATATTCTTAGACTAGTAAATAAATTATAATTATGAAAAGCTCATTAACAACCAAGGAAATTAAAAAATGATAAGTATTATATATAATTCAATATTCATAAGGGTGGGAAGCAAATTCCTGGATTAACTAACAATATTCAAACTAGACCATCACACTTCACTGAATAGTATTTATTAGAGCAAACTTAGTCACCTGACCTTGAGCCAATCAGATAATTCAGATTCTCATACCTTAATCAGGTATGTAATTACATGACATTGTAGGGCTGAGATGATTAATCAATTAATGGATTAATCAATCGATATTGAAAATTCTTCTGATTATCGATTATAAGTTTCTGATATCGATTTGTACAACGTGGAAGTGACAGGAAGCCTTTTTGATAATCAAATGGGAGGAGTTTCCTACATTAATTGACTTACTTGGCCTAATTACTTGTGCTGATTTTATTCAATTATCAATCGATTTGAAGTTAGAGATAATCGATCTCAGAATTTCAGCCGATTCCCAGTCCTAGTACATTGCAATGTGTGTGATGAAATTACATTTTTATTAATAAATTAAATGTATTAAATGGCTTACATCCTTTGTGGAATATTAGCTAAGTATTTAAGGGTCTGACCAATTCTTCATCTTTAATTTACTAACCCAATTTTGTGTTATATTCAATGTGCCACAATGATACTCCAATGTACATCTTATTGATCATTTACTTACACATGCACACAGCTATATCCAACCATTTATCCAACTATTTACATGCATGTTTTTTTATGGCCCATAGGGCCATCCCTATAATTGCTTTCTACGGGGTTTAATGTATATATATATATATATGTTTGTGGCCACTTGTGCGGGTATGTGTTGCATATGTAGTTAAGGAAGTTGTGTCATTCCGGGGGACTCGGTCAATTAATGGGCGTGGTGCATAATAGAACCACATTAGAATGTGCGTTTGAGGTCTACAGACTAGACCAAGAGAAAGAAAGTTGCTTGTATCTTGCATAGAAACTGCAACTGTTAGCTAGCTATTCTACCTGAAATATATTCCTAAAGTTCTACAAGGTCTTATAAAATGTAACTAACGAGAGTAGATAATCAAAATTATAACTATAATAACTGTTGTGTTTCACTGAGGCTTGACAAAGTTAGTTATGATTACTGAATGCTGGACACCACAAAGCAGTCATAGGGATACTTTTTTCTCTTGTTTAGTTTGAGCTTGATTTCTGACTGAATGATCAAAAGCTGACATCATAAATACTGATGGAGAACTAACTTGAAATCGTTTATCTCAAAGAGATGGGTATAAACCTGTTACCAAATAGGAAAAGCATAGTTAATTAGATAGAATATGTTGATGTATTCTCAGCATTCTATCTAGAGATTTTTGTTTGGTGTGGGGGAAGCTAATCTTATACACTTGTGTGTGAAATTTAGGTTGCCCACACCCACTTTCCCTAAAACCACACCCATTTAAATAGTGCAATAATGGATTGAGGGTCATAAAAAGTGAAAAATTGAAAGGTTATGAGTGATTATCAAAAACGTTTGTATATATGCAATTTTGTGATTGTCCACTATCATCTCGTAAAGTTTCATTGAACTGTTTCTCACGACCATACGCATAGTATGTTCAAGTTTATCCTCTCCCATTCCACTTTGAAGCCTTGTTTTCTTCAGTTTCATGCTACTGAACGTATGCTCAACAGTGGCTGTTGTAACTGGTAGTATTCTCACAATTACAGCTACATGTAGCTTTGATAGATTAGGGAATGCTGCTGCAATATCACCTTGGCTAATTAACCTTGACAGAACATGATTCAATGAACTGTTCTGCAAACCACTGTAGACATTATTTACAGCCTCCACCCCCCAGTAGATAGAACCCTGGTTCTTCACTGCAATACAGTTCTCCTCTGTGCCGATCTACCATATTTTCCATTGTGTTATTCAAAATAGACAATAAGTTACCTTAATGAAATAAAATAATTAAAGCTAGGACACAAAATTAAACAATACTACATGTACAAACAAATGTAGCACTATAATTATATGAAATATGATAATACATCATTAATTATAATAGAATACCACATCATTGTTATAATTGCCATGAAAAAGAAATACATGCATGTTAAAAAGCAACAATTCTGAAATTGGTATAGTCACTAACATACAAGTTGCCTAGTGAATCTATTGTTATACCAAATGGACCATTAAGTTCTCCTTCTTCTCTGCCCTGCTTGCCAAAACAATGTAGAAAACAACCATTAGTATCAAATATTGAGACACGATGATTTCCCATCTCACTAACATACACTAGATTATTATTGTCTATGATGATGGAGGAAGGATATTTAAGTTGGCCAGGATTAGAGCCTTCAGAACCAAACTTGGATATATATTGTCCTGTTGGTGTAAACTTCTTGATGCAGTGATGACAATAATCTACGACATATACACATCCTTCTTTGTCAAATGTCACATCATATGGACTGTTCAATTGTTCTGGTGCCCAACCTCTTGTACCAAAACTGTGCGAGTAGGTGAGGTCATTATTTAGAACTTGAATGCGATGGTTGTATGTATCAGCAATAAATATTTGTCCTGTAGTAGGATGAACTGTTATACCTCTAGGTTCAATAAACTGAAGAGGACCATTGCCAGTGTTCCTACTCCCAACTGACTTTACATGAGTACCATCAAATGTTACTTTCTGTAGTCGATGTTCATCAGTTACTAAAATGTGTTCGTCATGCGATATGGCAACTCCACGAGGATTAGTGAATTCACCATCCTTTATTCCCCTTGTTCCGAATGACTTCACTTTTTTCCCCTCTCTGTTCAGTATTGTGATACGAGCGGCAATTTTCTCAGCTACTATAATATCTTCATTCTTAGTGACTGCTACATCCCATGGTCCATAGAGTCCTGATATAATATTCGTCGGTTTACCTCTCATCTCAAAGGAAGGAATGATGACAATAGTGAAGGGACTACCAGGAATATTCACACCTCCTAATCGTACTAGCATTTGATGTTTCCCTCTGGTATGTGAAGTAAAACTGATATCATAGTATCCTGACTTGATCTCTTTCACATCACTTACTATGAGGTCAGTATAACCAGCAGAAGAGATTTCACAAGAAATGAGGGAGAGAGGAATTGACAAGGGAGATCCATCATGAGTTTGGAGGTTGAGAGTGATGGTGGATTTCTTATCAACGTAACAAGCACTCTTGACCAGAACTGATTTACCAAATGTTTTAGACTTTAACTCACCAATACTCTCATATTTATCAACCAATACTTGATTCCTAGTGAATGAGATATTAGCCTCCTCTATTGGTTGAAACACAGCAAGGTTGACATCTTGATTGACTGTTGTCATTATTTGTAACATACTCTGTTTCTCCATCAATATTTGTTGTTGACTCCCTACCTTCAGACTCTGTTCTACAAACACCTCACAACCCTTCAGCTGGTTCAAGGCTGTCTCTGCTTGTTCTCTCTGTTTGGTTAGCAATTGAATCTTCTGTTGTACTTCAGCATCTACCTGGTGAACTAACTGTCTCTCTGACTGTTGAACTAAGTTTATGAGTAATTGAGCGTATGTGTGGATCTCTTTCTTGACATCTTCTCCCTGTTTTGTGACCTCCCTCTCTTGAGTGATAAGGTTAGTCAGAGCTGTGTTAGTGTCAGCTACTTTCCTTTTCACTGTTGTGAGGTTGGTCTCTATCTCTTGATGATGATCAGGATAACATTCAATAACGAGCTTGTACTTGTGATTTTGATGCCGTTGACTAATCGTACAATCTCGACAGATAAGCTCTTGACATGTTTCACAATATACCCTAAGAGGGTCATGATGAATCTCACATTCCATACCAACTTCATGTGACACTGTCTTAAGTTTGTTTTGTACTTGCAAGAGGCTATTAATGAGGAAAGCAGCAGGAAGGACTGTGGCTCCTGCTTCAGGTAGTTGTGTAGGTTTCCGACATGAAGGACAGCTTATGAAATACTTATGGTCTCCCTGTTAGTAAGTATAAAAATGGATACTTTTGTTGTTTACTGTTTGTGTAGATGTTTGTGTGTGTATGTATGTTTATTTACCTGTGGCTCTTGTGGTAGTTTTGCTATACATTTCAAACAGAAGCTGTGTAAGCAGGGGAGAGTTTTGGGGTTAGTATACCAGTCCAAACATACATTACATGTTAGTTGTTCTTCAAGTTCCTTAAGAGCAATTAGTGAAGATTGTTCAGCCATTTCTTTTCCACCTTTCTAAAAATAGTATGGTTAATTCCTAATATGGTAAAAATCTATTATTAGTTTATAATATTATAATAACTGATATTACATGTACAGTACATGTACTTAAATGTTTATTGTATTCACTAACCATGATGTTTGCATGGAATAGCGTTTGTTTTGATTGCATTATCAAAATAGGGGAGTGGGTACTTATGTAGATCTTTACTGTAATACATACTTATCCAACATATAATACAGTAAGTGACTACTCCCACAATAATAATAAATGCATTGTATTGGTCTGTATAATTATTGTTAATAATTTTATTATTAATTTAATAATCTCATGATTATTCAATTTAATTTAATTTACTCAAATTAAACAATTACAATAGATGTGTAAATGTATAATAAGTATAGGATATAGCCCTGGTTGGAGGCAGTTATGGACATTTCCCGTGAGATAACTGGTCGAGGGCATAGCCTGAGACAAATTATCTCAAGGGTGTTATATGCCCATAACTGCCTCCAAACAGGGCTATATGTATTTTATACCATCGTAACACAAAATTACGTATGTAAGTAAATCACATTTGACATCACTCTTGTCAAGTAGAAACCATAGTACTATGCTAATTAGTGTTTACTATAAAAACTATAAAAATACATTTAGTGGCTAGACACTAAATCTCCCTGTCCACAGGCATGTTATGGGCATATATCTCCCCTCGGTACATCAAAAGTTACCATGGCAATCTCCCGTGCACCGTGGTATAATAAGTTTAATAGTAGTAGTATTGTAGTACAAGAGTATATATACATAATATAATGTTTAAACTTTGATTACAAAACAACTATTCTGTCCATATATGTATGTGTCACTAATGTACAAGTTGCCTATCAAATCTATTGTTGTAACACATGGATTATTAAACTCTACCTCTCCACTACCTCTCTTGTCAAAACATTGTATAAAACGTCCATTAGTATCAAATATTGAGACACCCCTTGGATGACAGAGTCCTGATATAATATTCACTGGTTTACCTCTCATCATAGTAAAGGGACTACCAGTGACATCCACACCTCCCAATCGTACTATCAAATGATGTTTCACTCTGGTATGTAGAGTAAATCTTATACCATAGTTTCCTAACTGTGTTTCAGTGGTATCACATGCTATGAGTCGACTATCACCATACGAAGAGAGTTCACAAGAGATGAGGGAGAGAGGAACTGAGAGTGGAGGTCCATCGTGAGTCTGCAGGTTCAGAGTGATGGTTGATTTCTTACCAAGACAGCAGTTGCTTTGAGGAGAAATGATTTACCAAATGATGTATCAAATGACTATTCTACACGCATGTAAACACATCTTATGATTGATAATCTTTTCTCAAGTTTATAAGTATAATCCATAATAATTATTAAAGATGATTAAAGGAAAAATATATACCTGCGAAAGATGCCATTGGATCACATCCATTCTGTTCAAAAAACAGCATATAAAAACCTGTAAAAAACAAACTGTAAAAAGTGTACTGGCCTTCTAACCACACCTAGACACTTATAGTAAATAATTTGTATTCCCTGCTGAATTTCAAATTTCAAATACCTACTATTCTGCCATTTTGTGTAAGACACCAACAAAATTGCACATTCTATGCAGATATTTAAGTACATGTAGTTGAGTTACTGTATAAAGTAGTGGAGTATTAAGTGTTTCAATGTAATCCTAATGTGTACCCTGCAAAAATAAAATTGTTAAGTAACTAATTAATTTATTGGCTAGTACATTTAGTAATTTAATTGGTTGTGTAGGTTGTTATGTGTATGGTGATATACATGTACATGTACTAATTATAATCCAATAATTGTAATTTCATATCCTTATCTTGTATAATAGATGTATACACAAAGAAGCAGAATAAACATTTTAATTAAATCATTGTAGATTTCTAAGCATTTTTTGTGTATCGAACATGGGATATAAGACATGATATAATGTGTACAAGCATGTTATTATCCAGTGTTAACAACCTGTATGACCAATTAAATTATCCTTGCAACTGTGCTAACACACATTTGTAATTTTCATTTTTGCAGTGTAAATAAAGTATAATTATAATCAAACTTAATTATGTTATTACATACACACATGCTTATCCAGTATGTCATTAGGTGACCATACCCACAATAATTATAGTATAGCTAGCAATGGTAGGTGATACCAGTAATTTTCATTTCGATACAATACCAAGTAGTTTGGGAATCAGTATCGATGGTGATACCAATACGTGCATAATACAAGTTCTAACATAAACGTCAAATTTTATTCAAATTCAATTCAAAATATGTAAGCGTTATAAAACTTTATCTGTTAATTGTGTGTGTCTGATTAAAATAGAGGTATGGTGATTGGCACCAGTATCGTTAAAGATATTGGGACATCACTGGATACCACACATTTCAGACGTAGGTATTAAAGTATTGAGTACTTTGGTATCAAGTCGCTCATCACTAATAGCTACTAATTGTATAGCAATTTAGTTTGAGTGCTATTAATAATTATTATGAATTTACATGTATTATAAACTAAATACATGCAGTGCTCTACCCACACTGGTCAGCACTGGTTGGGAATAACCACCACTCAGATGAATTAACCACCACTCAGATAATACATACTGTGTATATAGGCTACTGAGACAGAATGAAATATAACTAGATAGACAACACTAAATGCAGTGTAGAATCCAGCCACCACTAAATATCCAGGACACTATAAATAGCTTTAATGTACAGAAGTATTAAAATTGGGAATTAATAAATAGTTTACGTGAGTTTGTACACAAATGCAATAATACTAATAATAATAATTCATCACAACATTATTATACATAGAGTAGAAGAGAACTACATGTTTAAAATATAACTTGCATTGATCTACAAAACAACTAATCTGTTATTGCATGTGTCACTAACATATAAGTTACCTAATGAATCTATTGTTATACCAAATGGTCCATTAAACTCTCCCTCTCCACTCCCTTTCTTGCCAAAGTAATGTATAAAACATCCGTGAATATCAAATATGGACACACGATTGTTACCAAACTCACTGATATACACTAGATTGTTATCTATGTTAATGGAAGTAGGATCTATGAGTTGACCAGGATTAGACCCATGTGAACCAAACTGTGAGATATATTGTCCTTTTGGCGTGAATTTCTTGATACAGTGATTATGATGATCTACAACATACAAATATTCTTCATTGTCGAATGCAACATCATATGGATATTTGAATTGTTTTCGTGCCGAACCTAGTTTACCAAAACTATGGGAATATGTGAGGTCATTATTGAGAACTTGAATACGATGATTATCTGTATCAGCAATGAATATTTGTGCTGTGATAGGATGAACTGCAATACCTTTAGGATGGCAAAACTGAAGAGGGTCTTTGCCTATATTTCCAACTGACTTCAAGCAATCACCTTCAATTGTTAGTTTCTGTAAGCGATGATCATCAGTTACTAAAATATGTTCATCATGAGAAATGGCTACTCCACGAGGATTAGTAAATTCACCCTCCTTTGTTCCAAGTGACCTAACTTTCCTTCCCTCCTTGTTTAGTATTGTGATACAATGAGAATCTCGCTCAGCTACTACAATCTCTTCGTTCTTAGTGACCACAACACCCCATGGTCTATTAAGTCTTGGTATAATATTGACTGGTATACCTCTCTTCTCAGGTAAAGGAATAATGCGATTAGTAAAAGGACTACCGGGGATATTTACACCTCCTAAGCGTACTCTCAATAGATGTTTCCCTTCGGTATGCGGAATGAAGCTAATGTCATACTTTCCTGATTGAATCTCGTTGATGTCACATGCTGTAACTTGACTGTCATCAGTAGAAGAGAATTGACATGATATGAGGGAAACAGGTATTGAGAAGGGAGTTCCATTTTGAGTTTGGAGGTTGAGAGTCATGGTTGATTTCGTACCAGCATAACAAGCATTCTTGACAAGAACTGATTTACCAAATGTTTTAGATTTTAACTCACTAATACCCTCAAAATTACCAGCTAATTTCTGATTTCTAACAAATTGTATGTTCGTTTCCTCTATTGGTTGAAATACGAGAGAGTTGATATCTTGATTGACTGTTGTCATTATTTGTAACATACTCTGTTTCTCTATCAATATTTGTTGTTGGCTCTCTACCTTCAGAGTCTGTTCTACAAACTCCTCACAACCCTTCAGCTGGTTCAAGACTGTTTCTGCCATTTCTCTCTGTTCTGTAAGCAATTGAATCTTCTGTTGTACTTCAGTGTCTACCTGGTGAACTAACTGTCTCTCTGACTGTTGAACTAAGTCTATGATTAATTGAGCTTGTGTGTCGATCTCTTTCTTGACATCTTCACCCTGCTTGGTGACCTCCACCTCTCGAGTGGTAAGGTTAGTCAGTGCTGTATTAATGTCAGCTACTTTCTCTTTCACGGTTGTTAAGTTAGCCTCTATCTGTTGATGATGTTTGGGGTAGGACTCGGTAATAAGGTTGTAATCGTGATTACGATGCTGTTTAGTAACTGTAAAATCTCTACAAATGAGCTGCTCACATGTCTCACAATATACCTTAAGAGGGTCATGATGAATATCACACTCTATTTTGAGTTCACATGGCTCATTCTTTAGTTTGTCCTGTATTTGTAAAAGATTGTTAATGAGGAAAGCTGTAGTGAGTTCAGTGGCTCCTTTGTCAGGTAGTTGTGTGGGTTTACGGCACGAAGGACAACTTATGAAATACATGCTTCCCTGTTGGTAAAATGGAAAACATATTAATTGAAAATATCAAATATTGTTTGCTGAGTAATGTGAAAGTGTTAGTGTGTATATCTGCACATGCTATGTGTAGAGTAACACTACCATGCATAGATTAACACATAGGTATTCTGCCATGCATAGACTAACACATAGTTATTCTGCCATGCATAGACTAACACATAGTTATTCTACCATACATAGATCAAGGTATTCTGATATGTACACTCTTGACATTCATTAATAGCATACTAGAATACCTAGCTTTCATGAGGAATGTATAGCAGTAAGTTTTCCTACTATAATTATCACCCAGGCATAACAGTGATTAGTTAATAAGGAACTTATACGTACCAGCAGAATTACTTTCCTGATACACACATTATATACATGCTCTCTTGCAGAGTAGCTAATCCAGTTTGCTATTGTGAGTATTCACATTCAATATATTTATAACTATTGGGTTATAACATCATGTTGATAATTAGTCTGTTACCTGTGGTTCTTGTGGTAGTTTTTCAATACATTGTAGACAAAAGGAATGATGACATTGTAGAGTTTTGGGGTTAGTATACTGCTCCAAACATACACTACATGTTAGTTGCACATCAAGTTCTTCCAGAGCACTGGAAGAAGATTGTTCAGCCATCTCTTGTTCTCATTTCTGAAATTAGTTTGATTATTTTCTAGTATGGTAACTAAAAATCTATTATTAGTGTATAAAATTTAATTATAAAAATTGTGATAGCAAGTATATATTTGAGGCTACCCGTGACATTATTTTTAAAGTATTAAATTGTCTTCCCTAATCAGATTAGTGTTGTCTTATCTTAATTAGTATATTTACTATGATTGACATCATACATACGTACATACTTACATACATGGTTACATACATACATACATTAATACATAATGTTTGCTTTACAAAGACATACATGTTTATATCACTTAGCATTTACATGTGCCTTAGTAGGCCAGCAAATGGCGTAAAACATAATTAACAAATAAACACGACAAACAAGCAGCCACAGTGGCTTAGAAAATGTACATGTACATGTATATCAGGGTTTCATATATAGGCTTGATTTCTACGGAAGGGGTGTCTTACAGGATCGGCACACAAATTTTGATTGTGTTCCCAAATCAGACTAGTATTGCCTGTATTGTGTCCTATGATGTATATCATGATGTGTCAAATGACTATTCTACACACATGTATATACACATCTTATGATTGATAATCCTTTCTCAAGTTAATAAGTACAATCCATAATAATTATAAAGCTAAAAAAGCAGAATTGTATCTAACTGTGAAAGATGCCAGTGAGACCACGTCCACTCTAAAAAGAGTACCAGCTTTTTAACATTACCTGGACACTTAGTAAATAATTTGTAGTCCCTGCTGAATTTCAAATACCTTCTATTCTGCCATTTTGTGTAAGACACCAACAAAATCAAAAGTAATTGCACATTCTATACAGCAATTGGGTTACTGTATAAAGTAGTGGAGTATTAAGTGTTTCAATGTAATCCTAATGTGTACCCTGCAAAAATAAAATTGTTAAGTAACTAATTAATTTATTGGCTAGTACATTTAGTAATTTAATTGGTTGTGTAGGTTGTTATGTGTATGGTGATATACATGTACATGTACTAATTATAATCCAATAATTGTAATTTCATATCCTTATCTTGTATAATAGATGTATACACAAAGAAGCAGAATAAACATTTTAATTAAATCATTGTAGATTTCTAAGCATTGTTTGTGTATCGAACATGGGATATAAGACATGATATAATGTGTACAAGCATGTTATTATCCAGTGTTAACAACCTGTATGACCAATTAAATTATCCTTGCAACTGTGCTAACACACATTTGTTATTTTCATTTTTGCAGTGTAAATAAAGTATAATTATAATCAAACTTAATTATGTTATTACATACACACATGCTTATCCAGTATGTCATTAGGTGACCATACCCACAACAATTATAGTATAGCTAGCAATGGTAGGTGATACCAGTAATTTTCATTTCGATACAATACCAAGTAGTTTGGGAATCAGTATCGATGGTGATACCAATACGTTCATAATACAAGTTCTCTCCACTCCCTTTATTCAAATTCAATTCCAAATATGTAAGCGTTATAAAACTTTATCTGTTAATTGTGTATGTCTGATTAAAATAGAGGTATGATGATTGGTACAAGTATCGGTAAAGATATTTGGACATCACTGGATACCACATATTTCAGACGTAGCTATCAAAGTGTTGAGTACTTTGGTATCGAGTCGCTCATCACTAATAGCTACTAATTGTATAGCAATTTAGTCCGAGTGCTATTAATAATTATTATGAATTTACATGTATTATAAACTAAATACATGCAGTGCTCTGCCCACACTGGTCAGCACTGGTTGGGAATAACCACCACTCAGATGAATTAGCCACCTCTCAGATAATACCTATGTAGGCTACTGAGACAGAATGAAATATAACTGGATAGACAACACTAAATGCAGTGTAGAATCCAGCCACCACTCTGCCACCACTCTCAATATCCTGGACACTATGAATAGCTTTAATGTACAGCAGTATTAAAATTGGGAATTAATAAATAGTTTACGTGAGTTTGTACACAAATGCAATAATACTAATAATAATAATTCATCACAACATTATTATACATAGAGTAGAAGAGAACTACATGTTTAAGATATAACTTGTATTGCTCTACAAAACAACTAGTCTGTTATTGCATGTGTCACTAACATATAAGTTACCTAATGAATCTATTGTTATACCAAATGGTCCATTAAACTCTCCCTCTCCACTCCCTTTCTTGCCAAAGTAATGTATAAAACATCCATTAATATCAAATATGGACACGCGATTGTTACCAAACTCACTGATATACACTAGATTGTTATCTATGTTAATGGAAGTAGGATCTATGAGTTGACCAGGATTAGACCCATGTGAACCAAACTGTGAGATATATTGTCCTTTTGGCGTGAATTTCTTGATACAGTGATTATGATGATCTACAACATACAAATATTCTTCATTGTCGAATGCAACATCATATGGATATTTGAATTGTTTTCGTGCCGAACCTAGTTTACCAAAACTATGGGAATATGTGAGGTCATTATTGAGAACTTGAATACGATGATTATCTGTATCAGCAATGAATATTTGTGCTGTGGTAGGATGAACTGTAATACCATTAGGATGGCAAAACTGAAGAGCGCCATTGCCTATACTTCCAACTGACCTCAAGCAAACACCTTCATTTGTTAGTTTCTGTAAGCGATGATTGTCAGTTACTAGAATGTGTCCATCCTGAGAAATGGCTACTCCACAAGGATTAGTGAATTCCCCCTCCTTTGTTCCAAGTGACCTCACTTTCCTTCCCTCCTCGTTTAGTATTGTGATACAATGAGAATCTCGCTCAGCTACTACAATCTCTTCGTTCTTAGTGACCGCAACACCCCATGGTCTATTACGTCTTGATATGATATTGACTGGTATACCTCTCATCTCAGGTAAAGGAATAATGCGATTAGTAAAAGGACTACCAGGGATATTTACACCTCCTAAGCATACTGTCAATAGATGTTTCCCTCCGGCATGAGAAGTGAAGCTAATTTCATACTTTCCTGATTGAATCTCATTGATGTCACATTTTTTGACTGGACTGTCATCAGCAGTAGAGAGTTGACATGATATGAGGCAAACAGGTATTGAAAAGGGAGTTCCATTTTGAGTTTGGAGGTTGAGAGTCATGGTTGATTTCGTACCAGCATAACAAGCATTCTTGACAAGAACTGATTTACCAAATGTTTTAGACTTTAACTCACCAATACCCTCAAAATTACCAGCTAATTTCTGATTCCTAACAAATTGTATGTCTGTTTCCTCTATTGGTTGAAATACGAAAGGGTTGACATCTTGATTGACTGTTGTCATTATTTGTAACATACTCTGTTTCTCCATCAATATTTGTTGTTGGCTCTCTACCTTCAGAGTCTGTTCTACAAACTCCTCACAACCCTTCAGCTGGTTCAAGACTGTTTCTGCCATTTCTCTCTGTTCTGTAAGCAATTGAATCTTCTGTTGTACTTCAGTGTCTACCTGGTGAACTAACTGTCTCTCTGACTGTTGAACTAAGTCTATGATTAATTGAGCTTGTGTGTCGATCTCTTTCTTGACATCTTCACCCTGCTTGGTGACCTCCACCTCTCGAGTGGTAAGGTTAGTCAGTGCTGTATTAATGTCAGCTACTTTCTCTTTCACGGTTGTTAAGTTAGCCTCTATCTGTTGATGATGTTTGGTGTAGGACTCGGTAATAAGATTGTAATCGTGATTACGATGCTGTTTAGTAACTGTACAATCTCTACAAATGAGCTGCTCACATGTCTCACAATATACCCTAAGAGGGTCATGATGAATATCACATTCTATATTGAGTTCACATGGCTCATTCTTTAGTTTGTCCTGTATTTGTAAAAGATTGTTAATGAGGAAAGCTGTAGTGAGTTCAGTGGCTCCTTTGTCAGGTAGTTGTGTGGGTTTACGGCACGAAGGACAACTTATGAAATACATGCTTCCCTGTTGGTAAAATGGAAAACATATTAATTGAAAATATCAAATATTGTTTGCTGAGTAATGTGAAAGTGTATGTGTGTATATCTGCACATGCTTTCATGAGGAATGTATAGCAGTAAGTTTTCCTACTATAATTATCACCCAGGCATAACAGTGATTAGTTAATAAGGAACTTATACCAGCAGAATTACTTTCCTGATACACACATTATATACATGCTCTCTTGCAGAATAGCTAATCCAGTTTGCTATTGTGAGTATTCACATTCTATATATTTATAACTATTTGGTTATAAACATCATGTTGATGATTAGTCTGTTACCTGTGGTTCTTGTGGTAGTTTTTCAATACATTGTAGACAAAAGGAATGATGACATTGTAGAGTTTTGGGGTTAGTATACTGCTCCAAACAGACACTACATGTTAGTTGCACATCAAGTTCTTCCAGAGCACTGGAAGAAGATTGTTCAGCCATCTCTTGTTCTCATTTCTAAAACTAGTTTGATTATTTTCTATTATGGTAACTAAAAATCTATTATTAGTGTATAAAATTTAATTATAAAAATCGTGATAGCAAGTATATATTTGAGGCTACCCGTGACATTATTTTTAAACTATTGAATTGTCTTCCCTAATCAGATTAGTGTTGTCTTGGTATATTTACTATGATTGAGATCGTACATACATACTTACATACATACTTACATACATGGTTACATACATACATACATTAATACATAATGTTTGCTTTGCAAAGACATGCATGTTTATATCACGTAGCATTTACATGTGTCTAGTATCCCAGCAAATGATGTAAAACATAATTAACAAACAAACACGACAAACAAGCAGCCACAGTGGCTTAGAAAATGTACATGTACATGTATAGCAGGGTTTCATAGACTTGATTTCTAAGGAAGGGGTGTTTTACAGGATCGGCACACAGATTTTGATTGTGTTCCCAAATCAGACTAGTATTGCCTGTATTGTGTCCTATGATGTATATCATGATGTGTCAAATGACTATTCCACACACATGTATATACACATCTTATGATTGATAATCCTTTCTCAAGTTAATAAGTACAATCCATAATAATTATAAAGCTAAAAAAGCAGAATTGTATCTAACTGTGAAAGATGCCAGTGAGACCACGTCCACTCTAAAAAGAGTACCAGCTTTTTAACATTACCTGGACACTTAGTAAATAATTTGTAGTCCCTGCTGAATTTCAAATACCTTCTATTCTGCCATTTTGTGTAAGACACCAACAAAATTGCACATTCTATGCAGATATTTAAGTAGTTGAGTTACTGTATAAAGTAGTGGAGTATTAAGTGTTTCAATGTAATCCTAATGTGTACCCTGCAAAAATAAAATTGTTAAGTAACTAATTAATTTATTGGCTAGTACATTTAGTAATTTAATTGGTTGTGTAGGTTGTTACGTATCTGTATGGTGATATACATGTACATGTACTAATTATAATCCAATAATCCGTAATTTCATATCCTTATACTGTATAATAGATGTATACACAAAGAAGCAGAATAAACATTTTAATTAAATCATTGTAGATTTCTAAACATTGTTTGTGTATCGAACATGGGATATAAGACATGATATAATGTGTACAAGCATGTTATCATCCAGTGTTAACAACCTGTATGACCAATAAAATTACAATTTGTATCCTTGCAACTGTGCTAACATACATTTGTTTTAATAATTCCATTTTTGCAGCAGTGGCTGCTCCAGACTTTGGAAAGCGGGAGGGCATTTTGTGGCACTGGAAAAATGCAATCACTTATCGGTTTGGAAGCGATATATATGTATGCTTTTACAGTAGTGTTTTGGGGTTAGTATACTGCTCCAGACATAAACTACATGTTAGTTGCTCATCAAGCTCCTTCAGAGCTGTAGAAAAAGATTGTTCAGCTGTCTCTCTTTCTAATTTCTAAAAAATAGTTGATTATTTCCTAATATGGTAACTATAAATCGTGTATATAGTTTAATTATAATAAGCATGATAATTTGTGGCTACCCGTGAATAGTTTTGTGCAGAATAATAGGGTCGGTATATTTTTAAACTGTTAAGGTTGTAGTCTTTTCTGTGGGCGGATGCTACTCCAATCAGTTTCTAGTCTTGCCAGCTTCTTGCTGCATACAATCTGGCAGGGTAACTGTAGTTGCTCTCTGGGAAAGATCGGAGTTTGATAGTATCTAGAAAGGTAGATTTTATGGTTTCAGTGAAAAGCTACAGAATTCAGCTTTCTTCAGCCTCTTGTAACTATAAAAGTAAAATGAATTTGCAGAAAACGGCTCTATTTGTTTTCTCAAAATGCATTGTACTTGATGCACGCCATGATTGGTGGGCGTGGCTTTCTTGGTTTTGTACTTATTATGATGGCAAAAATGGACATTTTTCCAACACTCCCACTCTTGCAGAGAAGTATAAAGATCATGAGAAGATATGAAGGTTGCTATTACACCAGGTTAAAGTCATATTATATAATACTGTATTTTGAAACTGATTAGAGTCGCATCCGCCCACTCCCTAGTACCACCTTAAATTGTCTTCCCTAATCAAATTAATGTTGTCAATCATAGTAAATAATAAATTATTATTTACTGTTGTTAACATAACATAACATACCTACATACATACATATATGCATACATAGTACATACATAGTACATACATAGTACATACATAGTACATACATAGTACATACATGTACATATATACATACATTAACTGCTTTACATAGGCATACACAGTTATATCACTTAGCTTTTACATGGTTTATTTTTTTTAGGAGAGGGAATATTTGGATTGGGACATAAATTTTGATTCTCATCTTGTTGTCTGTATTGTACGTGTCCTATGATGAATGACTGTGACACAATGTGTCAAATGACTATAATACACATGTTTATACACAGCTGTATCACTCACTGTATGATATAAACAACAGTTATTAACTTATTAGTGTTATTTTTACATTTTTTCTGATCTGAATTTTTATCCCTTGCTGAATTTCAAATTTCAAATACCTACTATTCTGCCATTTTGTGTAAGACACCAACAAAATCTAAAGTGATTACACATTCTATGCAAATATTTAAGCAGTTGAGTTACTGTATAAAGTAGTGGAGTATTGAGTGTTTCAATGTAATCCTAATATTATATAAAATAAATTATATATTCTATTTTAATTACCATATGTGGGGAAATATTGACAGTTTGCTGTTGTTGAGAAATTAAATTTTGACAATTAACCACAGATGATATGCATATGAACAATTCCATTTTTGAAGTCCTTTGATATTTTTAAACCATATTTCTACACAAGACAGCCTACTAAATGTACTTTACGCTAGTGCAAACATTGAAACAATACGAGTAACCAAACCTAACTTATAACCAATCAAATTGACAAAGAGCTAACTGTGGTTATTGGCATTGATCACTGTACTTTCAAACACTCGCCTTGCTGCTATCTTCCCACTAACAAAGCACAATTTTGGTGTCTATGACTTTCTGCCTAACTCTGAAAGTTAAAAGTCTGTGTAGCGTAAAATGTAGAAGTTATGAAGCTAAGTAAAAGTGTGGGCGCTGCCCTTTGGACTACCAAACCTTCAAGCACTCTCCTTTTGGAACTGTTTAGATCACACATGCACATTCATGACTAATTGGCAAATTTTAATTTGAGGGTTTGAACCCAAAACTGCCAAACCACCAAATATTACATGCACACATGTTTATTTGATATGTAATATTAGTATGTAATATTAGGTGACCATGCCTACAATAATTATTTATTATCTATCATACAGATACCGGAAAAAATCACAAGTTGGATACGAAGTATTGCAGTCTCATGAGTCCGAAGGACGAGTGACAATGCACATATCCAATGAGTGATATTTCCCAGTATCTGTAGAATATTTTATTTATCTAATGTAACAGGGTTTTCAAAAAATTATTATCATGAAACAATCATGTGATGAGGAAGGTAAAACCCAGACCAGTGATTATCTTAATACCGTCACCTTGGAAGCGAGAAAATTTAGGGCTGGGCATAGATAGAACTCTGTAACTTCTCAGGTTATTATTACAAATAAACTTATGTTGTTCAAAGGATTTAATACTATTCTGCTGTTACCAAAGCAAGAGAATTTCTAGCTGTTATTACCTGGTAGCGTGTGACTAGTAGTACAATAAAACATCTCATCAGGTGACTTCCAGTACAATAAAACTTCCACTCATGTGACATCCGGTACAATACCATAAAATATTAGCATAGTATGTATTTAATTGAAAATGTGTGGGATTCATTGTTTCTATGGTAAACATATTAGATAAAGATATAATTATAGTAAATGGTGTAATCTGGTATGTTGTTAATTACTATTGCATTGTGTTTATTATAAATTGAATAGCTTAATTATAATCTACATGTACTTAGGTTTGCAGTGTTCTGCCCACACTGGTCGGCACAAGTTGGGAATAACCACCTCTCAGATGAATTAACCACCACTTAGATAAATTAACCACCTCTCAAATAAATTAACTACCTCTCAGATAATATCTTTATAGGCTACTGAGACAGAATTAACTATATACTGGATAAACAGCACTAAATGCATGTAGAATCTAACCACCACTCTAAATATCCTTGGCAGAACACTGGGTTTGTTTGTCACTTAGTGCTGAATTCATGGAATTTGTCAACGAATAAATTTTGTTCTCCACTGATAATTGAAAAGGAATTACAATACTATGCCTCAGAAATATAAATTATAAATATTCCATTGAAACTCATGCAACCAAATTATTAAGGGCTGAATTGATACGTTAACTTTATAAATGTATTATCTTTGATATTAGAATAATTGTTTTTTCAAAGAATTGATAATTTAAAAAGATATAAATATATTAAATAGATCTACAGAACAACTAGTCTGTTATTATATGTGTCGCTAACATACATATTGCCTGTCGAATCTATTGTTATGCCACACGGTCCATTAAACTCTCCCTCTCCGCTACCTTTCTTGCCAAAACAATTTATAAAAGATCCATTGGTATCAAAAATTGATACACGATTATTATCATACTCACTAACATACAATAGATTGGTATCTATGATAATGGAGGTAGGAGTTTTAAGTTGACCAGGATTAGACCCATATGAACCAAACTTTGAGATATACTGTCCTGTTGTTCTGAATTTCTTAATACAGGGATTATAAGAATCTACGACATACAAATATCCTTCATTGTCAAATGTCACATCATATGGATAATGGAATTGTTCTGTTGCCGAGCATTTTGTTCCAAGTCTATGAGAGTAGGTGAGGTCACTATTGAGGACTTGAATATGATGATTGTGTGTATCAGCAATGAATATTTGTCCTGTGGTAGGATGAACTGTTATACCAACAGGATAATTAAACTGAAGATGACTATTGCCTGCTTCACCACTCCCAACTGACTTCACACAATGACCATTAAATGTTAGTTTCTGTAATCGATGTTCATCAGTTACTAAAATATGTCCATCATGAGATATGGCAACTCCACAAGGATGCATGAATTGACCTTTCTTTGTTCCTTTTGTACCAAAAGATACTTTATTTCCCTCCTTGTTTAGTATTGCAATACAATGGGCATCATACTCAGCTACTACAATCTCTTCATTCTTAGTGACTGCTACACCCCATGGTATATCGAGTCCTGATATAATATTCACTGGTTTACCTCTCTTCTCAGGGGAGAGAGTAAAGGAACTACCAGGAACATCCACACCTACCAATTGTATTATAAAGTGATGCTTCCCTGTGGTACGTGGAGTGACGGTTATGTCGTAGTTTCCTCGCTGAGTCTCATTTATATTACATGCTATGAGCTGACTATCAGCAGAAGAAAGTTCACAAGAGATAAGTGACAAGGGAACTGAGTAGGGAGATCCATCATGAGTCTGGAAGTTGAGAGTGACTGTTGATCTCTTACATTGGTTACAAGCGCTTTTGATGATAACTGATGTTCCAAATGTTTTAGAATTTAACTCACCAATACTCTCGAATTTATCAACCAATGTCTGATTCCTAGTGAATGTTGTGTTGGCCTCCTCTATTGGTTGAAATGCAACAGAGTTGACATCTTGATTGACTGTTGTCATTACTTTTAACATACTCTGTTTCTCCCTCAATATCTGTTGTGGACTCCCTACCTTCAGACTCTGTTCTACAAATTCCTCACAATTTTTCAGCTGGTTTAGAACTATCTCTGCCTCTTCTCTCTGTTTGGTTATCAGCTGTATCTTCTGTTGTACTACAGTGTCCACCTGTTGAACTAACTGTCTCTCTGACTGTTGAACTAAGTTTATAATTCGTTGAGTGTGTGTGTTGATCTCTTTCTTGACATTTTCTCCCTGCTTGGTGACCTCAATCTCTCGACCTATGAGGTTAGCCACTGCTGTAGTAATGTCAGCTACCTTTGTTTTCACCCTTGTAAGACTAGCTTCTATTTCGTGATGATGTTTATGATAGGACTCAGTAATAAGGTTATAGACATGGTTTCGAGGCTGTTTAGTAATTACACAATCTCTACAGATAAGCTCTTCACATGTCTCACAATATACTTTGAGAGGGTCATGATGAACCTCACACTCTATGTCGATTTCACTTGATGGTTTGATTAGCTTATCACGTAGTTGCAGGAGGCTACAAATGAGGAAAGCAGTAGGGAGGTTTGTAACTCCTATGTCGGGTAGTTGTGTAGGTTTAAGACATGATGGACAGCTTATGAAATACTTGTTATCTCCCTGTAAGTAAGTAAACAGAATTATGTATAAAGCATGCTATTCAAGTGTATTGAGAATTAATATTTTATAATAATTATTATTAATTATTGTTAAAAACTCTTTACAGTGTTTTCTATATAATTCTGTATCATGTAATAAATAGTGTGATGTATTTACCTTGTGTTCTTGTGGTAGATTTTCAATACATTTTAAACAAAAGGAATGATGACATTGTAGAGTTTTGGGATTAGTGTACTGGTCTAAACAGACACTACATATTAGTTGCTCATCAAGTTCCTCCAGAGCAGTTGAAGATTTTGCAGCCATTTTGTTTCGATGTAGTGTCCTGTTGATATAGTAAAACAAGTTAATGTGTAAATAATCTCAATAATGTACATGTCCAGCTAAAGCACTATCATACTGTATATATATATTCTACATTAAATAAACTCACTTGATGATGGATAGTGAACTCGTTTTCTTGTATTAATGTGTACTCAGATCAAACTGATAGCTCCATAGGCAAGTGTTGTTGTGACACACCTTAATGTAAATACGAAAATGGGCTCATTGATATACTATATTATGGTAATATGTTTTCAAATGTGGTTGCATATATATATATGATATAATAATTACCTGGCTTGTACATGAATGTTTTTTTGTTTTTTTTTATTTGTTATTTGTTATTATAAGTACAACATTTGTGGAATTTGTCAACAAATAACTTTGTTCTCCACTGATAATTGAATAGGAATTACAATACTATACTTCAGAAGTAAATATTATATTGAAACTCATGTATCCAAATGAGGGTTAAAATGACACGTTAACATTTAGAGTGTTTATCTTTTGATATTAAAAAATGTTTTTTCAAAGAATTGATAATTTAACAAGATATATTGAGAAATGTGTCCCTATATATGATTGCTTTGCAGTGACTGTCATCCACTTATGATGGCAGTACTGTCTCTACCTTTCTGTGTATCCTGGCTGAAGAAGTGTAACTCAAGTCTGAGTACGATTAAACTCAAGTTATCAACAATGACATAACTTAGTTAAGCTTGAAGGAGCTTCAAGCTTAACTAAGTTATGTCATTGTTGATAACTTCCTTGTGTCTGAGCATAATTATATGAAATATGATAATAAATCATCAGGAATACCACATCATGATTATAATTGCCATGCTGTAGAAATACATGCATGCATTTTAAAAAACAATAATTCTGAAATTGCTATAGTAATGGCCTCACCTACTCACATAATTTTGATACAAGAGGTTCAGCACCAGAACACATCCACAAAAGTCCATACGATGTGACATTTGACAAAGAAGGATGTGTATATGTTGTAGATTATAACTGCATCAAAAAGTTCACACCAACAGTAAATATATATCAAGGTTTGATTATGAAGGGTCTAATCTTGACCAACTTAACTATACTTCCTCCATCATCTTAGACAATAATCTAGTGTATGTTAATGAGTTGAGTAATCATCGTGTCTCAATATTTGATACTAATGGTTGTTTTCTACATTGTTTTGGCAAGCAGAGTGGAGAAAAAGGAGAACTTAATGGTCCATTTGAACTTCAATGCAATGGTTGTATGTACATATCAGCAATAAATATTTGTCCCGTAGTAGAATGCACACTTATACTTCTAGAATCATTAAACTGAAGAGGTTGATTGCCAGTCTTACATCTTCCAACTGAATGCACACAATTACCATCAAATAGTCTGTTACCAGAATTTGTCCGTCGTGAGATATGGCAACTCCACGAGGACTAGTGAATTGACCCTCCTTTGTTTAAATAGTGTTTGTTTTCATTGCAATATCAAAATAGGGGAGTGGGTGCTTTCGTAGATCTTCAATGTAATACATACAAAAGTATCCAACATATAACAGTAGGTGACTACTGCCACAATAATGATAATACTGGTCTGTGTAATTATTGTTAATAATTATTATTTTATTATAAATTGAATATTAATCTCATGATTATTTTATTTTACTCAAATTAAGCAATTACATATGAATTTATAGAAGTGCAAATGTATAATAATAAGTATAGTAGTTAGTAGTATTCTAGCACAAGAGTATATAATTATAATGTTTAAAATGTAATTACAAAATGACTATTCTGTCATTATATGTGTCACTAACATACAAGTTGCTTAATGAATCTATTGTTATACCACATGGATTATTAAACTCTACCTCTCCACTACCTTTCTTGCCAAAACATTGTATGAAACGTCCATTAGTATCAAATATTGAGACACAATTCGTACCACAAACATATACTAGATTATTTTCTATGATAATGGAGGAAGGGCACAAAAATTTACCAGGAGTAGACCCAAATGAACCAAACTGTGAGATATATTGTCCTGTTGATGTCAACTTCTTGACACAACAATTAACCCTTTCAGCTACATACAAATATCCTTCGTTGTCAAATGTCACATCGGATGGCTGATTTAATTTTTCTTGTGCTGAATAATGACCTAACCTACTATTAAAGTAGGTTAGGTCATTATTAAGAACTTGAATACGGTGATTTTCCTCATCGGCTACAAAGATTTGTTCTGTGGTAGGATGAACTACTATACCTTCAGGATAATTAAACTGTAGGGGACCATTGCCTGCCTCGCCACTCCCAACTGACTTTATACAATTGCCTTCAAATGTTAGTTTTTGTAGTCGATGATCATCAGTTACTAAAATGTGTCCATCGTGAGATATGGCAACACTACGAGGAAAAGTGAATTTACCTTCTTCTGTTCCCTCTGTTCCAAATGACCTCAATTTCTTTCCCTCCTTGTTTAGTATTGTTATACGATGTGCACTATTCTCAGCTACTACAATATCTCCATTCTTAGTAATTACTACACCCCTTGGATGACAGAGTCCTGATATAATATTCACTGGTTTACCTCTCATCACAGTAAAGGGACTACCAGGGACATCTACACCTCCCAATCGTACTATCAACTGATGTTTTGCTCTGGTATGTGGAGTAAAGCTTATATCATAGTTTCCTATCTGTGTCTCAGTGATATCACATGCTATTAGTCGACTATCACCAGATGAAGAGAGTTCACAAGAGATGAGGGAGAGAGGAACTGAGAGGGGAGTTCCATCGTGAGTCTGCAGGTTGAAAGTGATGGTTGATTTCCTACCAAGACAGCAGTCGCTCTTGAGGAGAAATGATTTACCAAATGGTTTAGATTTAAACTCACCAATACCCTCGAATCTATCAACCAATGTCTGATTCCTAGTGAATGTTGTGTTGGCCTCCTCTATTGGTTGAAATGCAACAGGGTTGACATCTTGATTGACTGTTGTCATTACTTTTAACATACTCTGTTTCTCCCTCAATATCTGTTGTGGACTCCCTACCTTCAGACTCTGTTCTACAAATTCCTCACAACTTTTCAGCTTGTTCAGAACTATCTCTGCCTCTTCTCTCTGTTTGGTTATCAGCTGTATCTTTCGTTGTACTACAGTGTCCACCTGTTGAACTAACTGTCTCTCTGACTGTTGAACTAAGTTTACAATTAGTTGAGCCTGTGTGTTGATCTCTTTCTTTACATCTTCTCCCTGTTTGGTGACCTCCCTCTCTCGAGTGGTAAGGTTAGTCAGTGCTGTATTAATGTAAGCTACTTTCTCTTTCACGGTTGTTAGGTTAGCCTCTATCTGTTGATGATGTTTGGGGTAGGACTCGGTAATAAAGTTGTAATCGTGATTACGATGCTGTTTAGTAACTGTACAATCTCTACAAATGAGCTGCTCACATGTCTCACAATATACCTTGAGAGGGTCGTGGTGAATATTACATTCTATATCGACTTCAATTGATGGTTTGATTAGCTTATCACGTAGTTGCAGGAGGCTATTAATGAGGAAAGCAGTAGGGAGGGTTGTAACTCCGATGTCGGGTAGTTGTGTAGGTTTAAGACATGATGGACAGCTTATGAAATACTTGTTATCTCCCTGTTAGTAAGTAAACGGAATTATGTATAAAGCATGCTATTCAAGTGTAATGAGAATTAATATTTTATAATAATTATTATTAATTATTGTTAAAAACACTGGTATTACATTACAGTGTTTTCTATATAATTCTGTATCATGTAATAAATAGTGTATTGTTTGTGATGTATTTACCTTGTGTTCTTGTGGTAGATTTTCAATACATTTTAGACAATAGGAATGATGACATTGTAGAGTTTTGGGATTAGTGTACTGGTCTAAACAGACACTACATATTAGTTGCTCATCAAGTTCCTTCAGAGCAGTAGAAGATTTTGCAGCCATTTTGTTTCGATGTAGTGTCCTGTTGATATAGTAAAACAAGTTAATGTGTAAATAATCTCAATAATGTACATGTCCAGCTAAAGTATTATCATACTGTATATATATTCTACATTAAATAAACTCACTTGATGATGGATAGTGAACTCTTTTTCTTGTATTAGTGTGTACTCAGATCAAACTGATAGCTCCACAGGCAACAATGTTGTTGTGACACACCTTGATCCAAATATGAAAGTGGGCTAATTGATATACCAAACATAGTTAATTACCTGGCTTGCCAAGAATGTTTGTTATTTGTTATTATAAGTACAACGTTTGTGAAATTTGTCAACGAATAACTTTGTTCTCCACTGATAATTGAACAATACTATACTTCAGAAGTAAATATTACTTTGAAACTCATGTATCCAAATGAGGGTTAAAATGACACGTTAACGTTTATGATGTTTATCTTTTGACATTGAAAAAAATGTTTTTTAAAAGAATTGATAATTTATCAAGATATACATGTATAGAGAAAACTGTGTTCGAGATACATGTATAGAGAAAACTGTGTCCCTACATATGATTGCTTTGCAGTGACTGTTATCCACCTATGATGGCAGTAGTGTCTCTACCTTTCTGTGTATCCTGGGCTGAAGAAGTGTAACTCCAGTCTGAGTATAATTAAAGTGTTCCTTTAAGCTTAACTAAATTATGTCATTATTGATAATTTCCTTGTGTCTGAAAATTAACAACGTATTATTTTTTCTTGCTTGTTAAAGATTCTTTTAGTACTAGTCGTAGTTCAAGCTGTACTCTTCCAGGACACTGGTCAGTAGCTCAAGTGTGTATTCATTCACACAACATGTGCATTAATTAAAGAAGCCCCTCGAGATGACATCACTTTCTTAACTACGTATGCAATGCATATGTGATACTGACGCAAACATAATTATATATGTTAGAAAGCAATGATAGGGATGGTCTTGCTGGGTCATAAAACATTATTTGTTGAAACTCTGAGCTTGACTACTCTCCATTCTAACTTCCACAATAATTATTTTCAAAATTTGCTTTTTATATTACTAATTAGGGGTTTAGGTATCTTGTTCAGAATACGTATATAGGTATAATTATACAATCAATGTACATATCTACTGATTGAGTAGTTCCATACACTATATGCACAGCTACATAAACAGCATTCCAATCTTTTACTCAGTACTTGAAATGTACTTGCTTGAAAACTGTGTGCCAAATGTGCAAATACAATACTAAATCTGTTTTTATGGCCTGCAGGGCAATCCCTTATGATTGCTATTTCACTGGTTTGAATTTGTATAGATGTTTGTGTTACATATATTATTATATATGCATTGTATCATTCTGGGTGCTTGGTCAATTAATGAGCATAGGACGTAATAGAACATGTGCTCAAGCTCTATAGACCAGCAGTAATAAAGCTGCCTAATTGTGCATTACATATTAAAACCGGTACTAATAGCTGTTCTATTTGAAATATACATGTATTCCTAAAGTACTACATTATCTTTAAAAAGTAGATAATCAAAATAATAAATTTAATAGACTGCTGTACATATGTTGTTTCATACATGAGAAAGTCAGCTATGATTACTGAATGTTGGACACCACAAAACAATCAGAAGGATTGTACATGTATCTTGTTCTCCTTACATCTTGTTGAGCCGAAAACAGCTAACTGTAATTGAAGATTCAAATTTAGTTGTGCATCGCTATGTTATGGTCTGTAGACTCTCATCACAATACCATACAAGAAACATTCTGCATGACTTTTCCTGAAACAAAACTGACAATTGTCCTCCTTGCAAACATAACGCATTATAGGACAATAACATCTGCATACTGTAAAAATGAAACCGTTATTTTAACCCTTGGTTACAGGAGTTTCAATGCTGTATTGATAATAAATATTATGCTTGTGAGCTATACATTATTGTAAATTCTCATTCAATTATCTGTGGAGAACAAAGTTATTTGTTGACAAATTCCACATCTTTGTACTTATAACAACAAATAACAAAGGCTAATAACAAATAAATGTTTTTAAAACATTTGTGTACATAGATATATATATCATATAATATATATATATATATATATACATGTATATATACACAAAAATGTTTTTAAAAATCTATTTGCTATTTATTATTTATTATTATAAGTACAAAGTTGTGGAATTTGTCAACAGAAGTTCCCATCCCATAATGCGGTGTGTCGATGACACAAATCTAATCCAAATTGTACCAAAATTTTATTAGTGTCATCGGAATATTTGTCGCAACTGAAGTCAGATCACATTTTCTATTTTTATTACATACATGTGCATGTAAATTGTATCTCTTATCTTGTCATCATATTATGTATCCATAGTGGGCTTTAAATAGAGTTTCATCTATCTATTATAATAGTGAGCTATAAATAAATTTAAAACAGTGAGGTAGTGTATAACTACTAAAGACAGATGTATGTATACATGTAATTAATTTTTTTTTAAATAATTATTATGGACATAATTATACATGTACACTGCCACACATACTTTTCATATATAGGTGCAAATAGTTTTTTCCTGATCTGATACTACTATTAATTATTATTAATATTTAATGTCACTAATAGTAATAATAATACTAAACATAATATGTCATCAATATAGCTACTGTATAATTAAGAGAAATATAATATAATTTGTATGTTTAAATTAGAGCTAGAAAACAATTAGTCTGTTATTACCATAGTCACTAACATATAAGTTACCTAATGAATCTATTGTTATACCAAATGGACATTTAAACTCTCCCTCTCCACTACATTTCTTGCCAAAGTAATGTATAAAACATCCATTAATATCAAATATGGACAGACGATTATTACCATACTCACTAACATACACTAAATTATTATTATCTATGACAATGGAGGTGGGATCTTTAAGTTGACCAGGATTAGACCCATGTGAACCAAACTGTGAGATATATTGTCCTTTTGGTGTGAATTTCTTGATACAATGATTATGATGATCTACAACATACAAATATTCTTCATTGTCGAATGCAACATCATATGGATATTTGAATTGTTTTCGTGCCGAACCTAGTTTACCAAAACTATGAGAGTATGTGAGGTCATTATTGAGAACTTGAATACGATGATTATCTGTATCAGCAATGAATATTTGTCCTGTGATAGGATGAACTGTAATACCTTTAGGATGGCAAAACTGAAGAGGGTCTTTGCCTATACTTCCAACTGACTTCAAGCAATCACCTTCAATTGTTAGTTTCTGTAAGCGATGATCATCAGTTACTAAAATATGTTCATCATGAGAAATGGCTACTCCACGAGGATTAGTAAATTCACCCTCCTTTGTTCCAAGTGACCTAACTTTCCTTCCCTCCTCGTTTAGTATTGTGATACACTGTGATTCTCGCTCAGCTACTACAACCCTTTCATTCTTAGTGACCACAACACCCCATGGTCTATTAAGTCTTGATATAATATTGACTGGTATACCTCTCTTTTCAGGTAAAGGAATAATGCGATTAGTAAAAGGACTACCAGGGATATTTACACCTCCTATGCGTACTGTCAATTGATGTTTCCCTCCGGTATGAGAAGTGAAGCTAATGTCATACTTTCCTGATTGAATCTCATTGATGTCACATGCTGTCACTTGACTGTCATCAGCAGTAGAGAGTTGACATGATATGAGGGAAACAGGTATTGAAAAGGGAGTTCCATTTTGAGTTTGGAGGTTGAGAGTCATGGTTGATTTCGTACCAGCATAACAAGCATTCTTGATAAGAACTGATTTACCAAATGTTTTAGACTTTAACTCACCAATACCCTCAAATTTAGCAGCTAATTTCTGATTTCTAACAAATTGTATGTTTGTTTCCTCTATTGGTTGAAATACGAGAGAGTCGACATCTTGATTGACTGATGTCATTACTTGTATCAACCTTTGTTTCTCCATCAATACCGGTTGTTGACTCCTTATCTTCAGACTTTGTTCTAAAATCTCCTCACAACATTTTAGCTGGTTTAGGACTGTCTCTGCCTCTTCTCTCTGTTTGGTTAGTAGTTGAATCTTTTGTTGTACTGCGGTGTCTACCTGTTGAACTAACTGCCTCTCTGACTGTTGAATTAAATTTATGATTAGTCGAGCATGTGTGTAGATCTCTTTCTTGACATCTTCTCCCTGCTTTGTGATCTCCCTCTCTCGAGTGATGAGATTAGTCAATGCTGCATTAATGTCAGCTAGTTTCGTATTAACTTTTGTGAGGTTGGCCTCAATCTGTGGATGATGATCACGAGAAAATTCAGTAGCAACTTTAGACTTGTCATTTTGGCGCCATTCACTAATTGTACAATCTCTCGAGATAATCTGTTGACTAGTTTTGCAGTATCCTTTAAGAGGCTCAATATGATTGTTACATTTCTTATTTTTCAATGGGAGTGTGTTGGAAGTATTGACCACTACATCTTGTACTTTTATAACTGCTCGAGTAGACCGGACATGTGTTGGCATACAACATGAAGGACAGTTTATGAAATACTGGTCTCCCTATTAGTAAACCATGATCTATATATGAATAATAATAATATTTGTTTTGTGTGTTTACCTGTGGTTTTTGTGGCAGTGTTTCAATACATTTTATACAGAAGCTGTGTAGGCATGGGAGAATTTTGGGGTTAGTATACTGACCCAGACATATACCACATTCATCAAGTTCCTGAGCAGTAGAAGTTTTTCTTGCCATTTTTAGTAGTGTCCTGTAGATATAGTGATGCCTGCTAGTGTAGAAAAAAATTAAACTGTATCAATAGTGTTATGACTTAACCTCTTTTACTATAAAAGCCTAGTAGGATCGTTTCTACCATATATGGTAATATATTGTCATTGTTGTTTATTTTCTATTAAGAGTATTTTGTTGTTATAACTGAGTATTTGACAACATAGTTTGTATATACATACAAACTATGTTGTCAAATACTCAGTGCAATTATGTGCCTATGTTATATACCACTGCTAAACATATCATCACTCCAACCAACTGTTTGAAATATTACTTGCAGATGAAGGAATCAAGAAATAAGAAATCTCTTTTAGCATATTAATGTATCATTTTGCCATCGGCAATCAAGGCAGCGCTCGATCATTTTGGTGGTTGCAGTAACGCTGGTATCTGAACTTTAAAAATGTTTATTTAGTGTCTACTGGACTATTATATGTCCATTGCCCATTGACTTCATATTTTTAGTACATACTGGACTGTGTCCATTGTCCATTGACTTCATATGTTTCTCATTAATTAGTGTCTACTGGACTATACCCATTGCCCATTGACTTCATATTTTTAGTACATACTGGACTGTGTCCATTGTCCATTGACTTCATATGTTTCTCATTAATTAGTGTCTACTGGACTATGTCTATTGTCCATTGACTTCATATTTTTAGTGTCTACTGGACTATGTCCATTGCCCATTGACTTCATATTTTTAGTACATACTGGACTGTGTCCATTGTCCATTGACTTCATATGTTTCTCATTAATTAGTGTCTACTGGACTATGTCTATTGTCCATTGACTTCATATTTTTAGTACATACTGGACTGTGTCCATTGTCCATTGACTTCATATGTTTCTCATTAATTAGTGTCTACTGGACTATGTCTATTGTCCATTGACTTCATATTTTTAGTGTCTACTGGACTATGTCCATTGCCCATTGACTTCATATTTTTAGTACATACTGGACTGTGTCCATTGTCCATTGACTTCATATGTTTCTCATTAATTAGTGTCTACTGGACTATGTCTATTGTCCATTGACTTCATATTTTTAGTACATACTGGACTGTGTCCATTGTCCATTGACTTCATATGTTTCTCATTAATTAGTGTCTACTGGACTATGTCTATTGTCCATTGACTTCATATTTTTAGTGTGTACGGGACTGTGTCCATTGTCCATTGACTTCATATGTTTCTCATTAATTAGTGTCTACTGGACTATGTCCATTGCCCATTGACTTCATATTTTTAGTACATACTGGACTGTGTCCATTGTCCATTGACTTCATATGTTTCTCATTAATTAGTGTCTACTGGACTATGTCTATTGTCCATTGACTTCATATTTTTAGTACATACTGGACTGTGTCCATTGTCCATTGACTTCATATGTTTCTCATTAATTAGTGTCTACTGGACTATGTCTATTGTCCATTGACTTCATATTTTTAGTGTGTACGGGACTGTGTCCATTGTCCATTGACTTCATATGTTTCTCATTAATTAGTGTCTACTGGACTATGTCCATTGCCCATTGACTTCATATTTTTAGTACATACTGGACTGTGTCCATTGTCCATTGACTTCATATGTTTCTCATTAATTAGTGTCTACTGGACTATGTCTATTGTCCATTGACTTCATATTTTTAGTGTGTACGGGACTGTGTCCATTATTCATTGACTTCTCATTAATTAGTGTCTACTGGACTATACCCATTGCCCATTGATTTCATATTTTTAGTACATACTGGACTGTGTCCATTGTCCATTGACTTCATATGTTTCTCATTAATTAGTGTCTACTGGACTATGTCCATTGTCCCTTGACTTCATATGTTTTTATTGGACCATGTTCATTATCCAATTATCTTTTATGATTTGTGTTTCAAAATGTATTCTTGTAGAAGAACAAACAACAACTAAACAAAATAAAGAATCTTTATAAGACATACAACTGCTAGATGAAGTAGGATAGGCATTTACACGGGTGTCTGTAACAATGATTGTCAGTTACTAAAATATGTACATCATGAGATATGGCAACTCCGAAAGGATACATTGTATTGGTCTGTGTAATGTTAATAATTATCATGAATTTTATTTAATAATCATGAGCTCAAATTAAACAATTACATGTGAATTTATAATGTGCAAATGTATAAATTATTAATAAGTATAATAGCAGTAATGTATCACAAGAGTATACATAATTATAATGTTTAAAATTTAATTACAAAACAACTATTTGGTTACTATCTGTGTCACTAACATACAAGTTACCTAATGAATCTATTGTTATACCACGTGGACAGTAAAACTCTTTGAAATCATCTTCAATACCTGTCTTGGCAAAACATTGTATAAAACATCCATTAATATCAAATATTGAGACACGGCAGCCACCTGTTTCACTAACATACACTAGATTATTTTCTATGATGATGGAGGAAGGACACCAAAGTTTACCAGGATTAAACCCAAATGAACCAAAATCTGAGATATATTTTCCTGTTGATGTCAACTTCTTGACACAACAATTAACATTTTCAGCTACATACAAATATCCTTCGTTATCGAATGTCACATCGGATGGCTCATTGAATTTCTCTGGTGCTGAATCAAAACTATTAAAGTAGGTGAGGTCATTATTGAGAACTTGAATATGGTGATTTTCCTTATTGGCTACAAAGATTTGTCCTGTGGTAGGAGGAACTACTATACCTTCAGGATATTTAAACTGTAGGGGACCATTGCCTGCCTCACCACTCCCTACTGACTTGACACAATTGCCTTCAAATGTTAGTTTCTGTAGTTGATGATCATCAGTTACTAAAATGTGTCCATCATGAGATATAGCAATGCCACGAGGACTAGTGAATTTACCTTCTTCTGTTCCCTTTGTTCCAAATGCCCTACGTATTTTTCCAACCTTGTTTAGTATTGTGATACGATGTGCACTATTGTCAGCTGCTACAATATCTCCATTCTTAGTAATTACTACACCCCTTGGATGACAGAGTCCTGATATAATATTCACTGGTTTACCTCTCATCACAGTAAAGGGACTACCAGGGACATCAATACCTCCCAATTGTACTATCAAATGATGTTTCACTCTGGTATGTGGAGTAAAGCTTATGTCATAGTTTCCTATCTGTGTCTCAGTGATATCACATGCTATGAGTCGACTATCACCATGCGAAGAGAGTTCAAAAGAGATGAGGGAGAGAGGAACTGAGAGGGGAGTTCCATCGTGAGTTTGTAGGTTCAGAGTGATGGTTGATTTCTTACCAAGACAGCAGTCGCTCTTGAGGAGAATTGATTTACCAAATGGTTTAGATTCAAACTCACCAATTCCCTCATATGTACATCCACTAACCAATGTCTGATTTTTAGTAAATGTGATGTTTGCCTGTTCTAATGGTTGAAATGCAACAGGGTTGACACCTTGATTGACTGTTGTCATTATTTGTACCATATTCTGTTTCTTCTTTAATATTTGTTGTTGACTCCCTATTTTCAGACTGTGTTTTACGAACGCCTCACAACCCTTCAGCTGGTTTAGGACTGTCTCTGCCTCTTCTCTCTGTTTGGTAAGCAAATGAATCTTCTGTTGTACTGCAGTATCTACCTGGTGAACTAACTGTCTCTCTGACTGTTGAACTAAATTTATGATTAATTGAGCGTATGTGTGGATCTCTTTCTTGACATCTTCTCCCTGCTTTGTGACCTCCGTCTCCCGAGTTATAAGGTTACTCAGTGCTGTTTTAATGTCAGCTACCTTCGTTTTCACTGTTGTAAGGTTGGCCTCTATCTCTTGATGATCAGGATAGCATTCAATAACGAGCTTGTACTTGTGATTTTGATGGCGTTGACTTATCGTACAATTTCTACAGATGAGCTCTTGGCAAGTCTCGCAATATACTTTGACAGGGTTATGATGAATTTCGCATTCCATATTGACATCACATGAAACTGTCTTAAGTTGCAGGAAGTTGTTAATGAGAAAAGCAGCAGAGAGTCCTTTTGCTCCAATGTCGGGTAGTTATGTGTATTTACAACATGAAGGACAGCTTATGAATACTTGTTATCTCTCTGTTAATAAGTAAATAGGATTATGTATAAAAACATACATGTATAATTGTATATATGTCCTGCATTCTAGTAAAATAAGATAACAATTAAAAAATTCAATATTTACAATATGATTTCTATATTTTTGTTGTTGTGGACTGTTTGTGTACATGTATATAATTATATTTATTTACCTGTGGTTCTTGTGGTAGTACATTTTAAACAAAAGGAATGATGACATTGTAGAGTTTTGGGATTAGTGTACTGGTCCAAACATACATTACATGTTAGTTGCTCATCAAGTCCCTCCAGAGCATCCTGAGAAGATTTTTCAGCCATTTATTTCTCACTAGTGTCCTGTAGAGATAGTTAATGTGAACTGCATGTAAATGTACATGTTTACACTTCGAAAATAGAATTGTTAAAATAACAAATGTATTTGTTAGTACAGTTGCAAGGATGCAAATTATAATTTAGTTAGCCATACAGGATGTTATGACTGCATGATATGGTACTTGTACCAATTATAATCAAATATCATGTCTAATATCTGCAAAATAAGGTTTGGAAACCTTAGATCATTTAGTTAAAATATTTATTCTGCTTACTAGTAAATCAATTACGTAGATCATATAAGGAATTATTGGATTATAATTAGTATGTCACCATACAGTCATAACAACCTACACGACCAATTAAATTACTATTTCATTATTCCTTGTAACTGTACTAACGAATGAATTAACAAGTTTATTTTTGCAGTGTACAGCTAAAGTACTAAAATGATCATTTATTATGCTGTACTCTACGTTCTATATAAATGAAATCAACACAGTTTCTATTTACAGTGATGCTGGTAGTGGTAACAGCTACAAAGTAAAGGGGCAACATTTATTCTTGGTGTCCATGTCCCTCAAACTCTGGATCTTATGTGTGGTAGAATTGAAATCTCATCAAGATTAATGTACTAAATAAACCCCCTCTTCCCTCAAACACCCACCCATTAAACAGGTGGTTACTTTAAATCATCAACTAGCTCACTGTTCGTTTGTGGTTTACAGAAGCAATAATCGATAGTGTGTACTCAGATCAAGGTTTCTTAGCTAGTAGTTCAACAAACACAACCCTATTTTACTACAAAAGTGGACTCACCGTTTTTACCATATAAGGCAATACTAATTAGGCATAATATTTATTATGTGGGTGTACATTACGGGTATGTTATTCTGCAGATGAAGTGGTTTCATTACTAACTACATTTAACTGTGTTTGTGAAATTCAACCATTTGCAATATTACATACGTAGTTAAAGTTTATGTTGACTTAGTTTACACAAGACATGATAATACATAATTATAATGGTTCATATCAGTGATACGACCGTCTTTATTTTATTTTTCTTCTTTCTTTTCCATACAACTGTTGTATTTTGAGTATGAGATTTGTTATTTATTAAACTTCTTTTAATCAACAACATAAACTGAATAAAAATGACAAAACAGTGATAATGTAAAACTAAGGTTTCTATTTACATGACAGTATAAGATAATTAAACATGGCTACAATAACACACACAAACACCCACCCATTAAACAGGTAATTACTTTAAATCATCAACTAGCTCACTATTCGTTTGTGGTTTACAGAAGCAATAATTATTTGTGTGTACTAAGCTAGTAGTTCCACAAACACAACCCTATTTTACTACAAAAGTAGACTCACCGTTTTTACCATATAAGGCAATACTAATTAGGCATAATATTTATTATGTGGGTGTACATTACGGGTATGTTATTCTGCAGATGAAGTGGTTTCATTACTAACTACATTTAACTGTGTTTGTGAAATTCAACCATTTGCAATATTACATACGTAGTTAAAGTTTATGTTGACATAGTTTACACAAGACATGATAATGCGTAATTATAATGGTTCAAATCAGTGATACGACCATCTTTATTTCATTTTTCTTCTTTCTTTTCCATACAACTGTTGTATTTTGAGTATGAGATTTGTTATTTATTAAACTTCTTTAAATCAACAACATAAACTTAAATTCAACTGAATAAAAATGACAAAACAGTGATAATGTAAAACTAAAGGTTTCTATTTACATGACAGTATCAGATAATTAAACATGGCTACAATAATAATAGTAATTCACAACAGCAACATGGTTGTATAATATTATATATATGTTATATATATCACTATAGTAAAAACTTTGTGTCATGATATATGTGCATGTGTGTGTGTGTGTACATTGTGGTATTGGAAATTCAAAGATCAAAAGTAACTTACCAGTATAGTCGTTTGTATCATTTACACATAAATTGTAAACTTCTTTATGGCATAACATGTGAAAATGACATAATTATGTTCTCTTTCTGACATTGTAATAATATGTATGTATGTATATAAGAACTTAGTAACTGAATTCTGAATCAGTATCAGCATTGATGATGACTTTCTAATATACAAAACCCAACAACATAATAATTATTATTGTTTGCTTAACTTTTAGCAGTTCTTGTATATATATATACGTTTAGCAAATTTCAGCTACAACATAGGAGTGTTCAACTAAACAAGAAGATGGTGCCTGTATTTGCCTCATAGATTTACGTTATCTGTATTTTGCCATTAGGTAACTGAAAGAGATTGGCGTATGACATTTTTACCTCAATTCAAGACTTGTGTACAAGCTGGTTCTTGGAGTTTGATGTGTAGCTATAACAGGTAAAGGTCATTCATGTTCACCATGACATCAGAATAATGTTCCTAACGTTAGTTTGGAATGACCCTCAATCATTATACCTTCACTATTTTCATATATAATTATCCTTCCTGTTCTTTTTTGTGTGTGTCAAACTTCCATCAATTGCTTCATTACTGAGTTAAAGTATAATCATGTATTAAACTTAGGACATTAAACTATACACAATATTACATATAAAGTCATCACATCCTAATTTTGAGGACATCATGAATGTGAACATATTTTAATAATGTAAAAGCTGTGATAATAACTATTTAATCCATTATCTGTTGACATTAGTATTAATGGTATACCAGCTTGTGCCAACAAAGAATTACTCACTGATATATTACGTGATGAATGGGGATTTAAAGGATATGTTGTCAGTGATCAGGGAGCACTAGGTGAGTCTCTAATATACACAATGTACATACTATACACTAACAGGCTTTCATTTAGAAAATTCATCAAGGGGGGTGTGGCTCCAATGTTATCTGATAGTGTTACATACATGAAGTCGACCTTCTATCATTTTAGAATACCTCCCTCGACCTTAATGAAACAGTATATCGTCAGTATTACTGTATTAGTGACAAAGTAAAGTACAATTCTGTACAGTAGAGTAAAGTACAGTACAGTATCTGTTCAGTACTACTGTATTAGTGACAAAGTAAAGTACAATTCTGTACAGTAGAGTAAAGTACGGTACAGTATCTGTTCAGTACTACTGTATTAGTGACAAAGTAAAGTACAATTCTTTACAGTAAAGTAAAGTACGGTACAGTATCTGTTCAGTACTACTGTATTAGTGACAAAGTAAAGTACAATTCTATACAGTAAAGTGAAGTACAGTACAGTATCTGTTCAGTACTACTGTATTAGTGACAAAGTAAAGTACAATTCTGTACAGTAGAGTAAAGTACAGTACAGTATCTGTTCAGTACTACTGTATTAGTGACAAAGTAAAGTACAATTCTGTACAGTAGAGTAAAGTACGGTACAGTATCTGTTCAGTACTACTGTATTAGTGACAAAGTAAAGTACAATTCTATACAGTAAAGTGAAGTACAGTACAGTATCTGTTCAGTACTACTGTATTAGTGACAAAGTAAAGTACAATTCTGTACAGTAGAGTAAAGTACGGTACAGTATCTGTTCAGTACTACTGTATTAGTGACAAAGTAAAGTACAATTCTATACAGTAAAGTGAAGTACAGTACAGTATCTGTTCAGTACTACTGTATTAGTGACAAAGTAAAGTACAATTCTGTACAGTAGAGTAAAGTACGGTACAGTATCTGTTCAGTACTACTGTATTAGTGAAACAGTAAAGTACAATTCTGTACAGTAGAGTAAAGTACGGTACAGTACCTGTTCAGTACTATTGTAATAATAAAACAGTACGGTATAATACCTACTGTATTAGTGAAACATTTACAGCAATTGAGCTTGAATATGTATTGCTGTATGTATACATCACTGTACTGTACTTTAATGTGCACTATATGAAGTCAGATTTCCAGGACAATTAATAGTTACCCCTCCTGTATATCAACATCTGAATAGTGAAAATAAGAGCTTTGAGAAAATACCGTTCTTCCTGGATTAGCTCACACAACACACACATACACATTACACACATATAAACAGGGAAATATTTTATAAGAAGTTTTATCAAAGTAACCTTCTTTCTGAATTACCTAAGAAGTATTATGTCAACTTAAAGATTTCCATCTAATCTTAATATTTCTCTCTCACACACACACACACACACACATAGAAAATATATTTTTGGCTCATAATTATTCTCCTGATCTTGTTCATGCTGCTGCAGCAGCAGCTATGGCTGGTACTGATCTAGAAGATGGTAATATAGATATTAAGTTTTTGAATGCATATTCTAATCTTGAAGATGCAGTATCTAAGGTAAGATATAAATAGGGTTGAGCTATATTAAAACATGTATCCCGATGCGGTGAAATATCAAAATAAACCACAGGTTTATAGACTGCAAGAGAACAATATTAATGCTTACCTTCTACAAAGTAAAGAGAGAAAGTTAGGAGAAGATTTTACAAAGGTTTTGTTTTTCTGGAAATATATTAATTATAACACTCCTACTCAAGCTACATCATATTTATAAGCCCCTCGCCCTTGGGCCTATGGCCCTCGTGCTCGGTGATTATAAATCTGATATAGCACTCATAGGCGTGTTATAACGTATACTAATTATTTTACATTGGCTTGCTTACCACATGTACATGTCTGTGGTCTCTAACAAGTGAAGGGATAGCTGATGAATTTCTTGGCACTTTGAATGAATGATGTTATGATAAATCAGTATGGAGGAGAATTTAAACAAGTACACATATGCTCTACATGGGTTTAAGTACTTCAGAATGTGCTTAAATACAAGTGCAAGCACTTCAAGATTTGTCAAGTACAAGCACAAGCACAAGGACATTATTTTTTGAAGTACTTAAGTCCAAGCACATGAAGTACTTAAGTACATTTAAACGCATGACTCCTTTAACACAGTTATATTAAACACAATAAACAATCTTAACAACTATTAGATATGATACACATTAGCTGTTCAAATATTTTACACAGTACAAGTTCTTAAAAGTATGTACTTAAGCATCTGCTCAAGTGCTTGAGCCCATGTCTGATGCTCTATTAGTATATTAATACTATATAGTGAGAACTATCAAGGCATAGAATGCCCAAATATTGATATATAGGAAAAAAAAGTGTCCCTATAATTGCTTTTTGGTGTCCAACATTCAATATCTGTGGCTGTGAGCATGTGTTCTATTACATGCCATGCTGATTAATCTTCCTAACCTACGTATACAATGTATACTCACGTAAGTGACACAAACATATTTTATATATTATTACAGTAACGTGTGCATGTGATGTTGTGACGTTTCACAATCAATGTTTTTGCAAATGGAGGTGGATATCGCGAAAATTCCAGCAGTTTTATAACATAAAAATTCATGTTATACAGTGTGTTAATGATCCATAAATTATCATATTATTACTAACACACACTACACAGTATTATTATTACACTAGGCCTAACACACACTACACAGTATCATTATTACACTAGGCCTGTGTGATAATGAAATATTTATTAAGTCAGTGAATCTAGATAAACGTTGTTATCTCAATAACTATATATTAATTTTTATAAATAATGAATTAATTGATATCAATAACAACAATGCATTGTAATAATAATAATAATAATAATAATAATAATAATAATAATAATAATAATAATAATAATGTGAAAACAATGAATAAATACAGTAAATGTCAATTTAATCTAGTCAACAGTTTTCTACCAAATAAACAAACATGTTGATATTTTCTGAAAGTAAATACACTGCTTTTGGCTTTCTCCAAAGAGAAAAGCATGTGCTCTTCACACACACTAAAAACTTTTCCATGATTAGAAAGTAAGGCGTTCCACATGTGCAGTAGTTATCAATAATAAAAATTTTATATCTTATTAATGAGCAGCTGTATGTTTCATTTTAATCTCATTATCACACAGGCGTACTACAAACGTATTTACATATAAACACATACATACACATCACACACTTCACACACCTGCACACATGAACAAATGTATGTACTCACAAACACACACATGCACACATGTATTACACATGCACACACACACAGCATCTGTACTTATAGTAGTCTTGCAATAATAATGAATAATTATAGTTATTAATTAAAAAAACGCCCATCTAATGGTAATTACTAATTAGTAGACCACATGAGTACATGGTAGGTAAAGTTTTCAAGGGAATCAATGGAATCTTTTTTAATTCAATACGAAGGGGCCATTATTTAACTTCAAAGTTTTGTAAGTAAGTTATTATTACATGTATTTACTGATGCATTGGTAAACAGGACTCTATAAGCATTTTTAAATACAAATGGAGACGAAGGGGAGGGTTAGGATCCCGGCAAAGATGTCTTTAACCCCCAGTTCTGGTTCTGAAGGTCAGACTATCTGTGTCAGGAGTCTAATAACACCAAAGCACATGTGAATATGTTAAAACTTAAGATTGTTAAATGCTATTCATGACACTGCTTTATTGCTAAATCTATATATAGGTTACCAGTGGCGTAGCCAGACGCTAATTATAATTTATACCCGGGCCTGAAAAAAAAAGTTTGCGCGCCAAAAAATTTTTACTATTTATTTATTCATGATGGACGTATCGATTAATAATAATGACATGAATAATGCAACCAAGAAGTTAATAAACGGACAGTTCTAGTTATACTGGACATTGTCAGGAACTCCGCCAAGAACTTGTACATGCAACTGTTAAAATCGTCTTTGGTGGTCTGATATCATTTTCCAGCTGTATCACTGTTCATCAGTTTCATCACTATGCTGCAGCTTTGTCTCGCGTAGCCAGCCCCTCCCACTCTACGAGTGGCTGGCACGCGAGACTAGCTGCAGCCTTTGTCGCTTAGAAGCAGAAGAATCTAACTGATTCACATCTAAACAATCAAAAATAGTCCGCTGTCTACCTTTACTTTGCTTCTGAAAGGCCATCACAAATAAACAAACTTGACAAGTGTCGGAATATATATAATTGTTATTAATTTTAATCATAATTAAAATTCGAATTTAATTCTGATGCCAAGGCCCAGGCCCGCCAGGCCCGGGTGTAGCTATGCCGCCACTGTCTAAACCACATTTTACTATATAATCAAAAAAACATAGACTCTATAAGCCTGCACACTAAAATAATAACCACAGACCATCAAGATGAGTTGGATAAAAATGTGAAAATAGAAAATAAAAGCACTAGAGCTGAAGAGAGACCTACATGTATTATTTTAAGCTTAGTACTTTAGCTTAATAAGATATCAATAGAATAATGTAAATGTCAGAGAGAGGTCTGTTATTCATTTGGGAGTCAGTCTCCACAGGGCCATCTGTTCATTCAGCATTGGCCTGAGGATCTGACAAACACTGTCTCTTTTTTCTAAACACATGCACATACATACACATCACACACTTCACACATGAACAATCGCATGTACACACAAACACACACATGTATTACACATGGACACAGACATACACAGCACACACTTCACACATGAACAAACGTATGGACACACATGCACACATGTATTACACATTTACACAGACACACACACACGCATAAACATATACATACTTCTAGGGCCTGATTGATGCTGATGTTATTAGAACGTCTGTGAGTAGACTGTTTCTTGTTCGTATGAAATTAGGAGAATTTGATCCTCCTGACAAGAATCCTTATACCAGGTATTATCATTATATAGTATGATAGGTACGTAGAACCTTTTCCCAGAGACTTGTTGGAATGTTTGGAATAACCCACCAGATTGCATGGGCGGGGTTACTGAAACCCCAAACAATTGTGTGGGTGGCAAGTGAACTGTGCTCAACAGGGGGACCCCCCTTTGAAATTCCCCCCATACTCTATATTTAGGCCAAAGAGTGGCCAAGAATCCATCAATATTTTTAGCCATTTTCATGAGCTTATCACTGAAACCAATTACCAACATTTGGAGTGCTTTATCACGCTAGGAATGCACTCCCAAGTATGTAGGTGTCAATTGTCACAGATATGTGACATCAGTCCTCTAAGTAATGCAAGTAATAGTGGTTAGTTTTCTTCACTTTCAGTTTGAATCTCTCTGTTATTCAAAGTCAAGAACATAGAGCTTTATCTCTAAAAGCTGCATTAGAAAGTATGGTACTACTCAAGAATAATAAGACCAATGGATTACCTCTTGGAACTGTGGATAATGCTTGTGTATGTAATTATAATATTCCTTGTATGTATGTATGTATGTATGTATGTACATGCGTACGTACATACGTATATATGTATGTATGTATGTGGATAACACATACATACATACATACATACATATATACATACATGTAACTATATATAACTATGTACATGTTTATGTATTTATATGTACTAGCAAACACCCACAGAACTTCCGTGAACAAAAATTACTATAGCTTCTTTATTTATTATTTTCAGTTGCATGACTGAATGGGTTTCTATGATATTAGTGATGTACATATATTCAAAGTTCTCTAACTCTTCTTTTTTTTCTCATCTTTTTACTCTGAAAATTGAAGGCTGTCTTCATTTTCGACATCTCCATTTGTTTTACCTTGTTGCTATGGTTTCTTCTGTGTAGCTTGACTTTTGATTGCAACGTACATATGAAAGTTATATATAGATGTGCGTACAATCATTACAATGTATTTATGTGTGTAAGTATGTATGTATGTATGCATTATGTATACATATATATGTATGTATGCATGTATGTATGCATGCAAGTATGTATGCATGCATGTATGTATGCATGCATGTATGTATGCATGCATGTATGTAAGTATATTTTCCTATAGCTTGTTGGTCCTTTTATTGAAAATGAGAAATACTTATTTGGGGACTATTCTCCAGAAATAATGGTAAATACTTACATATTACATATGTACATACCTAAAGATGTACATGTACATGTACATGTACATATGTAGAGAGCAGTAATTGCCCCTTATGACCCAATGAGTCCTGTGTTCTTAACAAATAGAAGGGTGCAGTAATTAATTATCACATGGCCACACCCATCAGCATTATGTTATGCACACATGTAAAATTGCTTCACCTGTGATAGTACATTTATTATGACTAGAGAATGCTTGTATGCATGCAATCATTGTGGGGTGAGCCTGAGAAGGTGTAGTTAGAATAACCAAATTTTTGACACTGAGCAAAAGCAGGCATTAAGTGCATTTGAGATGGAAGAAGAGCAAAACACAACCTTCATTTTAAGAAAAATGCAATTATTTGTAAAAACAATTAAAAACATTTTTAGGATTGGCTAGCAAAGCACAGAAACCTCTCTGAAGGTATGAGTGAACAGGTAAGATGTTAATGAAGCTTTTTATGTAGTAAAACAGTGATTGCCCAAATAAGCCATAACTCTATTTTTACTCATATCTCAAAATTAATAAATATCCCATAATTCGATCATGTATATATACATATATATATATATATATATATATATATATATATATATATATATATATATAATATATATATATGTATGTATCATGATAATACATACATTGTATATGTAGTTAAAGAAGTTGCTTCATTCCGGGGGGGTGCAGTTAATGTGGCACATAATAGAACACACGCTTGAGCTCCACAGAGTACAGACTAGCAGGAAGAAAACTAGTAAATAGCCATTCTAGTTAAAATGTATTCCTTAATTGGCCTAATTATACTTCCACTGATTTTAATCGATTATCAATTGATTTGAAGTTAGTGATAATCAATTTCAGAATCTCAGCCAATTTCTAGCCCCAGCCCTATAATAATTAGCATGATATACCTACAAGAGATATATACACATGTACATGTACATGTACATAATTATGTATATGCTAATTAAGCTACAAGGCAGACACATCTCACATTGATATACATTTCTCACACTGTAGCCTCAGTATTGTTCAACACCATTATCAGGTATAAAACAGTTCACACAAATTGGTACAAAGACCTTCATGACCACTACTGGATGTACAGATGGACCAGCTTGCAAGTAAGATTTGTACTGTCCATTTTAAATCTAATTTATATAATAAATTAAATTTAGTATTATACGTACAGGAGGGCCTCTCCAAACTATCCTCACACTAAGCTATCACTGAAACTAAAACTGTAATAAAATTTGAGAAACGCTATACCATGTACATGGAAATATTGATGGTGTTCTTTATTTGGCTGTTTTAGGTTCAAACCATCAAATTAATATTCACCAATTAGTTCACATATGCACATGCACATTCTAAACATTTTCCCTACTGAGAAATATAGAACAACCAGCTGATATCTTCCTTTGATGTGTCCAACAAGAAGTAGTAGTCTCCATTTCTCTGCTCTCTACTAAGTACTTCCAGTGATTAAATCAAAATGGAACAGCTGTCAATTGTAAACGTACATGCTCAGTCATCCCCACATAATGAAATTTAATTGCTAATCATCAAAATGGAACAGCTGTCAATTGTAAACGTACATGCTCAGTCATCCCCACATAATGAAATTTAATTGCTAATCATCAAAATGGAACAGCTGTCAATTGTAAACGTACATGCTCAGTCATCCCCACGTAATGAAATTTAATTGCTAATCATCAAAATGGAACAGCTGTCAATTGTAAACGTACATGCTCAGTCATCCCCACATAATGAAATTTAATTGCTAATCATCAAAATGGAACAGCTGTCAATTGTAAACGTACATGCTCAGTCATCCCCACATAATGAAATTTAATTGCTAATCATCAAAATGGAACAGCTGTCAATTGTAAACGTACATGCTCAGTCATCCCCACATAATGAAATTTAATTGCTAATCATCAAAATTTAATTTGTCAAACTCTGTGAACAACAAAACATCAATATTTACTACCGTCAATATTTCAATTTAGTTTTAGTTTGACAATAATGACCTCTTTTAGTTTATTTATAGTTTAATTAACTAAAAGAATATTAGATTTACTAAAAGGGTTTTAATTTTTACTAAAAGTGCCCATTATTGGCCAATATTTATTTTAGTTAGTTATAGTTATTGCAATAGACTTGTAATTTAGTTATAGTTAGTTAACTAAAAGTCATAATGCCTTACTAAAAGGGGTTTTAGTTATAGTTGTAGTTAACTAAAACAACACTAAAAGTTTCCATGTATAATTATAGTGTTGCTACATGTATATTGTGTATACTTATAATCATCAGCTGATACATGTTTCAAATTGATGGGACTTGAATGTGAAACTACGTATTAATTCTTTTAGAATCTATGATCCAAAGAAGATAACGAAGGCATGCACCAATGTTGATGTTATCATAGTGACCGCTGGAATAAGTGAGCAATCAGTTTTAAGTGTCAGTGAATATCATGTGTTTATGAAAATAAAACATTTGAAGGATGGCATTTTGAATCAATTTTTGATACAATAATGGTGTTTAATCGCTTACAATTTTCAACATTCTGTGTAAGACGCAAATGATATTTGGTATCTATCATGATGATCAATTAGTAGGCATCTTAGATATAGAATTCAGTCACTTCCTGTACTAAAGAGCCACATGCAAATAAAAAGAACTCAAGCATTAGGTCTTTGGATCAAAACTTACTTACTCCAAAACAGTTGATTTTTTCAAATAATTATGGTTAGTGGTTAACTGAGTGTTCTCGAGCTCGCCCCACATTCTCTAGTAATATATAGTTATTATATTAAATGTAATATAATTATAAACAATTATAAGGACATGTATGTTCCAAATATACAAGTACTGCCTGCTATGGACGGATATAAACCATAGCATGAATAATTTCCTTTGATGTTAGATGCTCTAATGAGGGATCTATATGGTATAAATTCCTGTTCATGGGTATATAATTATTATTATAATTATATACTTATCTATCTATCTATCTGTTATCTATCATATATTACATATTTCTATTCTTATCTATTATATATACATATCTATCTATCTATCTATATATATATGTATACATTATAAATTATATATATTATTATATAATAATATTTATCTATGTATCTATCTATTTGTCTGTCTATCTATCTATCTAATTATTATTTAATCCTCTAATAATAGTTACTATCCATCCTATAAGTACATGTGTAAACTATTATTGTCTTACGTAATTTCAGGTCATTATCTTGAAGGTGAAGGCAATGATAGAGCTGATATTAGTCTCCCAGGACATCAACTGGATATGTTGAAAGATTCAGCTGCTGCCAGTACCAATGGTTAGAAATATGAATAATGATTTACCTGATAAATATTTCACTGCGCAGGCAAACGTTATTATTATACTCTGTTCACATTCACGCTGTCCTCAAAACTATGATGTGATGACTTTATATGTAATTATTTAATGTATAGTTTAATGTCATATGGTACATGATTATACTGTAACTCAATCATGAAGCAATGGTTTGACATACACAAAAAAGAATGGGAAGGACTATTATATGAAAATGGTGCAGGCCAAAAAATTGTTGGACATCCCAAACTAAAGTTATGAACATTTTTCCTAGGTCATGGTGAACGTAAATGACCTTTAGCTGAATTGGAAGTAAATATGATATTAGCTTAGGGTTTTACATAGCTTAGTTGATACACTAAAGGTGTCTGTGCATTCATTATGAGACAATTTCCGCTTGCAATAGACCTACACATAAGCTACACATATAGCTATACTAAGATGGTCATCCCATCCTATATTCTGTTCACATTCACGATGTCCTCAAAATTATGAGATAATCACTTTATCAGAGAGTACGGTAGTACTCTCTATGTAGGGATGGCACGGAAAAAAAATGGCCGCCCATGCATTTCAATTGCAAGTGATGAGCTGAAATCTCTGGTAATATATACACATAAGTTTCTATACACACATGCCTGTTTATATCTAGTGTTTTAATGACTACCAATACCTTCTAGATGGCCGAAGATTATTGTTAAGGTAGAGAACCGGCGAGTGGCAAAACTGGCAAAATCTTCATCATTATTATTATTAATATTATTATTTTCCAGACAAATCATTTTTTTGTTTGTTGAACTATCACGATGATTCTAGCACCATTCCCGTCGCATTTATAGTAAAATTCTGGTCGTAAAGTATCGAGATGATATCTTCAGATACTATGAAAGAAGACAGTCTCAACGACTACAAAGATTTGATCTGGAATTGGACGCCATTTCCTAAGTGGAATTTAATTACGCATGCGCATTTGTATACTCTTAACATGGAAGCTGAAAAGGTGGAAGTGTTTGGCATTGTAATAACATTTGTGAGTTTGTGAGCAAATACTAATAATGAATATAATAATTATTAATATTAAAGCAATTGTATAATAATATTGTATACTATGATAAGCATTGGAATACTGAATGGTTGACACAGTGACTGACACTACTTCTTGTAGGACTGCAGACAGTGATGTAAGTGAATAGAGAATATACATCATCTGTAAGTGAAAGAGAATGATAATCAATACATAAACAAAAGACTGACCTTCATTGATGAACAAATTTTAATGCATTTTTGATTGCATGATTTCATAATGATATATAGTATTTCTGCAATCTACAAAAAAACATTCACATCGTTTAGAAAAAAATTAATGAAAACAAGAATAATAAAAAACATTTTCAATAAAAATGAAAGAAGATGTAGGGATGTCAAAACCCAAAAAGCAAGCAAACAAGGTTGGGAAGCTAACTTAGGACCCAAAATTAAACAAACCACTTCCATATAACCCTACATAATTACAGCTCTTTGTACAGAGGTGTAAGCACTTATGTAGGGTTATATGGAAGTGGTTTGTTTAATTTTGGGTCCTAAGTTAGCTTCCCAACCTTGTTTGCTTGCTTTTTGAGTTTTGACATCCCTACATCTTCTTTCATTTTTATTGAAAATGTTTTTTATTATTCTTGTATATAATATAATGTATAGTTTAATGTCATAAGGTTAATACATGATTACACTATAACTCAAGAATAAAGTGATTGGATTTAATTTGACATACACAAAAAAAAACAGGGAAGACTATTATATGAAAATGATGCAGGTAAAAAGATTGTGTTATGAACACTTTTCTGAGTTCATGGTGAACATGAATGACCTTTAGTTGTGTATACAAAACCAAATTTGTGATAAATACAACCATCTTCTACATTTTGATTTACACTATAATAACAGGTGGACTAATGTAACCTTTTATCAATATATATGGAAAAAAACTTATCCCAATGATTGCTTTGTGGTGTCCAACATTCAGTAATCATGGCTGACTATCTCATGCCTAAAGCACAGTACCTGATTATACTTCCTATTTTGATTATCTACTCCCTTTAACGTTTTAAAGGATCTTGTAGAACTTCAGGAAAATATTTCAGGCAGAACAGCTATCAGTCTACATAAAGTGACGTAAGCTTTCTTCCTGCTAGTCTGTATAGCTCAATCATACCATAGATTATATAGACTATGTATAAGGGATTGGAAACGCCCACGCATTTCCGTACACTCCGTTGCCCCACCCTATCTTTTTTATTACTTAATTTGGGCGGAACAATGGCTTGCTGTGCTCCTGATTCATCTGGTACGTTATTCATTAGTGTAATGAATATTATGTATATAGATATAGATACTAGTCTCTGAATATTTTTCACATACACTGCAATTAGCACTTTCATTTTTTTTAATTATTACTGTGATTTAAATTATTATAGCGTGTGAAAATGTTGATATTTTTTTGCAAGCCCTGCAAGCAGCCATTTCAGACAAAGGTTTTGCCAAAATTCTGACTCCAATTGCCATTGAATCATGCCATACTGCCGAATTGTTACTCAAATGGTGCTCAAGGTCAGATAATAAAGAGAGTCTGTCTGTCTTTGCAACCAGTCTTGTAAGCGACCTATCAACTTCACTTCAACAGGACACCACTACTAAAAGTCGAGAAAAAATGTGGGGAAGATATTACCACATTCGCATATCTGACAATTTCAGAGACACCTGGTGTAAATTTATTAAAGCCTCCATTGGTTGCTCACTTAGCAGTCCAATATTGTACCAATATATCACAGATGAGGTATTCAAGATATTGGTAGGTGATCAATATAGAGTTAAGAGTTCATCATTTACCCATAAGCATCCAGATCAGCTGACTTATGAGGAAAAGAATGCAATACGTTATGCTGGGGGCTACGTTTGTGCAAAATTAAGAAACAAATATCCTTTAACTAGACATCTTATTTCCAGCTATGTACAAGAGGGAAATGATTGGGTCGTTACCATTGACAGAGGAGGCCTAGTTCACATCAAAGAATCCACCTATAAACTTTTTGTAGCAATGGAAAAGATTGTTCAGCAAAAAGTTAACAATGAACATCAAAACATCACAAAATCTTCGTTAATAACATGGATTTTAGAAAATGATGATGTCATAGCCGCTTGGAGATGTTTAGAAGTGGATGATAACTCCCTCTTAAATTCAATTATAGAGCTTTGGATAACAATTAGAGGATTTTCATATGCAAGTGGTTTCATAGAGCTTTATAAGCAACAGACAAAAAAAGGTCTTCAAAGAGCCAAGGCACTCCGAAAAGATATTGCATGAAATAATAATTATAATTAGTATCTATAACATGATGATTAAAATAAAATGATTATTTATTGACAATTATAATTGAAATCACTTATTTCCTGAATTATAGCATAGTGACATGTACATGCATGATTGTAATGATGATCATACCTGTAGTTAACATGACTAGTACATGTAGTTGTAATTTATTGGTCACAGTACTTAAAAGTATCAATTTTAGTCCAATCCTCAATTTGGTGAGTCAATGATATATATATGTATGGCTATTTTCTTCTCTTTGGTAGAGGTTGATTTTCTTTTGACATATCTAGTTTTCTTTTTGATGTATTCCCTCTGCAGTTTCCTTTAACAGGATCCTTGCAAAATGAATTTATAACTCTGAGTGCCTGGGTTCCCTTGCAGAATTCCTTTACATTCGGGTTTTGATGTGTTCCACATCGTTATCTTTGGCAGCCAAAAAAGCTTTCAAGAGGATCTTGTAGCAGTCTTTCACTAAGAAAACTTTTTACTCCTGGTATTGTGAAAATGTATTTCACTAGTTCCAGGAATGATTTTACTGTGATTAATCATAATTATATATTAAGGGTAGCTTTTCTATAATATATACATGTACCTGTTATTATTATGCCAGTTCTTGTCTCTTGACTAAGTAGCATCCTTTTTCTTTCATCTGGAGTATAACCTTCTCTTTCATTCACTGACTTCTCCCATTCATGTAGATATTTTAAAAAGGTATCTTCCAACCACTATTATTGTACATGTATTATTATATATCTTGGTTTAATAAATCATTCAATATTCCATACTTTAAGCCTAAAATCAGATGAAGAGCGATATGGAGATCTAAATACTTTTCTTTGGAGCTTTGCACTTTCATAATTACGTACATTTAAGCAATCGAAAAACTTGTCGAACATTTCACAAAATACTGCAGTCTCCTTGGCATCAGGACCTCCTGTTAATTGGATTGCTTTGCTAACAGACTCACTTAGAACCTATATGATAGTCATACATGTGTGATGCTACAATGATTTTTATAATTATTGTATTTCATGCACCTGAGCTGCAAGGTCAACTCTCATCTTCGAGAAACTAGTCAAAAATATGTGTTCATATTTTAGTTTTGGGACTAATGACAATCCTGGAGTTTCACGCTTGGCTCCACTGTTTCGATAGTATAGTGATGAGATGTGACTCCACAATATATTCTTTCCTCTACACTGCATGTGTGAATTTATAATACCAAGTTATACAATGCATGTGCGTATATATATTCTCACCCATAAGTGGTTTGAGTTATTAAACCAACAGTTTCTTGTAGTCTTCAATAGATGAGGTGCATCAGAAAAGAAGTAGAGATATCTATTCTCAAAAGAATAAGGATTGATGACCTTATGAATAATTTCCTTTGATTTTAAATCATGTATCCTTATAAGTCTACGATTAATTGATGCTCCATCAAAGGTAGCAGATAAAACTTTAAAGCCACATCTCTCCAGTCTAAACACTGCTTCCCAAAATGGTTGAAAGAGTAAGTCACCTTATGAAGTATAATTATGTTCTTAGATTATAACAATTATTGTAACCATGATAAATAACTAACCAGTCATGTCTTTACAAGCAAGTTGCACAAAAGGATACTGGAAAGATGTGAAAAGACCTCTTATCATAAACACATAGATTGTATTTGCTAATGGCAGAGACTTTTCAACTTTAGATTCATCTAATGATCTTTCAAACTATGTTATATTAAAACAATTATGTAAATGCTAGCTCAATTCAGTAAATTTTTATTTACTTGTAATAACTGATCATTAATATCTCCAAGAGCTGTGAAGCCAATCAAAACTCCAGTGTGCTTGTCATACACCAAATCTTCCTTTATGTGAATCTCATCTATTATCAAGCCTACATACTTTTGCCATTCCTCAAGACTATGGTAGTCAGCAGCTCGTAATAAATCATTATCGACCTCACTTGAAAAACCACAACTTGATTTAATGTAATGTGTATAGTCTCGGAGAGTGCGTTGTGATGGCAATTTCAAAATTCCTGATGTTTTCAAAGTTTCATATGCACTACCAGAGAAATGTTGCAAATACAGGCACCATTTAATTATTAGTGGGTGCCATCTCATGGCCTTAGAGTTCGAATAAGATGCTGCTTTTTTTTGCTGATCCCAAAATATTTTTTGAAAAGAGTCCTCTGAATAGGTCTCGTTTACCTGTTTACTGCACTGTGTCATCAAATCAACCAGATCTTTGTGGTCTACCTCATTAAGTTGAACTGCACTGTCAAGAATAGATTGATTAAGTTTTTGCAAACGACCAACCTTGACTTTCATTGCACAAAGGGAATCATGCATATTATGCAGTCTTTCCTTTAATTGAGATGGTAGTAAATACCTGTGTGTAATTTACATACTGTATAGTAGTTGAATTGAAGGATACATTAAAGTATACCTGTAGTTTACATGACTAGCTGGAGAAGTCATCTGATCATCAGTTTTTTCTTTTGTTCGACTGTTTAGGTAAATCCCTCAGTAAGGTACACCTGATTGTGTCAAGAATGGTTTTATCTATTGTGAGTTTCCACGAACCATTATGATGGATTCTGAGTGACAGGAAGATGTTATGTTCGGGATTGTAAAGTTTTCGAAATGTTATTGCACAAGAGATGTCATCATCAATGTCTAACCAATCTGTTAATATAATTAATAATAATGTAAAAGGGTAATAATGTGCATGAATAACCTTTAGGTAATGAATCTGTTGATTGCAATCTTTCTCTCAAGATAAACAATGATTGGAATGGAGACAGAAGATAAACTGTTTTAGGAAAACTCACAAGTAGAGATTTAGAATTAAATTTACTTGACATTCTACCCTTGCGGTTATACAATCTGAACTTTCTTTTACCCATCTACATAAATAACAAACATAACATTGTTGCGTTTTTTGCTCGCATAGCCAGCCCCTCCCCTCTAAATACAATGTGCTATGCATGCAAGACTGGTAAAGAACTTGTTTTAAATCGTGTATCATTAAAGAATACGTTTGTTAAACTAATTGATAATATCACCAACCAACATAGGAGTGCTATACCTTCAGCTAGAAAACTGCAGTATGGGATCACGTGCGCCGTTTCCAATCCCTTATACATAGTCTATATAATCTATGATCATACATTCCATTACAAGCCACACCCATTAATTGACTGAACCCTCCCAGAATGACGCAATTTAATTCCTTAACTATGTATGCAGTGCATTGTCACATATGTAACACAAGTATATAATATATATATATATATATATATATATATATGTATATATATATATATAATTATATAATTATACATATAATTATATATAACATACATTATATTACATCACAGTGTATCATACCACATGAGAGATTAGTTTAAAATTTAATTTAATCATTTTATCTTTGTCCTTAGCTCCTGTTGTGCTAGTGTTATTCAATGCTGGTCCATTAGATATATCATGGGCTAAAGAGAATCCTCAAATCACTGCTATAATAGAAGCTTTCTACCCTGCACAGGTAAATAACACATGAACTCACTATTTTTTATGGGACTGTAACAAATATAGCATTAGCTAAAGACTGTTCACATTCACGATGACCTCAAAAGTATGATGTGATGACTTTATACGTAATATAGTGTATAGTTTAATGTTGTAAGGTTAATACTGTATCTCAATACTGAAGCAATGGATTGAAATGTGACATACACAGAAAAGAATGGGAAGGATAATTTTATGAAATGGTGCAGGTAAAATGATAGTTTGTCATTCCAAACTTATGAACATTTTTCTGAGGTAATGATGAACGTGAATGACCTTTAGATGTATTTTTATGGTAATGGTATTTCTGCTTACAGGGTTTCATATTCGCCACGGCTATATGAAACCCTGAAATGCTGGCTAACATAAACAAACACTATCAGTTGATGGCTTTGTAAGGAAACTTTATGTTCATTTGACAACTGATTCTATAAGAAATGTTTCTGTTGGGTTGGCTGGTAAAAAAGAGGGTGGCCTTACCAAGGAAATTTTATTTATTAGTCATGCTGTAGATAGCAATGCACCGATAACTGAATCAGCTCGGTCCTTATTGGCCTAGTGTCAGTATCAGTTGTTTTTTGTCTTGTAACCGATGTTATAATAGGTACACTATCAATGTATTTTATTAATATTGCAATTAAAAGATTTGATATCACAAAATCAGAAAGAATCAGATACCAAAAGGTAGATATAATTGGTGTCACTTCCATATGCCAATGTTTTATGGGTTATGGTTCTGTAAAAATTAGTTTGTAATTAATATTATACCTACATGATACATCTTATCTTGATATTTTGTTGTTAAGACAGTCTTCATTTGAGAACCCACTAATCTCTTTCAGAGTACAGGTCAAGCATTGGCTATGATTCTTACTGGTAAATACAATCCAGCTGGTAGACTTCCCAACACATGGCCTGCAAATCTCAACCAGGTATGTACTACATAGAATCATAGATACATATTTATTAGAGGTGGTTAATCGATTAATTCCAGGTAGACTATATCATTGGCTTCTGTGCTAATATCGATTGATCACGTCTCATTTATTGAACCAGTTTATTATTAATTAGTGAACATTCATTTGAATAAATAATGAATAATTAATGAGCTGAAGATTTTGGCGGATCACTTCGCCCACCAAAACCAGACCCCCCCCCACTTCATAATATGTTCTTTTGCATATATCAATTATGCTAAGTATTCCAAGACACACTTTTCAAACATGCAACAGCAAATTATGTACAAAATGGAAGTGACAGGAAGCCTTTTGGAGGAGTTTCATGATTAATTACAGATTTTAATTGTTATATAGTGATAACCGATTTCAAAATCTCAGTCGATTTCCAGCCCTAATATTTATATTATGTATAATTATGTAAACTACAGAAATACATGTAGAATAGGATATACATGTATAACTAATAACCAAAATAGTTAGGTTCTGCCAATAATTGCTTTCCCACGGGTTCGAATTATATTATACAGTGTTTCTCCCATAGGGTGGTAACATGGCGGTCCCCCACCCTTAAATCTTGCTCTCCCACCCTTTAATTTTAAAGTTTATATTGAAAAGATTGAACATTGTTGACCAAACATCATGCTACCATTAATGCACTCCCCTACCCTTAATATATATCATGGGGGAAACACTGTTTGTGTCACTTGCGTAAGTATGCATTGTATATGTAGTTAAGGAAGTTGTGTTATCCCGGGGCCGGGGGCTCGGTCAATTAATGGGCGTGGTGTGTAAAAGAACGCTTGCTCGAGCTATATACCAGCAGGAAGAATGTAAAACTGCAACTAATCTAATAATTGTTGAGAAACAGTATATTGATGATGCAAGAATCTTTAACAAGTAACTATAATAAGTTGTTGAGCTTCAGACATGAGGAAGTCATCATTTAGAACCTTGAAGGAGTACTTTAGTTTATCAGAGATCTGTGTACTTGGACTGCAATTACACTTACTTCTTCAGGCCCAAGGTTTCAAGTACACAGAAAGGTAGAGAGACACTAGTCCCAGCAGCAGTGATTGATACATAATCATCGCAAAGCAACTATAGGGATACTTTTTCTATTGTTTAATTATAAGCTCCTGACTACTTAAACAATTACAATTCTACAGTTCTATCAGAAAAGTATGGAACTGATAACAATTATCAACAATAATTAATTCCTACTCACTTTATTTTCAAGTCAATGGTGTTTGGATAATAGAAGATACACTGTAGTTACGTGACGTCTTTTGGCAAGTAACTAACCACAAGCCTTTGTGCTGTTTTCTAAAATTAATCAAGTGATTGTATGTCTTTAACCCAGTCTAATATAAACTTAGTATGTGGTAGTGCAGGAAACATTGCTTTGTTTTCCAATAAGAGGAGAATTGTTAATTGCAAAGCAGTATTTCATCGAGATAGCTGTTTCCCAGAGCCTTAAATTTGTAAATTTATTCGTGACGCTTCAAGAATGCTAATTTGGCCCAACCAGTGTGGCATTGCAGTCTTTACTTTGAGTCAACTGTCAACGTTTTCAGTAAATAAGCTTGGAAGTTTAACTCCCATGACCCTTTTGTATTTAGCAAACATATGTGGTAATTCAGTAGGCCTACATGTTATTGTGAGCCATCCTTAGTCAGCTTTCTCTAAATGTTGTCAGTTGTATCCTCAGTATTATACACACTCAGTTAATCTGGTATTGATTAAAATAATTATGTTCTCCTTCAGGTTCCTCCAATCACAAATTATACAATGATAAACAGAACATATAGATATTTTACAGGAGTCCCACTATACCCATTTGGATATGGACTGTGAGTATATTCTTACTAATGTATCTATGCAGAGTACTGTGTTGTGCTGGTAGTTATACATAGTACAATATACAGTACAGTGCAGCAATACAGTACATCAGCACAATATTGTAGGTTACAGTAATGTACTCTATTGTACTATACTGTACTTTACCTTACTGTACTGTACTGTACTGTACTGTATTGTACTATACTGTACTGTACTGCACTGTACTGTACTGTACTGTACTGTAATGTAATGTAATGTAATGTAATGTAATAAACTGTACTTTACTGTACTGTAATGTACTGTAATTAATGTACTGTACTGTAATGAAATGTAATATGCTGTAATGTAGTGTATTATACAGTACTGTACTGTACTGTACTGTAATGTACTGTACAGTACAGGTATATTTTGTGTGAGTGCTGTATAGGAAATATAGCACGAGTGGTGGGGTTGAGAACCTCAAGCCATAGCTGAGTGCTATTGTGGCCTATCCCTAGTGATGTATTTTATAGTAATGAGCAAAACCTGTACTTGAAATGTTTTCTAGTAGATTCAATTGATGGATATCACCAGCAATGGAGAAGAAGAATGAATTGCATTTTTTCATCCGTGGTACCAACTGTGCTATATAAATTATAGAAAATATAGTCAGTACATTTGATGTTAAGCATCATAATTTATATAATATATATGTGTGTGTGTGTGTGTGTGTGTGTGTGTGTGTGTCATATGTAATACCACATGTTCTATTTAGCTCCATACTCATTAAAAGTTATCAGAATATATCATTGACCATTTTCTCTAACTACATGCTCATTCCACAATGTGTCTAGTATTCTTCTAATTAAATAAAACGATATTAGGCTGAGTTTTAGTTTTAGTTTTAGTAAACTAACTAAAAGTGCCCATTATCGGCCAATTTTAATTTTAGTTAGTTATAGTTATTGCTGCAGACCTGTAATTTAGTTTAGTTAACAAAAAGTCACAATGCCTTACTAAAAGGGGTTTTATACAGTTAAAGCTAAAACAACACTACCTTATATCTTTCATTATTAATTTCTGCAGTTCATACACTAAATTCAGCTACAGTCAGTTAATGATTTCTCCAGACTATGTTAAATCAGGAGAAAATGTGACTATCAGTGTGACTGTTACCAATACTGGAGAAATGGATGGAGATGAGGTTAAAAATCTATAATACACTGTACAATGTTTGAAATTGACCAGTCAGATTGTTTATATCAGATCAATAAATCACTTATACACCTTACTTGTTACTTTTTGTCACCAATCCGATTTAAATATAAGGCTTTGAATACATACTAGGGCTGGGATGATTAATTGATTAATCAATCGATATTGAAAATTCTTCTGATTATCGATTGTAGCAAACCTAATATTATTGCTAGTGTTAGTGAGCTTAAGCTTAACCTAACGAGTCAAGTGCGTTTGTCTGTAACACATACCATATATAATACTCTAATTTGTATTTACATATACCGTGTACATAAATTATATTCTCTTTATTAGCATATACCATATACTTTTTATATTATCAATTATAATCAAAATGCACCTATACAAAACATGTGTGTGGATCTTAACAAAGGAATGAAAGAGATATGACATCGAGAAGGAGACCTACATCAAGACAACTTGAAGCAAACAAGGTATCTTTCTGCGAAGTAAACATGATTCCAAACCATTTCTTCCTTGACTTCTTTTTGCTTCGAGTTACTTGAAAATCAACAATGGTTTTTATAATGCACAGTTATGAGTAAATTAGTGTTGAATTTTACCGATACTGATATTTCATGTGATGAACAATATCGGCCACTTACCGATAGCCTATATGATTATTGGTGCATCTCCACTGTAATCTTTTTTTTTGCTGTTTCTGTTAATGTTCACACAGGTCACTCAGGTCTACCTCCACTGGACAAATACTACTATACCAGCTCCTACCAAACAGTTAGTAGGTGTTAACAGGAGTATTATAATGAAAGGAAAGACATTAAAGGTATTTATTCTTCATTTTCTTTTTCATCTGCTAGTAAAAGTATTTCGTATTTTCAAAACAATTACATGTAGTATGCATGTTGTAGTAATCTCAACAGTGATTAACTGCCTTAACTAAATCTCTTGAATAAAAATGCAGCTTATATACATGTAGATACAGAAACTAGGGCTGGTGCTCTTATATAGACAATGAGACTATAATAAGATAGATAATTGGCTATACACATACAGAATTACAATAACTCAATAACAATCAACTCATTGTTAATAGTATAAAACACAGTCAACATTACTACACGTCATAACCAAAGAATTAAATAATTAACCAGAAATTTGCAAACACACACACACGCACACACACAAATACACAAACACACACACAGCATTTGTAAGGGTAATAGCCTTGAAATAATTATAAACTCCCACTTAAAAGGAGAGCACATATGTATAAGCACATGGTAGGTAAAAGTTTTCAAGGAAGTATGTAGGATCTTTTATTATCCAGTAAGAATGGGACATTATTTAACTTCAAGGTTTTGTAAGTAAGTTATTATTACATATATTTACTGATGCATTGGTAAACAGGACCCTATAAGTATTTTTAGATACGGATAGAGAGGGGAGGGTTAGGATCCCGGCAAAGAAGTCTTTAACTCCCAGTCAGACTATCTGTGTCAGGAGTCCAATGACATCAAACCATCAAAGCATATGTGCATATATTAAAAGTTAAGATTGTTTAAATAATATTCATCACACTACTTTACGTTGATTAGCTAATTGCTAAATCTTTACCACATTTTACTGTAATCAAAATAATAATAAACATATAGGCTCTGTAAGCCTGCATGCAAGGATAATAACCACAGGCGGCCATCAAGATAAAAACATGAAAATAGAAAACAAAACCACTAAAGCACTAGACTTGAAGAGAGACCTATTATGCCTGTCTAATTTTTTACGCCTATAGTACTTCAACTTAATAAAATATCGTAGAATAAAGTAAATGTCAGATTGAAGCTTCAAGGGAGAAGTTGCCTCCTGATCAGAGAGACGTCTGTCATTCTGTTGGGAGTCAGTCCTCGGATGTGATATAGCCCTCGCAGGCTCGTATAGGACCTATTAGCATACTATATAATATTTTACAGTGCAGAGCTTTTCCACCCTGCACACTAGCATGATGCTTTCCTGGGAAAGTACATAGTATCCAATAGCATGGTAATCTTTAATAATTATACAGTTATTCTAATTGCTATGTACCAATGAATTATTGATGAATAAATATATTTATCTTCTAGTGAAGTGAGAAGTAACTTAAAAAAAAACGAAAGCAGAAATCAGAAAATGTATGTCAATTTTATTTCTGTCTTTCAGTAACTATAATATGGGAGATTTTCTGGAACATGCAAACAGAAGGCATATTAAAGTCCAAAACATAAGTGCTATTTTTTTAGGAGTGTCAGATAACACTTCTGCATTATTTTGGTCATGGCAAATGAATACTTACACTAATTTAGGTCCACTACTCCAGTCCAGTGATTAGGGACTGCCAAAAATAATTTTGACAGGAATATAAATAAATTCATAGTGATACAACTGATTGATACATCCGCTCAACATTATACAATATAATCAATGTCCTAATTTCATTGTCCTGTCTATAGTAATAAATCATCAACAATAGTGCAAAGAAACAACACAAAATAAATTATAAGCTATTCCAACAACAAGTATTGTATAATTATAGCCACCTATTTTAACAACACATAATTATTATAACTACCAATTGCATTGAATAATAACTATAATAACTTGTTTTTTGTATAGTGTACTGTTAATTGTCCATTTTGTAAAGGAAGCCAACTACATGTATGATTCAATTATGGTGTAGTCACACAAAAATAATTATAAGTGAAAGCAATGAATATTTTACTTTCCTATTCTCTTTTCTAATGCACCATCTTTTTTCTCATCCTCTTCATCTCTCTCTCTCTCTCTCTCTCCCTCCCCTCCTGCTTTCTTCAAGCTAACTTTCTTGATCACAGCTGCACAGATGAAGATATGGACAAGTAAATGGATCATTCCATTAGGGAAAATAATTGTATATATTGGTGGTCAGCAACCTGGACAACATGACACTGTACAGTCTAATATTCTTGAAGGCAATTTTGTAATTATGAAGTGAAATTATTTGTTAATAAGAAATTGTATTGAACAGAGAAATTAAGATTGTATATAGGAATGACATAAAAAAATAACAGTAACACTTATGTTACCTAGTCTATAGCCCATATAATGAAAGTAGCCAACAGAGGGTGTCTCGTTGTGCACTAGCTAAGTGTGGACGTAACAAATATCAGTAGCTGCAGACCTACACCAAATACAATAACATCTGACAACACACACAGATTAGATAATTGTGTGATAATAGGAGCTTATGAGCGCCGCGAAGTATCGTCAAACTCCAATATGTTTTGCAAACCATCTGTTCAACAGTTGTCGAATCACACCTTTGCAAACTGCGAAAACCTCACGTAAACATAAGTGATTTAAGTAGGCGTGATAAGTGTTTATTAAAATAAAATAATTATAAATCGACTACATCTGACAAGATGAGTCTCCATATCTTTCCAGACAGAAACGATACTAGTATAGTCAGCAAAGGGTAGGTTCTACCTAGTCTCGTGCGCGGATTAAGTTAGCACGATGGAATTTGCAATAGTCACGTGATAAACGTACGCATTACGCAAGGCGTCAAATAAACATGGCAGTAATCTCCCTCCTTATCGAACGTCTGCGCGCACGAGACTAGCTTCTACCAAACTCTGTAACAAAAGTTTCGAAGTACTGTCAGTGTGTTGATTCTACAGAGTGTACAAAAGGACTATTAGCAATATCTGTAATGAAATAAGCGCATGATGATTAGTTTGTTACCTGGAGCAGGATTTGAAACCTCCTTGTATATATTCCAAGCTTTTTTCACGAATTTCTTCTTGGCTTGTAGAACTTTCGGGCTTCCAGTTAGTTTGAAGTGTCCCATTTGAAATGTTCCATCCCAAAAATCTGTGCATTGGTTCTTTTGATCGCTATTTCATCTCTACTAAACAACGAATCTGGTTAGTCTCGCCAGGCCAGAGCCCCTCACACGCGACTCGTAGCGTGTGAGGGGCTGGCCTGGCGAGACTAGAATCTGCTTAGTGTGGCTTGACTGTTCTAGATTCTAGTAATTACCCACCCACTTCGGAACACTTATCTTAAACCCATCCATTGTGATCGTGATTCGACAACAGATGGTACTGCTACTTCGAGCCGCTTCGCGGCGCTCCTGGTGATAACAATGTACAATAATAATAATAACTGCAAGAGTTTGTCTATAAATAATAGCCTTATAATTATGATATACAAACCAATGCTAAAATGACTGAAAATAGATAATTGTTGCATGCCTGTAGTAAGTGTAGCTAAACAACTCTATAATAATTTCAATATAACGTGGTCAGCAAAAACATTAAATGATTAAGGTAATTGCGGGTAACTCCGGACACACCCAAATTTCGGACAGTTATACCTATTTCGTACTTGTTCTCAAGAGCAGCTTTGCAACTACAATAGTTCTACTGTCACTAGCTACACACATATGCTTGAAAATCAGCATGATACAATGAGTATGCAGTACATTACTCACAAATACGCAATTCACACTAACGAGTGAAAGTACTACTACTTGTTATTGTGAATTGCGTATTTGTGAGTAAATAATGTATTGCATGATCATTTTCAAGCATATGTGTGTAGCTAGTGACAGTAGAACTATTGTAGTTGCAAGGCTGCTCTTTGTTGAGAACGAGTACGAAATAGGTATAACTGTCCAAAGTTTGGGTGTGTCCGGAATTACCCGCAATTACCTTACATTATTATGTCTATAGTATACACATGTATATATATATACACAACTCCGTAAAGTTAAATGAATGATTATCATTATGCCTATAGTATATCAGAGAGTATGGCTCTATGGCTCTATGTAGGTAACCAATTAGCAAAATATAGGTTAGATACTGTATTCGAGGTTTCTACGTGTAATAGTACTACCGTGGAAACAGTTTAATTACTGAGGGCGGAGGTAGTTCTATTCCATTGAGAAACCTCTAATTGACCAATCAGATTGCAGCATTTTAATAAGCTATAATGTAAAGAATGTTAATTGCGCTTTAAAACGGCAATTATTGGCGTAACAGGAAATGCCACGTGTGAATTTGCTGTCATTTTTACTCCCAATACGGATCATCTGTCTCTTCCAAACCCAATACTCTTAGTTTGGCAAGGTATCTGGTAGCAGCTACTGGTAGTAAACTCTTGTAATACTCACTCATGATCATAAATTACTATAATATATAAATATAATTATGCTAGCACTAATCACCTGCATAACTTCCATATTTTAAACAGCACAGACTTTTAACTCACTTAGTTTCACAGAAGAGCTTCCAACAAAGCCATAAATATCAAAATTATGCTTCGTTAGTTGTAGGAAAGCATCAAGGCGAGTGTTTCAGTGCTTCAGCCATAACCGTCACTTTCTTTCAATACACAAATTAGAAATTACGCAGTATAAATTTGGCACCAAGAAAAACCATATTCTTGTTTTGTGGGTTTCTTCTGCTTTTTAGAAAAAGTGTGGTTAGTATAAGACAGTTATAGGTCTTCAGGTCAGTATATTAGTTGTTTTAGAGCCCTCCCGGCCCTTCTTCGCTCGGGCCCTCCCCCTCGACCTATAACCTATACTTATAGTACTAGTCTCATTGTACAAGAGTATATTAGGTCTATAGAAGCACTGCTAATGATATCAAAACATGTATTCTATTGTTTGTACTATGTTTAATGGGAAATAATATAGAATACTATCCTTTATGAAGTAACCACCCCAACAACATAATTATGGTTGTGGTTATCTTGGTTTCCAATGCTGAATAATAATTTATGTATAAGTACTGTTTCGTGATTTTATATATAATATTATGGTCATGTTTAATTAAAAATTCATTCCTAGTTTTTGTAAATAAAAAACAATAATTTAGTCCTGTTACAATCGCATACATTCCAGTTCATTGATCAATGTACTTGTTTAAATAATCACAAGACCTCTACTTGGTTATGTAGGGTATCAGTATCTGCTTCAGGCTATAATACTGGCAATCATCTGGAGGATTAATTGGTATTACTTCAACATTGATGTTTTCTCTCTTGAAACCAGCCTCTAACAAATTTGGTACTTGGGTTTTCTCAAACATCTCCATTAGATCAGAGTATCCATCCCGCATGTGTTCCTCCCAGGACATCAAGTTGGAATAGGCAATACCTCCACCTGGTTTCAGGAGACGATAAGCATGAGCTTTCATAAATTCAAAATGGTGAGTGTGCAAAACTTCCTTTGAATGGGCCCAGGTATCATACATTATTCCATCAAATGAATTATCAGGTAGAGTTGCTGCCATATCTTGCCAGGTGCCATTCAAAGGTGTTACTGGATGAGGTACCGCTTTAGCCCACTGTAATAGACGATCAAATACACCATTGTTATATTCAATAATGACATGTTCTGTTATGTCAAAGGTCTGAATCTTGGAAGCAGAGATAGCCATACCAAATCCGGTTTCCAGCACCCGTCCACCTTTACTAGCAGCATAAGTAGCTAGTTTATGCATGAAAGGTGTCTCCCAGGCTTCCATTACAGGTTTCCCCATAATCTCTAAATTTGTGCCATCTTCAGAATAATTAGCATCTTTTTTAGACCACTCTGGTAATGTATTTTCTCCAGGAATCAGAATTTTGGTCATGTCCATATTGTCTCTGTTGCCTTACAATCATACAAGTGCTGATTATATCTGTAGGTGACAGACTAATTAATGATGTGGAGTGATTTTAGGTCAAGCCTCATCAGGAGACGTTGCACGTTGACCAGAAAGCGTCAAGGCTGGTTCACAAAATGAGCTTTGCGTCAGTTGCGTTGTGATAAAACCCCTCGCCACCAGCACAATTTTGGAATTCAGTGACCCCGCCCGTGCAATTTGGTGGGTAACTGAGACATTAATTTCTCTTGCTATTGTGTGGGTGTAGCTGGTACCAACATGCAGTAGGGTCGTTTTGTTTGCCCCAGTTGCTATTAAAAGAAAGAGATCACTGCATAGTCCTACAAAGCGGTTGGGGACTTTCAAGTCACAGTAAGCAAGTTGCCAGAAGTAGTACTCCATGTCAGAAAAGGAGCCAAGTTTGAGGTACAAAGAGTAAACGATGCCCAAGATATCCGCAGCAGAGACACCAGTGTTTGAAATGGGCAAAATTGTGAAAAATAAGCACAGTCCAGGTTTAAGGGTTGTTTAATTAAACAAACCAGAGTTTTGGCAAGGAGACTAAATCATTGAAGTGTGATAGATTATACGGAATTATTCATTTTTGTTAGCACATCAATTACCGGGGGGGTAATCCATTTATATTTAGTGGATTAAAAATTTTCTTTACAAAAAAATAATAAGACAGTACTAAAATTTTTGAAATCTAAATTTGGGCTAAGAAATAAACAAATAATGTAATAATTAATAAATTCTCAATAATTATATATATAATAATAGTTGTTAATTATTATTCATAAATTAAAATAATTATAATTATAATAATATACATCTTAGTTAGAGAAATAGGCTAATCGTATAACCTCATCTGTTATTGTATATCACCAAGTTGAGCCTAAAGGATGGAAAGACTTCATAATTAATTGTCAAATGAAGTTTGAAAAAGTGAGCATGCTGGGAGATCTGCAGCTGTCCAATCTGGCCACCACTCTACATAACTTATGGAACTGTCCCAATAATTATTAGCTGTTAGCCTGCTACTTTGTGCAATTTAATTTCACACCATATTCTCATTTAGCTGAATTTGCAGCCAAAATTATGTATAAAAATTACTTTGTAAGGCATTGCGTGAAAATGTTTTTTGATGTTTAACAATTAATAATTATTTTTCTCAAACAGTTACCTTTAAACACTGCCTCGGCTGCCTGAGCAACAATCAGTAAAGTGTTTGATAAAATTGTAATGGATATAAAATGAGTTGTGTTAAACAGTTTTCTTTGATTGATAACCATCTGTTGCAAGGTGTTTATTTAACTTGTAATAAGCAGCCTGTTCTTTAGGATATATGTGTTGCTTTCTTCTTATCATAATAATATTATGTGTTAATGATTATTCAGGATATTACATGTATTTAATAAGTTAATATTTTACATGTAAGCTAGATGTGTAAGTATACATGTAAATAGACTACACTAAGTGTGTGTGTGTGTGAATATTATTATTATTATTATCAATATCATTCTATCTGCTTGAGAACATAAAACTCCGGCAAACTCAGCCTGGTTACAAAATTATTATCCAACAAATAATTAAATTTTCAAATAGACAGTAATACCATTAACTATACATGAATTTTGGAAGAAGCAATTTTCGATCAAACACAGTACTATTCGGCCATTTTGTACAGAAAGCCACTGAAACTCATTGTCTAAGAAGTCTAATGATGGATCTTCTGAATACGAAATTTCACTGACTTCCCATACCAAATAGCTTAACAGAAAAGGGACCTTTAAAAATGGTTACTTGTAATTGTTAACTTACTGCAGTGAAGATATGAGCAGGTGCTGGGTTGATATCTGGATCAGCAAGATATACATTCCATCTGAAATGACCACCATAACCTAGAATAGTAAATAGAATGGTCTGTAGATAGGTCTATTCTGTTAGTTATACACCTTGACTAACCCTATACAATTGTTTTCATTGAATTAAATTTTCATAGGAAAAAAAAACAAAGTCACAACAATGAAGTCTGTTCACATTTAAAAGTAGGGATGTGATGACTTTGTATGTACTTTAGTATATACATACATGTAGGTTAATATCACAAGATTAATACTGTAACTCAATAATGAAGTAATGGATTGACAAACCCAAAAAAGAATGGGAAGGATAATTCTGTGTAAATTGTAAATGGTGCAGATTGCCAAACTGAAGAACAAGGACAAGGTTAACAAGAACGACCTTTACCTAGTTTATAAGGAGCACCTTTTCTGAAGTTTATACAGTCAACTATAAGACCATAAGGTTAGTGAATTGCATTCTTGACGGCAATCTGGGAATTCATTACAGTACATGATACTGTCATGAATTCCCAGTTGACACTTTTTGGATTTCTGTTTAGTAAAAGTCACTTATAAATTAGATATGACTAAGACATAGCTGAGTTGAATATATAGAGGTTCTGTTTACTTAAAAACAGCAGAAATGATTATCAAAAATTACTAGACAGACATATATAAATGCAGCTGTTTTTTTATGGCCCATAGGGCAATCTCTATGATTGCTTTCCATGGGGTACATGTATATATATATATATATATTTAAAGCACTTTCACGCCTAACATCAAAGGTACCGACTGTTCTATATTTTCCATATAGCACACTTTTTTGACCACATCCTGTTCTATATTTTCCGGATGTTGTTTATAACACTAGAAAACAACGCGCTTACCTCGAGTTTAGTGCAAGAACGCTAAGTACTTCATTCTTCTTCTCCATTGTATCAATCCAAAGTACTAATACTGTACTATAAACCAGTTAAAGCACCGGTTTCGCTCGTGTTGTCTTGGAAACTATAGCACTGGGGGTGGGGTCTCGAAGCCTCATTAAGCATTCGGCTACGCCTCGTGCTTTATGAGCTTCTCGACCCCACCCCTTGTGCTATATTTTCCATACAACACTCGCACCGGTGCTTTAACTAATACATATATTATATATATATATATAATATTGTTTTGTGTCACTTGCACTAGCATGAGTTGTATAGCGGTCAATTATAGTGATAACAATACTCTATATATTTATCGACAACAATACTCTATATATTTATCAACTACATGTACATTTGCGCATGTGCAAACATTGAGCACATTTTGCAAATTTGGGTAAAAAATTGCCAGTGTTGCCTTTGAACTTTTACTATTGGAAGGTGTAAAAAGTAAAGTATGGTGTTACTTTGTATTTCATGGCTGGCTACATTGTGAATCAACGAAGGGCATCCATACTTCCTGAAAATGTAAACATTCTTGTTTTTTTGTTTTTTAGCTAAAAAAAATTATGATATTTTTGGTTTCTTACTTTGTTAATTTTTGTTGGGTTTCCACTTTTTTCTTAATAATATGGAATATCGCAATATTTTGATGAAAATATCATAATAAATATTTTAGCGTCATCACCTAATAAAAAGTATTAATAGTTATTATTTTTCATCACATTCTAATGTGAAGTGCCTATACTTGTCTGGTTGTCATAGTTCAGCAGTGAGAGCACTGGTGGAGGGGTTCGATTACCATGACTACCAGCATTTTTTACTTTCCCTTATTTAAGTAATAGCAGGAGCTTATAAGCTCCTGGTAATAGTTATAACACACTTTACTGTGATTATGTGTTTAAATGTAGCACAAGGGCGGGAAATTAAAGGTTGAGTTAACATAATGCACGAGCCAAAGGCGATTGCGTTATGTAAACGAGACCTTTATTGACCGCCCAAGTGCTACATTAAAACACACAATGCACTGTCAAATGTGTTATAAGTGATTTATTGACGATCTGGTGAACTTCCACTGTTGCTGGAGCTGCTTCGTTAGTAGAGGTGAGCAAAGTGTGCAACAACTAACTTATTGCACACAAAAGTGTGCAATAAGTGATTTAATGTTCAATCATGTGATGCATTATCAGCATTCTGATTGGCCACAGGTCACATGATCAGCAATAACATTTATTATTATTGTTGTTATTATCATCCTAACCTTTAGGAGGTTGTACTTGTTTATAATGTTTACCACCCCACATGGCAGGATGGATATCTGTTGAATCAGGTTTGCACCAGTAATCATAATCATCACTCCAGCCATCAAAATGGATCAAGAGTTCTCCTTCTTTATTAATATCATTAACTGTAGCTACACACAGCAGGTCTGGATACTTGCGATCTTTTGCCTCCAGTTTCATACCAATTCTGAAATTTAGACTACCAGGAGGATTAATTTGAATCTATAACAAACAATATAAATGTAGTAGAGTTGTGTTAGTATGACAATAATGTAGAATGACTACTTTATCACAATTTTAGTTTAGTTATAGTTTGATTAACTAAAATAATATTAGGCTTACTAAAAGGGTTTTAGTGTCGCTAACTAACTAAAAGTGCCCATTATTGGCGAATTTTAGTTAATGTTATCGCCGTAGACTTGTAATTTAGTTTAGTTAACTAAAAATCACAATGCCTTACTAAAAGGGGTTTTAGTTATACATGTAGTTATAGTTAACTTGAATCTACAACAAACATTATAAATGTAGAATACATATAATTAATTATGTGACTTAATTTACACTTTCCAGTTAATTATTTTCGATCAACCATTAATTAAAAGCTCATTATTCAACAACTTTGTACAGGAAACTAACTACATGTATCTAGGTGAAACAATAGATGCTCTTTATCAAACCAAATTAGTTGATTTCATTATGTACAAAATGTCTCAATAAAAGGGAAATATCATATAACAGGTATTTGTGATGAGAAAAATATTTAGGCGAAATCGTTAAAAGTTTCATATTTCAAGCACATGTTACTAAACCTCGCCTACTTTTGATAAAGCCAGAAACCACTATGAGAGGATACCATGTCTACCAGACTTTAGGCATACTGTTGTTTGAGAAACTCTATCCTGTTAAGTAGAGTCAAGTAGCAATAGTGACAGGTTTGCAGTAGCATTTTTTAAAACCAGCTGTAGGGTATTTAATCAATTAATATTTACCTTTACACTACAAAAACAAAATTTTAAAAATAATTCAGCAATTCAAAGTATGGAAACCTATGCAACAACTTGAAACATTTCTATTAGACAGTATAATGAAATTAAAGTGCTAATAATTGTTATAATTGTGTTTACACTTTACAAGCAGTCATAACATTCTGTATGATGATTAAATTATAGTTTACATCTGTACCAGTACAGTATAGTATAGTATAGTACAATATATCACAGTATAGTACAGTATAGTATAATATAGTACAGTATAGTACAGTATAGTACAGTATAGTATAATATAGTACAGTATAGTACAGTATAGTACAGTATAGTATAATATAGTACAGTATAGTACAGTATAGTATAATATAGTACAGTATAGTACAGTATAGTACAATATATCACAGTATAGTACAGTATAGTATAATATAGTACAGTATAGTACAGTATAGTACAATATATCACAGTATAGTACAGTATAGTATAATATAGTACAGTATAGTACAGTATAGTACAATATATCACAGTATAGTACAGTATAGTAAAATATAGTACAGTATAGTACAGTATAGTACAATAAATCACAGTATAGTACAGTATAGTACAGTATAATATACATGTATCACAATACATTACAGAACAGTACAGTATAGTACGTACAGTATAGTATAATATATCACAATATGGTACGTATATAGCACAATACATTACAGAACAGTATAGTATAGTACAGTATAGTACAATATATAATACAAAGTATAGCACAATATAGGATTTTAGGATCATCAATCAGATTTCTGTATTATGTGACTTTCAAGTACGTAGGTGATAGAAAATGGCGATTCGTAGTGTGTTATCAAAACATGAATTGAACAGTACCATCTCTTCGTCCTTTAAAAAGCTACAGGCATTAACAATAGAACTGTTTAGCAAGAAGATGCTGTATGGAACTTCTTAAATGGCATTTGATGTATTAGTTTGTCTTCCAACTGACTGAGCAAATTATTTTGCTTCACACCTGCATTCCTATTGCTTTTGACTCTCTCGGTGGTTGATTTGGTCAAGAAGCAGAACATTATGACGATGGAATTTAACAGTAAATAAATTTGTACTCATTATTTTTATGAAAAAGAATAATAATTATTATGGTCAACATTTAGCCAGTTTGCTACATGTGCATGTATTTGTCGGTTCTCTATTTTAACGCTGGATGATGGAGACATAGTCACCTAATGTAGGGGAGTCTGATGGAATCACACTTATCAAAGTACCTTGAGGTATCTTGACATCATCAAAATTTGGATTTGAGCATGCCACTTACTTTATCGTCATCAAATGTTCAATGGGTAAGCTTATATATAATGACTTGAAAAAAATAAAGAAGCTAATCTCGTAGTTTGGAAGCATCTAAGAGGATATATCAGTCATTAATAGTACTTCCTGTCACATTGATATCAACGACTTCCGCTTCCAAGAAAATCAACTCAGTTGGCCAGACGGTCTTTTGCCATGGGTGCAACCAGAAGGGGACAACACTATGTATTGTACTGTACTGTACATACTATATTCTACTGTACTGCCATGGTCTGCACAAGCATTCTACATTGGAATTTGTATAATAATAGCATTGAACATGAATAATTATAATTATTTGCAAGTGTTACAATGGTTATAGCACGCATGTGACAAAAAGGTGTATACATTGTAACTTCAAATTTATAACGGAGAACAGCTTCAAATTTTGGAGAGAGTAAGATCCATAAATTAGCAGTTAATGAAAGCAATCTCATTGCTCTAGCACTGTCGGAAACAAAGCCTGCTCCAGTAAAGTCACGATGGAGTTCATATCTGGATGTGTCGATAGCTGATACAGTAAAAACTTGTTTGAAAGGTAGTATATAAGATGATGATTATTTCTATTGGTTTTTAGCGTAAAAGAAAAAGTAATGTCGCTGTTACAGAGCAAAAAAAAGAAATCATGAATTATTAATGACAGTCCAATCCTCTTCAGTGTTGCAAATAAAATTGTATTATGGTTAATTACTTCCATTCCAGTGGTGGTGTGACTGTAAGTGTCAAAATTACATCTGGATCATTAATTGTACTCTGTGAATTTGTGATTGCTGCATACTTGCCAAACAGGTTTGGTTGGCTTCCCGGTGTAAAGTTTATGGAATGTAAATGCATTTACTGTGATATGACATTCATAGATTTCCATGAAATTTAGCAGTAATATGAAATACCAACCAACCAATCGTATATCTTCATAAAAAAATGATAATTTTTTAAAACAATATCAATAAAAAAATAGGGAAACACCTACCCTGCATGGTTCTATCTACTGAGGTAGGTTGGTAGAAGCTTCTACATCAAACACTCCAGCTTCTACCCACAAACGTACTTCAGTCTTTGTTATAAACACATGTACATTAATGTTGTTTTAGTTAGCTCTAACTATAATTAAAACACCTCTTTAGTAAGGCCTTTTGATTAACTAAATTACAAGTCTATTGCACTAACATGGCCAATAATGGCCACTTATAGTTAGATAACTAAACTAAAATCCTTTTAGTAAAACGTATAATATTATTTAACTATAACTATAACTAAATTGCAAGAAACTAGATATACTATAACTATATGTCATTATTGTCAAACTAAAACAACACTAAATATACACTTGACATGTATAGTCATGCAATGATAGCTTAAATCATCAGTTATGGCCTTCATAAAGCACTCTCCCTCTTGTTTTTCATACATGTAGCACTAAATTTGGCCTTCGTAAAGAAAAACTTAAGTTCCACGTTCCACGCAAGAGGGGGCATATCCCTCCCACACCCACCTCATACTTCTATCCCAACTTATAATGACCACTTTTATTTATAATATGTCTAGTTTATCACAGTTTTAGTTACATGTACATGTATATTTATAGTTAACAATTTTAGGCTTACTAAAAGCATACATGTATATATGTCCAGTACTGCCACAACTTATATCAAGTTTCTTTAGATGTCCTTTTAATTTTGGAATTGTCTCAATTTTCCCATAGTTCCTAAAATACCAAGTACCCCAGAATGTATATAGCACATCTCAGGTAGTCCCAATTAGATGAACCCACTGATCCTAGAATACTAAGTACCCCAGGATGTATATAGGACGTCCCAAATTAGATGAACCCATTGATCCTGGAATACTAAGTACCCCAGGATGTATATAGGACATCCCAGGTAGTCCTAAATTAGATGAACCCACTAATCCTGGAATACTAAGTATCCCAGGATGTATATAGGACATCCCAGGTAGTCCCAAATTAGATGAACCCACTGATCCTGGAATACTAAGTACCCCAGGATGTATATAGGACATCCCAGGTAGTCCCAATTAGATGAACCCACTGATCCTGGAATACTAAGTATCCCAGGATGTATATATCCATATCCTCTCAATTAGACTTTTATAACTTTGACCTTGCTCTCATAGAGGGTAGGGTATCTAACTAATGAAATGTTTTCCTTTTTTTTTTGTTTTTTTGTTTGTTTTTTTTTGTGTGTGTGTGTGTGTGTGTATTTATTATTATTATTATTATTATTATTATTATTTAAAAAAAAACAAAAAAAAAAACAAAAACAGTACGGTACAGTACAGTACAGTAGAGTACAGTACAGTACAGTAGAGTACAGTACAGGATAGTACATTATAGTACAGTACAGGATAGTACAGTACATATAGTACAGTATAGTACAGTACAGGATAGTACAGTACAGTAGAGTACAGTACAGTACAGTAGAGTACAGTACAGGATAGTACATTATAGTACAGTACAGGATAGTACAGTACAGTATAGTACAGTATAGTACAGTACAGGATAGTACAGTACAGTACAGTACAGTACAGTACAGTACAGTACAGTACAGGATAGTACATTATAGTACAGTACAGGATAGTACAGTACAGTATAGTACAGTATAGTACAGTACAGGATAGTACAGTACAGTACAGTACAGTACAGTACAGTAGAGTACAGTACAGTATAGTACAGTAGAGTAGAGTACAGTACAGTACAGTACAGTATAGTGCAGTACAGTATAGTACAGTACATTATAGTACAGTACAGGATAGTACATTATAGTACAGTACAGGATAGTACAGTACAGTATAGTACAGTATAGTACAGTACAGGATAGTACAGTACAGTACAGTACAGTACAGTACAGTACAGTACAGTACAGTATAGTACAGTACAGTACAGTATAGTACAGTATAGTGCAGTACAGTATAGTACAGTACATTATAGTACAGTACAGGATAGTACAGTACAGTAGAGTACATTACAGTACAGTACAGTATAGTACAGTACAGTATAGTATAGTACAGTATAGTATAGTACAGTACAGTACAGTATTCTTACATCATTGAACATTGGAGTATCACAAGGCTCTGTTTGAGTTTCTGAAAGATATCTGTTCCATCCAGTGAAAGGAAGATCTGTTACAATAAAAGAAAGTGGTAATGAAATCACTTGTATAACAGATGAGCGTGTCTCTCAGGAAAGAAAAGGGATTAGAGATTAGGGTATAGGGTTTAGTGATTTTAGGGTTTAGGGTTTAGGGTTGTGGGTAATCACTGCTCACCACTGTACAGATAAAATACATTCTGATAGGCTGATAGTACTCCTTAGAAACATTTGGTACTCCGGAGCATCACCAATCATTTAACTCTTTGTCTAAATATACCTTTTCTTTCAGCAAGTAATAATTGTACCTAAATCTTACATTAAAGTCTGTTCACATTCATAATGACCTCACAATTAGGATGTGATAACTTTATATGTAATATATACTGTATACACTATACAAAGATAGCTGTTAAGTTGGCAGTACTGCGGAATTAAGAGACCATACAATTAACCACTAACTATATTCATACTTTATTCATGATATTCATTTTCAGTACAATACTATGCGCATACAGAACTGCATTAAATATACATTCCTGTGGTATTACCTCTGCTATAACGAATGGGTTCTACATACTATTCTCAGCTGTAATAATAAGTACAAGTAAGAATTTTGAATAATCATACCCAGTTCATGTATGAATAATTCTATGAAGCAACTTTATATAAATGGGGTCATGTTTTTGCAGGATACGAGATTATTTGACAAAATGGAAACGCTCCTGTAACTCTTCACTACTACTTGATATGGTATTAAAGCAAGCATATATCATTGATATACTGTTGTGTTTATAATAATAATGTAAGATAGAAAAATCATAAATACGAAAAGTAAAACTCATTAACACTACTGTGTCACCACCTTAAAGTGACTAATTTACTACAGTCGCAAGTACATGTAAAACTACCAATTGGTGTGTGTAATTAATCAATAATAATATTATTGAAGCACTATCAGGTATCTTGTAGCTATTGAAGTTTAGACAGTTGTAATACTAAACTGGTGGGCCATACATGCCATTATCTGATGGGAGGTGGGAGATTACATGGAATAGTTTTCATTTGCCAAAATCTGTCAAAATAGTAGGTTGGCCTCTCATTCAAAGGTCAGTGCAACTTCCTTGTAACTGCACTGACCAATAAATTAGTTATTTTAACAATTTTGTCTTTAGTGTGTAATTTAGTTTAATGCATGATTATACTGTACATGTAACTCAATAATAAAGCAACAGATTGAATTTGACATACACAAAAAAAGAATGAGAAGAATGATAATACAAAAATGGTGAAGGTAAAAAGATTATTGGCCATTCCAAACTAAAACCAAGAACATTTCAGAGCTCAAGGTGAACATGAATGACCTTTAGTTACATACATGTACATGTATGTACAATTGCATGAGTTTGTCCTTGAACTAACTAATATATGCAACACATATTACTACTAGCAAGTAACTGTAATTAATCAATAAGTATTATTACAGTATAATATACTATAGTACAGTACAGCACAGTATATACAGTATAGTAAAGTAAAGTACAGTACAGTACAGTACAGTAGAGTATAGTACAGTACAGTACAGTACAGTACACCACAGTATATACAGTATAGTAAAGTACAGTACAGTACAGTAGAGTACAGTACAGTACAGTACAGTGCAGTAGAGTACAGTACAGTACAGTACAGTACAGTACAGTACCATAGAGTACAGTACAGCACAGTATATACATGTACAGTATAGTAAGTACAGAACAGTATAATAGAGTACAGAACAGTACAGTAGAGTACAGTACAATACAGAACAGAACAGAATAATACAGTAGAGTAGAGTACAGTATAGTAGAGTACAATATTAATAATTAGGGGTGTGTGATTATTGGAATTAATAATTGTTTATGAATTATTATAAAGGTCATTCATGTTCACCTTGTCCTTATAAAAATGTTCATAACTTTAGTTTGGAAGGACCACAATCTTTTTACTTGCACCATTTTCATATAATTACCCTTCCCATTTTTATTTATATACATGTGTGTATCCAATACTTCATGTTTGAGTTACATCATGTATTAACCTTATAACAATAAACTATAGTACATATAAACTCATTGCATCCTAATTTTGAGGTCATTGTGAATGTGAATAGACCTTAGTATTCCATTAATTGACTATCACATGGTACTGAATGTGAACAGACTTTATTATTCAATCTATATACAATATACAATGTACTTAGTGGAGGTTGTAGTTCATATCCGTGTCTACCACACCATCCAACAGGATGAAGCTCCACGAGATCAATATCACACCAATAATCATATTCTGGTCCCCATCCATCAAAATGAATCTTTATTTCATTTGCTGAGGGGTAAGAGGGAGAGAAGACAGACAGCAGAGAAAGAGATAGAAAAGAGATGGAGAGACAGATAATAAACCACACTTTACGGACCTTGAGTGTTAATTTTGACATTTAAATCTTTGAGGAGTACAGTATCCTCTTATGCCTGTACATGTACTGTACATTGTACAGTACCAGACTTTATTAAGTGTACATAGTACATACTATGATTGGAGCACATACTATGATTGGAGCTACCCTTTATTAAGTGTACATACATGTACTATGATTGGAGCTACACTTTATTAAGTGTACATAGTACATACTATGATTGGAGCTACCCTTTATTAAGTGTACATACTATGATTGGAGCTACCCTTTATTAAGTGTACATACTATGATTGGAGCTACCCTTTATTAAGTGTACATACTATGATTGGAGCTACCCTTTATTAAGTGTACATACTATGATTGGAGCTACACTTTATTAAGTGTACATACTATGATTGGAGCTACCCCTTATTAAGTGTTCATACTATGATTGGAGCTACACTTTATTAAGTGTACATACTATGATTGGAGCTACACTTTATTAAGTGTACATACTATGATTGAAGCTACACTTTATTAAGTTTACATACTATGATTGGAGCTACCCTTTATTAATCTACTGTAGTTCTAAGTACATGTACATGTGTAGTACTATACAGTAGTACTACTTTGTATATAGCACAATACTAAGGTGTACATGTAATATTGTGTAATACATGTACACATGTACATGTATCTTTGAAGGCAGTGTACATGTACTTCACTCATAAAGTACACTGTAGTAAATGGAAGTACAGTGATAGTATGCAATGTTAGGTATTGTACATGTACATGTATAAATTATATATATATAATATATTAATTATTGTAAATGTATATTTATAAGTACAATTAACATGCACATGTATATTTATATATACAATGTATAATTGACACATAATTGTTCGTGTACCTCTATTATTATGTACATGTACATGTTACTTTATACATGTACATGTACTCTCCTATTATGTGCATGTTACTCTATACATGTACATGTACTCTCCTATTATGTACATGTCACTCTATACATATACATGTACTCTCCTATTATGTACATGTCACTCTATACATGTACATGTACTCTCCTATTATGTACATGTTACATGTACATGTACATGCACTCTCGTGTTATGTACATGTTACTCTATACATGTACATATACTTTCATATTATGTACAATGTACAGTACATGTTACTCTTTACCTGACTTATTACTGTATGTACATATACATGCTACTATACAAATGTACATGTACCTCTCTTATCTGCAACAGTGGCAACACAGACAAAGTAAGGAAATCTACGATCTAAAGCCTCTAACTTCATTCCAACATGAAAGTCATTAGAATCATTTCCGTCAGATTCATCATCTTCATCATCATCATCATCAATACTCTCTGAAAATGAAATACACATGTACTAATAAATACATGTATTTAATGCACATGTAGTTGTAGTAAATACAAGTACATGTACATGGAAAATTATGTGCTAATTATAATTAATTGAGCTAGCACAGAGAAAACAACACATAGCACAACACATGTACTGCGAAACTTAAATTTTTTTGAATTAAGGGTTGTGTGATATTGAAAATTTTGATTATTAACTAAAGGTGACTTGTGATTATCAACGTTGCAACTAGTCATAGATACTGTCTATGATGGCTTATTTATTTTTAAAAGATGAGAGTTCTGATCTTTGTTTTGAGAGCATTTGGCTCAAGATTAAGTGTTATAGTATTTTTCAACTGTAATTATTATTAATTGCAGCAAGACAATATTTTGTGATTGCGATACATTTGGCAGACCAAAATCATGTGCTACAATTATTGTGATATATTGCATTATTGCACAGCCCTACAAGAATGTTCTTCTCCAATCTTTGCCACAGCCCTAGCTTGTACATACATACAGTATGATGGTGACATCATCCCTTTGATGTGGTGAGGTCTATATATTGTATATAGACCTAAGAAGAGGTCTAATATAGACCTGTCTGACCACTCTGTGTACACTATGCAGGAGATGTCACCATCATACAATATATTGTATATAGTATGCTAATAGGTCCTATATACTGAATATAGGACCCTCGTTTTGTGTCCTCGGATGTGATATAGCCCTCACAGGCTCAAGCTACAGTCTTGATATCACGTCCTCAGACACAAAACTCAGGTCCTATATTTTTTATATAGGACGTATTATAGCATACTACACATGTATAATATACATATGTACAAGTACAATGTACACAGTACTATTTTATATATTTTCAAGACATTATCTTCTTCACAAGATACTTATAACCCTATATAGTACAGTACTTTGTATATTGCTATATATTCATAGTAGCATAGATACTTATTATTACCCTATGTATATACATGTACATGTATATATCTACAATATCCATGTGTATACATGTACATGTACATCTACAATAGAACGTATCCATGTGTATACATATAAATGTACATGTAGGTAATATTTACAAGTACTATTTTATATTTTCAAAACATTATCTTCTTCACAAGATATTTATAACCTTATATAGTACAGCGCTTTGTATATTGCTATATATTCATAGTAGCATAGATACTTATTATTACCCTATGTATATACATGTACATGTATACATCTACAATATCCATGTGTATACATGTACATGTACATCTACAATAGAACGTATCCATGTGTCTACATGTACATCTACATCTACAATAGAATATATCCATGTGTATACATGTACATGTACATCTACAATAGAACGTGTCCATGTGTATACATGTACATGTACATTTACAATAGAACATATCCATGTGTATACATGTACATGTACATCAACAATAGAATGTATCCATGTGTATACATGATATTATCAGGAAAGAAAGAAAGAAAGAAAGAAAGAAAGAAAGAAAGAAAGACACCTGAGGCAATGGATACATGTACATGTGTATATACATGTATATGTACATCTACAATAGAACGTATCCATGTATATACATGTACATGTACACCTAAAATAGAACGTATCCATGTATATACATGTACATTGTACATGTACATCTACAATAGAATGTATTCGTGTACATGTATATACATGTACATGTACATCTACAATAGAACATATCTATGTATATACATGTACATCTACAATAGAACACGTTCATGTATATACATGTACATCTACAATAGAACGTATCCATGTGTATACATGTACATGTGTATATACATGTACAGTATATGTACAACTACAATAGAACGTATCCATGTGTATACATGTACATGTGTATATACATGTGTATGTACATTTACAATAGAACGTATCCATGTATATACATGTACATGTACATCTAAAATAGAACATATGCATGTATATACATGTACATGTACATGTACATATACAATAGAATGTATTCGTGTACATGTATACACATGTAAATGTACATCTACAATAAAACGTATCCATGTATACACATGTACATGATGTTATCGGAGATGTAGAAAGAAAGAAAGAAAGAAAGTAAGAAAGAAAGAAAGACAGAAAGACACCTGAGGCAATGGAAAAATGAAAATGAGAGTTGCCTCAGGTGGGATTCGAACCCATGACACTCTGTACTTCGGACAGATGCTCTACAAACTGAGCTACCAAGGCAGCTCAGCTGGCAGGGTCCGAATCAAACATCTCATATGCCTGTATGAACAGGCTAACTTGATACATGTACATCTACAATAAAACGTATCCATGTATATACATGTACAAGTACATCTACAATAGAGCATATGTATCTATGTATACACATGTACATATGTACATCTACAATAAAACGTATCCATGTATATACATGTACATGTACATGTACATCTATAATAGAACGTATCAGTACATGTACATCTACAATAGAACAATGTTTCGTAAATACTTTTAACAAATGTGATTTAAACACTTCTGAAGAAGGGTAGCCTCAGTAATTACTAGAATCCCGTTTACATTTTCACTCGGGTATTTATCTGAAGATTTACAATAATTATAATTATGTATTATAGCACTATCTAAACCCAGTCCTATATGTACATAATTATATATTTATAATTATTTCTCTTTCCGCTTCTTTACCTCATACCACTATTTACCTGTATACATATGCTATAAAAACCAACTTGAATGGTATATTATATATAATTCACATTGGTTTTTATAGCATATGTAATTTACAATTATCTCTCTTTCCGCTTCTTTTCCTCTTAAACATCTCACCACTATTTATCTGTATATAAATATTATGTATATACAGATAAATAGTGGTGAGACATTTAAGAGGAAAAGAAGCGGAAAGAGAGATAATTGTAGATATATAATCATAATTATACATAATTATAATAATATAGGACTGGGTTTAGATAGCGCTATAATAGCTCAGTTTGTAGAGCATTGTCCGGAGTACAGAGTGTCATGGGTTCGAATCCCACCTGAGGTAACTCTCAGGTTTCATTTAACCATTGCCTCAGGTGTCTTTCTGTCTTTCTCTCTTTCTTTCTTTCTACATCTCCGATAACATCATGTACATGTGTATACATGGATACGTTTTATTGTAGATGTACATTTACATGTGTATACATGTACACGAATACATTCTATTGTAGATGTACATGTACATGTATATACATGGATACGTTCTATTTTAGATGTACATGTACATGTATATACATTTATATGTTCTATTGTAAATGTACATATACGTACATGTATATACACATATACATGTATACACATGGATACGTTCTATTGTAGTTGTACATATACTGTACATGTATATACACATGTATATGTACATGTATATACATGGATACGTTCTATTGTAGTTGTACATATACTGTACATGTATATACACATGTACATGTATACACATGGATACGTTCTATTGTAGATGTACATGTATATACATGAACGTGTTCTATTGTAGATGTACATGTACATGTATATACATGAACGTGTTCTATTGTAGATGTACATGTATATACATAGATATGATCTATTGTAGATGTACATGTACATGTATATACATGTACACTTAATACATTCTATTTTAGATGTACATGTACATGTAGACACATGGATACGTTCTATTGTAGATGTACATGTACATGTATACACATGGATATTGTAGATGTATACATATGATATCTGAAAGAAAGAAAGAAAGAAAGAAAGAAAGAAAGACAGACACCTGAGACAATGGAAAAATAAAAAATGAGAGTTGCCTCAGGTGGGATTCGAACCCACGACACTCTGTATACATGTACATGTAGTACTGTACTGTACTGTACTGTACTGTACTGTACTGTACTGTACTGTACTGTACTGTACTGTACTGTATTTACTGTGCTGTACTGTACTGTACTGTACTCTACTCTACTGTACTGTACTGTACTGTACTGTACTGTACTGTACTGTACTGTACTGTACTGTACTATACTGTACTATACTGTATTTACTGTGCTGTACTGTACTGTACTGTACTCTACTCTACTCTACTGTACTGTACTCTACTGTACTCTACTGTACTGTACTGTACTGTATTTACTGTGCTGTACTGTACTGTACTGTACTGTACTGTACTGTACTGTACTGTACTGTACTGTACTGTATTTACTGTGCTGTACTGTACTGTACTGTACTGTACTGTACTCTACTGTACTGTACTGTACTGTACTGTACTGTACTGTACTGTACTGTACTGTACTGTACTATACTGTATTTACTGTGCTGTACTGTACTGTACTCTACTCTACTCTACTGTACTGTACTGTACTCTACTGTACTCTACTGTACTGTACTGTACTGTACTCTACTGTACTGTACTCTACTGTACTGTACTGTACTCTACTGTACTCTACTGTACTGTACTGTACTCTACTCTACTCTACTGTACTGTACTGTACTGTACTGTACTGTACTGTACTATACTGTATTTACCTTGCTGTACTGTACTGTACTGTACTCTACTGTACTGTACTGTACTCTACTGTACTGTACTGTACTGTACTGTACTGTACTGTACTGTACTGTACTGTACTGTATTTACTGTGCTGTACTGTACTGTACTCTACTGTACTGTACTGTACTGTACTCTACTGTACTGTACTGTACTGTACTCCACTCTACTCTACTCTACTGTACTGTACTGTACTGTACTGTACTGTACTGTACTGTACTCCACTCTACTCTACTCTACTCTACTCTACTGTACTGTACTCTACTGTACTGTACTGTACTGTACTCCACTCTACTCTACTCTACTCTACTCTACTGTACTGTACTCTACTGTACTGTACTGTACTGTACTCCACTCTACTCTACTCTACTCTACTCTACTGTACTGTACTCTACTGTACTGTACTGTACTGTACTCCACTCTACTCTACTCTACTCTACTGTACTGTACTGTACTGTACTGTACTGTACTGTACTGCACTATACTCTACTGTACTGTACTGTACTGTACTGTACTGCACTATACTCTACTGTACTGTACTGTACTGTACTGTACTGTACTGTACTGTACTATACTGTATTTACTGTGCTGTACTCTACTGTACTGTACTGTACTGTACTCCACTCTACTCTACTCTACTGTACTGTACTGTACTGTACTGCACTATACTCTACTGTACTGTACTGTACTGTACTGTACTGTACTATACTGTATTTACTGTGCTGTACTGTACTGTACTCTACTCTACTCTACTCTACTCTACTCTACTCTACTGTACTGTACTCTACTGTACTGTACTGTACTGTACTCCACTCTACTCTACTCTACTGTGCTCTACTGTACTGTACTCTACTGTACTGTACTGTACTGTACTCCACTCTACTCTACTCTACTCTACTCTACTGTACTGTACTCTACTGTACTGTACTGTACTGTACTCCACTCTACTCTACTCTACTCTACTCTACTGTACTGTACTCTACTGTACTGTACTGTACTGTACTCCACTCTACTCTACTCTACTCTACTCTACTGTACTGTACTCTACTGTACTGTACTGTACTGTACTCCACTCTACTCTACTCTACTCTACTCTACTGTACTGTACTCTACTGTACTGTACTGTACTGTACTCCACTCTACTCTACTCTACTCTACTCTACTGTACTGTACTGTACTGTACTGTACTGTACTATACTGTATTTACTGTGCTGTACTGTACTGTACTGTACTGTACTGTACTCTACTGTACTGTACTCTACTGTACTGTACTGTACTATACTGTATTTACTGTGCTGTACTGTACTATAGTGTATTATACTGTAATCATGCAAATACTAATTGATTAATTACAGTTACTTGCTAGTAGTAATATGTGTTGTATATACATGTAGTTTGTTCAAAGACAAATGTACATGTACATCTACAATAGAACGTATCCATGTGTCTACATGTACATGTACATGTAGGTAATATTTACAAGTACTATTTTATATTTTCAAAACATTATCTTCTTCACAAGATACTTATAACCCTATATAGTACAGTACTTTGTATATTGCTATATATTCATAGTAGCATAGATACGTATTATTACCCTATGTATATACATGTACATGTATACATCTACAATATCCATGTGTATACATGTACATGTACATCTACAATAGAACGTATCCATGTGTCTACATGTACATCCATGTGTCTACATGTACATCTACATCTACAATAGAATATATCCATGTGTATACATGTACATGTACATCTACAATAGAACGTGTCCATGTGTATACATGTACATGTACATTTACAATAGAACATATCCATGTGTATACATGTACATGTACATCAACAATAGAATGTATCCATGTGTATACATGATATTATCAGGAAAGATAGAAAGAAAGAAAGAAAGAAAGAAAGAAAGAAAGAAAGACACCTGAGGCAATGGATACATGTACATGTGTATATACATGTATATGTACATCTACAATAGAACGTATCCATGTATATACATGTACATGTACACCTAAAATAGAACGTATCCATGTATATACATGTACATTGTACATGTACATCTACAATAGAATGTATTCGTGTACATGTATATACATGTACATGTACATCTACAATAGAACATATCTATGTATATACATGTACATCTACAATAGAACACGTTCATGTATATACATGTACATCTACAATAGAACATATCCATGTGTATACAATGTCATGTACATGTGTATATACATGTACAGTATATGTACAACTACAATAGAACGTATCCATGTGTATACATGTACATGTGTATATACATGTGTATGTACATTTACAATAGAACGTATCCATGTATATACATGTACATGTACATCTAAAATAGAACATATGCATGTATATACATGTACATGTACATATACAATAGAATGTATTCGTGTACATGTATACACATGTAAATGTACATCTACAATAAAACGTATCCATGTATACACATTTACATGATGTTATCGGAGATGTAGAAAGAAAGAAAGAAAGAAAGTAAGAAAGAAAGAAAGACAGAAAGACACCTGAGGCAATGGAAAAATGAAAATGAGAGTTGCCACAGGTGGGATTCGAACCCATGACACTCTGTACTTCGGACAGATGCTCTACAAACTGAGCTACCAAGGCAGCTCAGCTGGCAGGGTCCGAATCAAACATCTCATATGCCTGTATGAACAGGCTAACTTGATACATGTACATCTACAATAAAACGTATCCATGTATATACATGTACAAGTACATCTACAATAGAGCATATGTATCTATGTATACACATGTACATATGTACATCTACAATAAAACGTATCCATGTATATACATGTACATGTACATGTACATCTATAATAGAACGTATCAGTACATGTACATCTACAATAGAACAATGTTTCGTAAATACTTTTAACAAATGTGATTTAAACACTTCTGAAGAAGGGTAGCCTCAGTAATTACTAGAATCCCGTTTACATTTTCACTCGGGTATTTATCTGAAGATTTACAATAATTATAATTATGTATTATAGCACTATCTAAACCCAGTCCTATATGTACATAATTATATATTTATAATTATTTCTCTTTCCGCTTCTTTACCTCATACCACTATTTACCTGTATACATATGCTATAAAAACCAACTTGAATGGTATATTATATATAATTCACATTGGTTTTTATAGCATATGTAATTTACAATTATCTCTCTTTCCGCTTCTTTTCCTCTTAAACATCTCACCACTATTTATCTGTATATAAATATTATGTACAGATAAATAGTGGTAAGACACATCTCACCACTATTTATCTGTATATACATACTATTTATCTGTATATACATATTATGTATATACAGATAAATAGTGGTGAGACATTTAAGAGGAAAAGAAGCGGAAAGAGAGATAATTGTAAATATATAATCATAATTATACATATAATAATATAGGGCTGGGTTTAGATAGCGCTATAATACATGTATATATACATGTATATGTATATATATATATATATATATATATATATATATATATATATATATATATATATATATATATATATATATATATATATCACATTTATGTGTATAATTATCACAATTATCTTACCACTGTTTATACAACTCTGGTATAAAAACCGCTTTTGATATCGTAAAAAACACCATACCAAGAAGCACCAGAGCTAAATAAATTTCGATATGAGCACACAAGATGAGACTACCATCACTACCAATAGAGGATTTGTGAGAAGTACTGATATTGGTACTGATGTAACTGCAGGTGTCAAGGAAAACTTAAGCTACAAGATTGTAATAAAAGCTAAAAGCCAAAGCACATGGTGTGATGGATCACCTGTCATCTTACAAAGAAGATTTCTCTGCAGAACAATGGAAGGATATTCAGTCCAAAAGTGCAGGTGTAGGTGGTAGCTTGGGATTCTTTGATGGTCTGTTTAGCCTTGGGATTAATGGCCATTTTGATACATCCTCTAGTAGTGAACATAATAAAAGCCAGTTTACTGACGATAAAACTGGTAAAATTGTAACGGATGTTCTTAAAGACACAGACGATCAAAATGTGAGTAAATGTGATTGTATTATCATTGTCCACTGACATACAGGTCAAATAACAAAAGAAGTATTTTAATACCTCATGTTTAATTAAAATTTTACCATTTTATAGATTGAACTGTCAGGCACACTTGAAGTTGAGGGAACGAATGTTGTAATACCAACTCATGCACAAGTCTACACTCAGATTATGCAAGTTCAGATGACAACATCTGACAAGAAAACCGTAACATTCAAAGCAATTAGTGACAGCCCAAAAGCTATTGCTGCTGATGACAAAGGAGACACCTCTGGAGTTAAAAGTGGTCCAAGTGATACAAAAATCAAGATCTTGCCAAATTCCCCAAGTCTGCATCTTGATACATCAAAAGTTATTAAACTTTTTTGAAGTGGACTATTAGATTCACAGTTGTGGACAAATATTATATGTGTATACGTAGCTAGGCCATTAATTTTGTTTTCTTGCTGTTGTACTTAAATCATTTTGGTTGATAGGAATAATTATATACTTTAATTGTTTGGTTTCAAAGAAAAACAGTGAACACTAATTCTGACTGAGTCAGGCAACTAGCCTAAAGTTGCACCAAAAACTCTATGCTGCATGTGCATTAGCATTGCTACATATGGTAGAAACAAATCACACAAAACTAGAAAGCTAAAAGTAAATGAACATTATCATCAGGACACATTTTCAGTGATGCCTTTTCAGTATAAATTGAAATATTGGTTAAATACAGTAACAAGATATTGGTTAAATACAGTAACAAGATATTAAAATGACTTCTTGAATGCCAATTTACATGACAATAATTATTGTTATTACTCTTATACTACGCAGCTCATGTAGTTGACTTAAGCTTAGTTTGAAAACGTTTCACTGTTCACTAAACAGTTATCATTATTATATGCAATATATATACCATGGCTTCGAGGTGTATATGGCAAATATACAACCCGAGCCCTGAGATATTATCGAGGGGCGAGGGTTGTATATTCGCCATATACACCGAGAAGCCATGGTATATTCTATAGCTAACAAGTACATTGAACGTGATGTACCATAATGATGGTATGTTGATGGATGGATATGTGTCGACAAGTAACGATTGAGGACTTACGTGTCTGTGACGAGTACTCTAATGTAGTTGTTTGGCTGCGCTGTTCTTTCTGTTGTTTCCTTTTTTTTAATGAAAGGCAGCATTTACCGTCTCCTCATGTTCTCTTCATGATGACATGACCAGTGTTGCCAGATGGGTTTGGTCAAAAGTTCATAGACTTGACCTTTCAAGGGTCATGAAAAGTTCATGCTTCAATTATTTAAAAAATTCATGAAATGTTCACAGATTTATAATAAAGTTTATGAAAAGTTCACAATTTTGTAAAAATCACTTTTTTAGACAAGAGTGGGGTTAAGCTAGATGGTTCATGAGTGTCATTCAAGCCCAATGATGAAATTCATAAAAGAATGAACTCAAGCATTCTGTATGAATAATACTTCAAGTATTGATCATTTATTATAATAATTGTGTACAATATGTTAACTGAACTTGAGTTTACTCAGGATATTCATCAGGATTTTCATCGGGATTTTCAGCAGAATTACTGGCATACAGAATGCTTGAGTTCATTCTTTTATGAATTTCATCATTGGGCTAGAATGACACACATAAACCATCAAGCTTAACCCCACTCTTGACCTTCAACAATGAAGATACAGTTGAAGAATGTAATTTGTTTCGATGCTTTGTTTTAATGGAATTTAAGGACGAAAACACCCGCTCTACATCTGCATTAGAACAAGGCAAAGCAAGAAGGGCTTGCATGAAGTTGCATAAGAATGGGAATTGGGGCATTCTGAGCCCATCCCGGCTTGATCATGTCAACAGCTCCCCAGAATTCCTCAGGCTCTTGGTTTTTTACTCAAAATTGCAATGGAGACATTTGTCAAAGTTGTGGAATTTTGTTCATGACAAGTTCATGATACTGTTTCAAAAGTTCATAAAAACGGTTATGAAAAAACCAGGGTTTCAGAATGTTCATCCCAACCACTGAAAGTTCACAGATCTGTGAACCAAGTTCATGATCTGGCAACACTGGACATGACCTTTCAGTATCTGATGTGCGCATGTGCAATATGTGTATGAATATCATTATGGATATGCTTTACCTAGTGAATATCATTATACAACCACAAACAGGTTGTATATCGCGTATATACTACCTGTCGGTATCTTTGATGTACCTGTTAACTATGGTACATGTATATATATATTATATAAATTATATATACATGTATATATATATATATACTAGTAGTGGTAACTTATGAGGAGGATTTATCCATGCATGCATACATGTACAATATAGTGGTGTTTAATATACATACTACAATGTATATAGCCTTTCATCATTAATTTATTTTAGAGATAAATTTTACTTACCAAGTTCCAAACTGATGCAGTGGAGAAGTGGTGTAGAAAAGAGCCTAGCAACTATACATTTACTGAACTCATAGTACTTTAACATACCAAACGAGTATATATACAGGCAGACAGATAAAATAATTTATTATAAATTATAAAGATATCATCATGAGTGCATGAATGGTTGGAGCGTCCAACTCCCACGTAAATAACTGAAACTATAATAATAATGATGACATAGGGTAGAAGTAGGGGCCCTAGTTTTGTAAAGTGTTTCAATTCAAATCATGACAGTTACTATTTAAAAAAGGTCACAGAAGAGCTAGGAATCAGAGTGAAAGTGAAAGTAAGTTCTATATACATGTACATGTTATTATAGTATAATTAATATTTGTAATTATCATGCAGTTAGAGGACATGCACACAAAGCATCTATTTAACAGAATATTCAGAGTCCACTGTATTATCTAGCCATCTTGTTACAGTACTAGTTATTCATACAACACACGCATTTTTGATCCTAGCATTTATTATCCTCAATGCTGATTTGTTTTCCTGCTACATGTACATGTAGGTAATATTTACAAGTACTATTTTATATTTTCAAGACATTATCTTCTTCACAAGATACTTATAACCTTATATAGTACAGCACTTTGTATATTGCTATATATTCATAGTAGCATAGATACTTATTATTACCCTATGTATATACATGTACATGTATATATCTACAATATCCATGTGTATACATGTACATGTACATCTACAATAGAACGTATCCATGTGTATACATATAAATGTACATGTAGGTAATATTTACAAGTACTATTTTATATATTTTCAAGACATTATCTTCTTCACAAGATACTTATAACCTTATATAGTACAGTACTTTGTATATTGCTATATATTCATAGTAGCATAGATACTTATTATTACCCTATGTATATACATGTACATGTATACATCTACAATATCCATGTGTATACATGTACATGTACATCTACAATAGAACGTATCCGTGTGTCTACATGTACATCTACAATAGAACGTATCATGTGTATATTGCTATATATTCATAGTAGCATAGATACTTATTATTACCCTATGTATATACATGTACATGTATACATCTACAATATCCATGTGTATACATGTACATGTACATCTACAATATCCATGTGTATACATGTACATGTACATCTACAATATCCATGTGTATACATGTACATGTAATGTGCTGATTTGATGGACTTTGATGATAGGTGTAAATAGTTTAATTATAAGGCTAACTTGTAGGTAACCTTCTTTTTGTTAATGTATATCTTTTGTTAGTTATCATAATGTTTTTGTTAGTGGAGGCCTTGGCCTCATCTTTGTTAGTTTCTTTCTTTGATATAGTTCTATTAAGTTTGGTGTTTTTTATGTATAAGAGAGTAGTTGTTACAGTTTCTCTAAAAAAGTATTTTACTCAAATTATGAGTCAACATTTAACATTGCAGACAGCTTTGTTACATACATATACATCTACAATAGAACGTATCCATGTATATACATGTACATCTACAATAGAACGTATTCATGCATATACATGTACATGTACATCTACAATAGAACGTATTCATGTGTATACATGTATACACATGTAAATGTACATCTACATCTACAATAGAACGTATCAATGTGTATACATGTAAATGTACATCTACAATAGAAAGTATATACATGTACATCTACATCTACAATAGAACATATCTATGTATATACATGTACATCTACAATAGAACGTATATACATGTACATCTACATCTACATCTACAATAGAACATATCTACGTATATACATGTACATCTACACGTACATCTACAATAGAACATATCTATGTATATACATGTACATCTACAATAGAACGTATATACATGTACATGTACATCTACATCTACAATAGAACATATCTATGTATATACATGTACATCTACGTAACTATATACATATACATCTACATGTACATCTACAGTAGAACTTATCTATGTATATACATGTACATGTACATCTACAAATACTACAATAGAACATATATACATGTACTTGTACATCTACAATAGAATGTATCCATGTATATACATGTACATGTACATCTACAATAGAACGTATCCATGTACATATATATACATGTACATGTGTATACATGTACATCTACAATAGAATGTATCCATGTATATACATGTACATGTACATCTACATGTACAATAGAATGTATCCATGTACATGTATATACACAATGTACATGTACATATGTACATCTACAATAGAGCGTATCTATGTATACACATGTACATGTATAGAATGTATCCTTGTATATACATGTACATCTACATCTACAATAGAATGTATCCATGTACATGTATATACATGTACATGTACATGTACATCTACAATAGAACGTATCTATGTATACACATGATGTTATAGGAGATGTAGAAAGAAAGAAAGAAAGAAAGACACCTGAGGCAATGGAAAAATGAAAAATTAGAGTTGCCTCGGGTGGGATCCGAACCCACAATACAAATTAAACATACATGTACTTGTATTGAATTTCACATGATCAACCATGTACGTAATGAAAAATCGTGACATACTGTACATGTACATGTACACATGTCATGTGACATACATGTATATACCATGTAATTTACCTTGTGTATTTGGATATATATCATGATACTGAGGAGGAGGTAGATTGTGTAGAACACTCACGGGTGGAGCAGATGGTACCAGACCTCCAACTTTGAGTCCGGCCACTATAAGCAGATAAACATATTATTATGGACTAGTTGCAATTAAGAGTCATGGCACAAAGTAATTAAAGAACAAAGTAATTTGCAATTATAAAAATTAATGTTTATAGAACTGTTTACTGAATAAATATTTCTTTTTTTATATTCCAATTTTACTGAGTATTGATATGAAAAGAATAGTAATAATTGTTAATATCATAGTACACATGGGTAATGAATATAGTTTCAGGTAATACATTCAACTCGGGTAATCGGGTACTCAAATACTCTTGCTAGGTCTAGTACATGTTCAAATCCTTTATCTGTTTCCAGTGCAAAATGACTAAGAGGCAACCATTCAAAGGTAATCATTTATTGTACATTTTTATATGGGACTATCATGTTGTGAAAACTCACATTTATTTGTGATATCTTGTACAGCACCAAGACCTACAGAGATAAACAGTATTATGAATTATACTATACAATTACATGTACAGATAGTAGTTTCATTTCCATATTACGGTAGTTTTGACAGTAATTGGTAATTCAACACCACAGTAGTGAGACAACAATTACTGTACTATACTGACAGTAGAACTAACTTCAACTAAGATAATTACTGTTACTGTGATGACATTTCATTTGTCTACATTATGTACTTTTAATTAGTAAAGGAAATTAAGGTGCAGTAATTACTCAGTAATTTCATTTCCACACTGTACAACAGTAGTATTAACAGTATTTGGTGTATTTGTCAATTCAACACCACAGTAGTGAGACAGTAACTACTGAGTGTACTGAAAGTAGAACTGAGATAATGATGCACTCATACTGCAAGACCCTCACCACAAGTGTGCTTGGGAAACAAGAACAACTACTGACAAGAAAATAATTGCAGACAATACTTGACTATAACAAAAGAATAATAAAAAACATTATAAAAAATGAAAGAGTATGTAGGGATATATATCAAAACCGAAAAAGCACAGGAACAAGATGGCTTTACCACTTCCACATAACAACTGTACATAAGTATCACTTTTTTTGTTTTCATGTATATATACAATGTAATTATGTGTGGGTGTTATATATAAATGTACATGTACAATTAACTTACACTCAAGTCCTACAAAATAAGAAGCACAGTGTGCAGTGTGTAGAAAATGGTTTTGTGGTTTAAATCACGTGCGTGAATTAGGTGGTTTAAGAAAGTGACCGTCATGGCAGAAAGCTTAGAACCAGCTCTATGCTTTAGCAGCCAATACTTCAATTGTATTTGATTTCAAGCTGTGGTTTGACACCGATAGCCTTCAAACAAGATTCCATGTACATGTATTCTTATGCTACCAGAAGTCTTGTGAAAGTGGTAAAATGACAATCGTGAGTTGTAAAAATTGTCATAAATTTATAACCGAAAGGTTTTAGAAAAAGCCTGTCTTTTATTTTGATCCTTGTATAAGTTCACATTTGTTGGTAGCTCAATGGAAGCCCCAATGTTGTTAGTTGTCCAGAAAGTGTGAACAGATTGAACTCACATGTACATGTACATGTAATTATGATGAATACATTATACACTACAGTATAATTGTACATGTACATGTACATGTAGCACAACTGTTAAGATAATGTAACAAAATTAATTATGATGAATACATTATACACTACAGTACAATATTGTACATGTACATGTACATGTAGCACAACAGTTTACTGTTAACAAAATTAATTTTAATGAATACATTATACACTACAGTACAATTGTACATGTACATGTACATGTACATATAGTACAACTGTTAAGATAATGTAACAAAATTAATTATGATGAATACATTATACACTACAGTACAATATTGTACATGTACACCAGACTGGAAGTTGTACTACTACATGTACATATAGTCACATGCTACCAAGTAATACATGTAACAGCTGGAAAGAGATCTTCTCTTGGTTTGGTAGTACAATTGTACATGTACACCTGACTGGAAGTTGTACTACTACATGTACATATAGTCACATGCTACCAAGTAATAACAGCTGGAAAGAGATCTTCTCTTGGTTTGGTAAGATTGTACAAATGAATTGTATTAAATCCTGAACGAGGTAAGTTTGTCTGTTATAATAATCTGAGAAGTTGCAGATCTTTATCTCTGATACAGTACTTACTAAAGTTTTTCTCATTTCCGTAAGATTTATTGTACAAGATGTCAATAGACCTGAAGTTTTTATTGCTACTAGTCACATCATGCTACCAGGTCTGGCTATTACATGTACCTTGTAAAGCTCCATATCAGTATTGTTTCATGATGATATCATTATTTTTTGAAAAGCCAGCTAGATTAGATAAATACAGGTACCCAAGAACAAAGTTTTTGATTTTGAAGCATGTGCCAAATTGGTTCAACAATGGTTAGTATATGTACCATTGTGAATACATCTTGAGCCAATTAACAAAGAGTTATAATGCTGTTATTGATAATATGATCATAATTAACTGCGCCATTGGCCCAAAGAGAGAATTGTGCAATTCCAAATATGAACCTCTTTAGGCCTATGGTGTGCAGTATGAGCTTATCAAAAACACTGCCCGAGAAATATCACTTGTAGCCATTTTGTGATATTTCCTGTTATCTGTACGATAACATGTACATGTACGTAATTATTGCCCATCTGTAGAATCCCAATTATTTACATACATGTATATATACAATGTACCTTGTGCTTTCAATCCTTTAGTAAGTTTTGTTAAAGAAGTGTCGTAGTTATCAAAGCCAGATCTGAAGTACAGCCATTCAAGACCACCTATGACATATTTCACTCCCATTGACTTTTGAGACCGCTGAAAGTCAACATCTTCAATGAAAACTGGAAATATATGTTTCTGATCAGCATCAGCGGCATAAAGTTCACTATGGTTATGAATATATAATAATGCATTATATGTATACACATATACATGTATATACATGCATGCATATACATGTACATGTATATGCATGCATGTATTATAAATTTATTATTAATTAACATTGTTATTATTATTATTATTATTATTATTATTATTATTATTGTTGTTGTTATTATTATTATTATTATTATTATTATTATTATTATTATTATTATTATTATTATTATTATTATTATTATTATTATTATTATTATTATTATTATTATTATTATATATGTTGTGCAATCTGGGAATTTGTGCAATCTGTAGATTGCGTTGCGCAAACTGAAGATCCACAGAACTATATAGCCAATCTGCAGATTGTGCAAACTGTTGAGCCATAAATCCCTCCACACTGTGATGAAGAAAGCCTTTGATGTTCAGAAAATGAAATATACTGTCCCATAGGTAGCACATACTCATTGAAGTCCAATCAATGAATGTTATATGTGTATTTAAGTAATGGAACATATATATACATGTATATACATATAATCCACTTGAGATCAACCACTCAGCTGTCTTAAGCTGTCTTAAGCAGTAAGCTAACATAGTTTGGTATCTAGGTGGGACAATAGATTGCGTTCAAGAGTTTTATTTGTTTTCTTATACATTGAACACAGAGCCTAAAATAAAAATTTAAATAATATATCTTAATATTACTGAACAATTAATTAGTTTGGCCAATATCTGAACTTTGTTAGTACATGTAAGTTACCAACCCAAATTGTCTAATTAAACAAGCTGATTAATAATAATAATAGCTCCTTCACACAACACAGAAGAATGGTTCAAGAGCAGTTCTTGGAATACGACAGATCTGTTTACACAACTGCAAAGAAGCTGATTCAGACTAAATGTATCTATTAAATCTAGTCTCTTTTGAAACTCTTTATAAATATTCCAAAAGTGTTAACCTTATATTTAAGATAGATACATATTGTAGTTATAGCGTACATGTACATGTACACTGTTCAAAACAGTTTTTGAAAGTGGACAAAACCATTAAGCTGTGAATTTTGTCCAGAAACTACAGTAGCACTAAGCACTGTACCCACTATGGCATATGAGATATACCTACTAGGCCATGACTATTCTTGACTAATAATTAACCTTGCTTTGAGGATACTGTTCTTCTTATAACTACATGTACTACTCCGACAATTTTTCCAATAACATCTGGACAAAGAGGCAAAATGTCCAGAAAATGGCCAATTGCTGGATGTTATTTCAAGCATTGATGTACATGTAGTTGTGCAAATACAGCATAATTTACTAATAATCTACTGAGGTTAGGTTATGGTTATAGTTGTGTAAATACAGCATAATTTACTAATAATCTACTGAGGTTAGGTTATGGTTATAGTTGTGTAAATACAGCATAATTTACTAATAATCTACTGAGGTTAGGTTATGGTTATAGTTGTGCAAATACATTGTACAGCATAATTTAATAATAATCTACTGACGTTAGGTTATGGTTATAGTTGTGCAAATACAGCATAATTTACTAATAATCTACTGAGGTTAGGTTATGGTTATAGTTGTGTAAATACAGCATAATTTACTAATAATCTACTGAGGTTAGGTTATGGTTATAGTTGTGCAAATACAGCATAATTTAATAATAATCTACTGACGTTAGGTTATGGTTATAGTTGTGCAAATACAGCATAATTTACTAATAATCTACTGAGGTTAGGTTATGGTTAACAGGTACATATCAACGTTGCCCTTTCACTTATTATAAGCCTGATCACCTGGGAACAAAACTGATATACATGTACATGCACATGTACTGTATAAAATATCACTATGCAGTAACAGTTATTATCAGTACTACTGTCAGCTGTCAGTAATATTGTCTCGTTACTGTAGTGATGAATTGACAAGTACACTAAATATGGTTCTTGTTAGATTTGTATTAACTGTTAACCATAAAAATTCTTGAATTTTAACTACATGTACATGTACATGTATGTGTCTATCTTGAATCTAGTTACAGTATATATCAATACTTAGTTACTATACAGTATAGTAATTACTCAGTAGTTTAATTTCCACACAACAGTAGTTTAACAGTAGCTGTAATAAGCCTAGTTTTTACCTTGTACTGTAACGTGATGTGACATAGCTATTACTAATGACAGCAATAAGACCTTTACAGCTATGTAGACTAATGCCTGTACAAGCACGACTGTCACTACCTGGAGAGAAAAAAAAATTCTTATCATGACAAGCAAGATACCAGTAATATACATGAATACATGTGTGTGTATGTGAATTCTAAAACAATGTTAGATGAACGGAAATATACACTTTAGTTTTGTATAGGAAATACATCACCATGCCAGTTATAGTACCTGATTTTATTAAGCTTACATACCATGTACTACAGTGATGGGAGCTACACTTTAGTAAGGTGATAGTCAACTGTACTTTGTAGTACATGTAGTACTATAGTTTGTATTGTAATATTACATTACTAAGGTGTAAGTAGTCAAAGGAAATACCTACTAAGAATTATTCTGTTTGATGTAATGAGGAGTATGACAATGTGTAAATTTCACACATTTGTCACATTGTAACTGTAGTTAAACAGGTGGACACTAGATTGGTGATTAGTCACATGATTTAAAATTGTTAAACACCTCTTTGTCAGTTACTGAAACCGAGGGCGAAACCCATGGCCTAAAAATAGTGTGGAATTGTGTTTAACCTACATATAAACTTAATAATGTCAGGTACTGAACCTTCCCATTGCATAAGTTTTGCTTTCTGGTTGCTGTGCAGCAGACAGCAGACATTTTGTAAGATGTAACTTTGATTTCAATATGGTGTACCACTGTAGTGATAAACGTACTTGAGCTACATGTACAATATTCAATAGCAGAGCAGTGTTTCCCCCAGGATAACTATTAAGGGTGGGGGAGTGCATCAGAGGTGCATGACGAACAATATTCAATTGGTGTTATAAAACAGTGTGATAAACTTTAAAATTAAAGGGTGGAGAGCACCATGGTACCAACCTTTGGGGGAAACACTGGCAGAGGTGTGCAAATAAAAAGCAATCTGTGCAGAATTTTAAGAGGGAAAGACAGACAGATTTGTTTCATTACTAGAAATAGAAAAGTTAGAGTTGATACGTTTGAAGGATTGAGTACTTCAGTTTCATCGAGAATCTTTGTACTACACATGTAAGTGTACATACTACATAGAGGATTTTGAAAGTGCTGATGGTTGTCTGGTTGTCATGGCTCATGATCAGTGGTGAGAGCACTGGTGGCTGAAGTCAGTGGCCCTGAGTTCGATTCCCAGTGATTACCAGCATTGTTTAATTCCTCTTTCAGCCTTATTAATTAGCATTTACTAAGAATGGAGTTACATTGTTTTACAGATCCCAGGATTCAGTGATAAAGACTCCAGTACCATCAAGAGCCTTTTTGGGAATGATCAGAAAAAGCAGATATTCCACTCCTAGCTGGATCTCTAGCTATTAATAAATTAAAAACCATCAAGCATTGGTGTGGAAACAGCCAGTCATGCAGGACATTGTCTGATAAATGTCTGGTAAATTGAAATTCAAAGTATATGGGGAGCAGGACAAAACTGATGAAAATAGGTCAAAATATCCTGGTAGTTGGCCCAATGTTTCCACACCCCTGCCGTCCAGGAACATTTAATTACAGCTTCATATTTTCTTATACATGTACATGTACTGTCTTTATTGATGGACCGATAATCGGATCAGTTAGTATTGGTATCACTGAATATTGTAACTGATACTGTACTACAGTAATAATGTCACTTCACTTGATGATAACATCATTAATTGCTTTTATGATACTCATAATTAATGAGAAAATGCTCATTTTCATTGAAATATCGGATTATCAGCACATAGTACATACATGTATCTACATGTAACTAGCATCAGAGTATCAGCACATAGTACATACATGTATCTACATGTAACTAGCATCAGAGTATTAGCACATAGTACATACATGTATCTACATGTAACTAGTATCAGAGTATCAGTACATAGTACATACATGTATCTACATGTAACTAGTATCAGAGTATTAGCACATAGTACATACATGTATCTACATGTAACTAGTATCAGAGTATCAGCACATAGTACATACATGTATCTACATGTAACTAGCATCAGAGTATCGGCACCAATGCATCAATAACAAAATTTAGGACATCATTAGACATTCAAATTGCTGAATAATTTGGATAATTAACATGATTAATAACAATTACAATTATACATACCATGTTGTCATGGAAATGTACATGCATGGTGCTAAGCACTTTCATTTATCTGTTAATCATGTTAATTATCACAATTATCCAGCAATATGAATGGAATATACAATACATGTACATGTACATTTGTATACACATGTACTATCATTGAAACAATAAAAATTTCTTAAACAAAAACTAGGTTGTAAACACCTACGTGTAACTTCATGTACATGTACATATTTCATAATCAGCCATCTTCCCTCTCATGAATGGTTGTATTGCATTCCCTCTTTTGCATATATTGAAAACCAAACTTGGAATTGAAACAAATTACAGTAAAATCACCTAATTTCAGATTGTTTTTTCAATAGCTATATATTGCATCCTTAAATAGTTAAACTATAGGCAAATATTTGTACCTACATGTTGTGTATATCAGAATCTGGTAAGCAATTAATTTTAGTGTTGATTAGTTTGTTTGACAGCTGAACTCCACCACTAATGATAATGATATCTTTTGTCTAGGGATGTGCGATACAACTAAATAATAGTATTGCGTATCGCTGCCGAAAATATCACGATACGATACAGTATCACGATATTTGAAATAATAATTGAAACACTTATAAAATGTAAATAAATGTCCTATTTGGATGTATTTGTCAAGAAATGGTAAAAGAAATCAATTAAAGTTACGCGCACTAGCTTTATATAATTACTTTTAGGTATCAAATTAGACAAATTAGAAAAACCATGTTTACTAAACTGTTCATTCCAGTGTATCGATACACCCAAAAGCTAATATTGTATCACGATATTCAACGAAAATATCGATATTTCGATATATCGATACGTATCACACATCACTACTTTTGTCCTTTTGTTGTTTTAGTATTAAATGTTGTTTTAGTTATGATTTTAGTATTAGTTCCGAGAACTAAAATTGAAAAGTGTTACTACAAGTGGCTTTTAGTTCTAGTACCGATAGAACTAAAACAACACTAATTAGATCCTTTTTTGCTTGAAATGGAAGTGCAAAAATATCAGTCAAACTATTTGTAACTACATCTTCAGTATGTCTTGCTTACTACATGAGAATAATTCGTATGTATATATACGAGTGGAGAGAAATACTCAAATCATGAGAATCTCTATTTATCCTGTAATTCTAGACATGCGTATTACATTCCGACTAACTGCAAAATGTGCAAATAAATATTTAAATTGCATGTGCTTAGATCTGGTAGATACTCTTACAAGCCTTTATGATTATAATTAGATAGCATGAGATAGTATATGCTTTGATTTCTTGTTATACATAAAAAGTTTCATTATTCTTATCTTCTAACAGTGAAGTATTAGTCTATCAAGCATATCTTGAATTGGAGGTAGTCTGGTACTATGGGAGGTCAAAAATAGGCATTATTTAAGAGCCCAGCATTGACCAATTTTCCCAAGCTACTGGGTCTTACGTAGTTATGATTGGAACTCTAGCTACATGAGACCCTACGGTTTGACGAACTGTACTACAAGAAAACACTACCGTAATTATAAAACGATTGCTGTTAAATATAGAAAACAATAACCTTTATAAAAAAAACAAGTGTTCTTTTACAAACACACTACCCTGTTTAAAAACACAGTATCCTATTTAAAACACAGCAATGTCCTTTTACAAAAACACTATACCCTTTTAAAATATAATACCAATTTTACCTCCCATATGGTATTACGTGACTTTACTGTAATAGTCTTCCCGTGGTAGTAACATTAGCAATCTTATATTGACTCTATTAAACTGTGCTACAAGGAGGGTGATGCTCTTCACTGCTCTATATTTACTATTACTCCATCTGGAAACTTGAAATATTTAACATACCATCAGGAATATCTTCTATATCCAACCATACTGAGAAGCCGTTCTGTTCCAGATCATGCTTTAGACTAGCAACAAAAGGCTTGATTGTATCATCTCTACTGTAACTGAGGAAGATCTCTTTGGTAGAAGTTACTCCAGCCATCACAGTCCTAGAACTAGGTGTGGCTGTAGCATAGCTAATAATCATATCATAGATTATATAGACTACGTATAAAGGATTGGAAACGCCCACGCATTTCCGTACACTCCGTTGCCCCACCCTATCTTTTTTAGCCAGCCCCTCCCCTCTAAATACAATGCGCTATGCATGCAAGACTGGTAAAGAACTTGTTTTAAATCGTGTATAATTAAAGAACACTTTTGTTAAACTAATTGATAATATCACCAACCAACATAGGAGTGCTATACCTTCAGCTAGAAAACTGGAGTGTTGAACTATATGACCTACCACACTGCTTAGAGTCCCCAAAATGTAAGTACCTCGTAACCGTTTCAACTGGATTTTCTACATCTAAACGGTAACTTTTTTCTCTGTATTTGTTTTAAACCCATGTATTTTTATTGAGTAACAAAACTTACATGGGAATATTGCAATAGAACTGTTATTAAAAGAAGTAAGAGTCCCAAAACCCGTTTTCGTTATGATATGTACTAAAAAACAATGGTTTTTAACATCGTACATGATTTGTTGCTAATGTTTTAGCAGTTGAGATGTTAAAACGATACAATAGCAACATGTGTATCAAGAAAAAACACCTTAATTGTCCAGTTTCAGCAAGGAATAGTGTTTTTTCTATGATCAGTCCTCACTACTAAGTAATAAAATTTAATTGATTTCTGGGGACACGGAGTGCGTCACAGACTTATGCATTGATGCTATGGGATCACGTGCGCCGTTTCCAATCCCTTATACGTAGTCTATATAATCTATGATCATATCATGTCAGTTGGAATGTAAGCCACACCCACTTTAGAGCGTGGCGCGGCGCATGGTCAATGAGCAATACAAATATCGGCTAAACAAATAAAACTCAATAAAATTTATGCATCAAAACATTGGGTATCAGTCTAAATACGTTTTATGCATATCCCATAAGGTCTGAGATCGATAGCTTTTTTAGTGACCCAGTATTCATCGATATCACGTGTCTTTTCTTTGGGTATCATAATGGTACTCTCAGGATTAATACGATTCTGTAGAATCATTTTGTAGTTCACTCCTTCAAACTGGAATAGAGTAGCATACTTCTCAGCAACTTCAATGTTTGGAGATGAATAATGGCCTTTACCAAACAGTTGGCGTTGGAGTTGCTGATCATCATAACCAGCCTTGGCAATACACTTTGCAGAATCCATTTTTGTTCCATGATAAGACACAGGCCATTCCCCAGATGAACTTTCTCTGCGAATTCCACAAGTACCCAACCACTCATCACTTTCGTATTTACCTTTCACTTTTAAAGCAATCCTCTTCCAGCCATATGGACGCTTGTACACATAACCTCCTCTCTTGAATATCTCACCATCAGTTTCAGACATTTCGGTAAAATCAAAATCATAAGCAGGATCCAATATATCACTATCAAGGTAATATATGGATTTTCCACCACCTTGTAGTCTCAAAATAAGGCATATGGTAGCATCAGGAAGAATGTCACATTCCTTTAGGGACCGAGTATCACAAAGCTGCCGGCTTGCAAATATTATGCACTGTTGGCCAACAGGTATACCTTCCATTTCTTCAATCATCAGCTTCAATTCAAGTACTGTCATCAAGTCAGTGATTTCAACTGTCAGTGTTTTACCAGTTTGAGTCTTGACATAAACCACTCCTATACACTCTCTTCTACGTTTTGCTGGAGTTGGTATAGTAGCATCTCTTTTTGTACTTGGATAGTTACAGGGCTGATATCCGGAGTAAGTGAGGCCAAACAACTGTTCAACTGATATCTTCACGACTCCACAATTGTTTGTAAGAGACACGTCTATCCCTTTACTTTCAACTTCTTCTTTTGTTGATATGGTGAGATCCAACATTTTGGAGAATCCGCATTTAATTAAATCGAGAGACGACATGGCCAGACTGTCCAAAAAGCCACGTGGTTTTTAGTTGACTTGATGAATCCAGACTGAGACCAGTGTCACGGCAAATCCGCGTTAGGGTTTTCGATCCGGTGTCCGTGTAAAATAGGGACCCATGTCCCGTATTACTAATCATGGTAGGGATCCGGGTCCCTATTTTACTGAAACGTACCAGTTCACAATGTAATTATGTACCCCTTCTAAATGCTCTGCCGGTTATATCTGTGAATGTTCAGTTTAAGTCTCTTACATAATTATACTATATAATACAGTATTCTCATGTATTTTTAATTTTTATGGCCCGTACGTAGGGCCATCCCTATGATTGCTTTCCCACGGGTTCGATGTATGTTTATATATAATAATTATTATAAATTATAATAGTTATGTTTGTGTAACCTACGCGAGCTCGAGTATGCGTTGTATACGTAGTTAAGGAAGTTACATCATTCCCGGGGGGCCTCGAGCGCTCGGTCAATTAATGGGCGTGGCGCGTAAAAGAACGCGCGATCAAGCTCTACACACCAGCAGAAAGAAAGAAATTGGAACTAATAGCTAGCTATTCTGCCTGACATACATTCCTAAAGTTCTACAAGGTCCTTTGAAAGGTCAGGAGAGTAGATAATCAAAATAATAACTATAATAAGCTGTTGTCTTTCATGCTTGATAGTCAGCCATGATTACTGAATGCTGGACACCACAAAGCAGTCATAGGGATACTTTTATAAATTTGTAAACCAATCATAGGGATGTTTTTTTTTCTCTATATACACTTGTTACAATTTACTTTATTCAAGATATAATTATATATACACTGGATGATAAGCCAGGTGGACACGGCTGCATTCTGTATATAGTAGTCAACTTCACACAAAGCAGCAGCAGCAACCATTCCTGCTATGTACTTGTAAGACATCCCGAATTCCTATATTTTTTTAATATCAATTGTAATAAATGAACGAATGATTATCAAATATTATTACATGTACCACTTGTTCTTCTATCACTGGGAAGTCTTTTGGGTCAATGCTGGAGACAATGCAATCATAGTGCAGATACAAAAGTTCAAAGTGAGAAGAAACAGGATTTTCAACAATACATTATCATTTGGCAGACGCATTCTCTGTTGAAACAACATAAAATAAGGGGAATGCTTCATTGACGATTATTGCGAAGATCTGTACCCCATCAGGACTGTATCGATCTTCTCATCCCAGTCAGTAATAAGAGTTTCAGGATAACCCATTCCTATATGGAATACATGCATATTGTAGCGACAACATATGGCATAATTAGAATATTCTATTCTGCTTCTTTGTAGGCATACAAATTACAATTATTGGCAGCATTCAGTGTAAAAATTAATAGGTTATTTCAACCTTTAGTTGGTTATAGGAGTTTCAATGCAAATGTATTTTCCTCCATGCTGATTTATTTTTTCTGCTAGGTCTAATATTTACAAGTCATGCACAGTTCATTTGATCTTGACCTATATTGACTAATATAAAGCATATGGTAACAAACATATTAATATATACAATGTAGCTACAGTATATATGTAGTATTGTACAACAGATGCTACTAGCTCATTCCAGAGTATTTAAATGCACATGAATTTGTACTTGTAATAGCAAACATGTGATATACTCCACAGATATTTGAAAAGTCAGCACATGTATCTTTATTATGGCATGCACTTTATATACTAGATCAAAATCAAATCGTTACCTAGCTAGACAAGAAAGCAGCATTGATTTATATAGTATCAGGAGGAATTGCAACTCTATGTAACCAAATGAGGGTTAAAATAACCCATTCATTTTTACAATGTTGGTTGAAGCAGTTGAGTATGTGTGACATAGCTACGTGATTTATAATCCAATAATTGTAATTCTATACATACAGAGAAGCAGAATAAAATATTTTAATTAAATCATTATACGCTTCTTTGTAAATCTAATATGAGATATTAGGCATGATAATTGATTGTAATTGGTACATATATATTTTACATATTTTAATATAATAATAATATATTAGTAGAAAGTAGCTATGGTGTTAGATGTGTGTATCCTGAACAACCAAGTAATTATTAAATCCTTGCAACTATACTAGTTAACTCAAGCCCCAGTATTTCTGGTACTGGAAATAATCCTTATGTATGTAATGTAGCTAATTATGTAAATGAAGAGTAGCAAAATACATATATGTGCAATAATATAAAAAAAGAAAAATAGCGAGTATGATCAAGACATCTATTTCCCAAGGAACAAGCTTGTAGCTAGATCTACTCACCTTGAAATTACCTGAAAATATATATATAATTATGTACCAGTTAGACATTAATACGATGATATTTATAGCTATAATTTTGATTTACATTCACATTCACGCCTTTATCGCACATTCAGTAACTCTCTGTTGTCACAGTACTATGCAATGTAAAACCATAACCTGATGATTATAATTATTCAAATTAAGTTGCGTAGCTTTATTGTAAAAAAAATTGTTGTATAACAGGCATTTCAATTACTGAGGCTATAACTGTATACCTATTAGTACTGTATACAGTTGTTTTAGCCAGTGGCCGTAACTGAACCCAGGCCCAAGCAACACAAATTTTTAAAATTATTATTATTTTTTTAATACACACACTTATTCTGTCATTTCAATTCATGATCAGTATTTGTACACCGCTTTTGAGCACTCTTTCCACCAGTGTAATATAACAGAAATAAAGCCACAAGCCGGGGCCAGTCATAAATTTCCCCTCATCAGTTAGGTCTAGATCTTTTCTTTAAAACACTTCAGCTTTTGGGGGACGCACCCTGCTTTACAACTCTCAATTTGTTGGCCCTGCCATCACTAAACACTCAGTTACGCCACTGGTTTTAGTAGTTTTGGTATATAGCTAATTTGGGGTATGGGGCATGCACACATTGCAGTTTCCTTTTTATAAAACTTTACTTCCACTCTATAAGCAGAAGTCTTCAACTCAACTTTTCTGTAAAGACATTAATTTTAGCAAATGTACAAATTACAAATAAAACAAAATTAATGAATAATTATCATACTTATTATGAGTATAATAATTGTCATATTTTCTTTACACAAATACTATATGCACGAATATCTTCAGCATTAGTTGTTATCCAATATTCATCAAGATCACCAGTTTTGGATTGGGGTATCTTTGTCATCGTGTTAGGGTTCATTCGGTTCTGAAGTACCATAACATACCTGACACCTCCAAATGTGAACTTTGTCCCATATTTCTCTGCCACTAAGACATTTGGAGAAGAATAGTGACCTTTACCAAATCGATCACGATTCATCTGATCAGGAGAGTTTTCATTGGTTTCATCACTCAACTGTATTCCATGATACGAGACAGGCCAGTCTCCACCAATTGCTGAATTTAGCCATTTATCATCCCCATAAACACCCAACACACGTAAAGCAAATCTCTTCCATCCACATGGTCGCTTGTACTGGTAGCCTCCCCTCATATGCCTGGTAGTTCCATCATCAATATTAGTAAAATCATAATCATAGGACGGGTCTAACAGATCATCATCAATATAAAAAGGAGCTTCATCTGTTACTAAGGTAGCTAAGCCTTGAGGAGCTTCATTTAAAACTATCACTGCATTGAGAACATCATCTGGACCAATAGCTTTTTCACGCAGTTGGATATCCACTTGTTGTGTTATGGGTACTCCTCCATATATTAGGCGTATTGCTTGCCGTGGAACTTTCTCATGTGCTGCTACAGCTCTCTGAACATCACATACGGTACTCTCTGGAACTATAGGCACACTAATTGTATTGCCTGTGAGAAATCGAATAACCACAAAACCAATTGTGTCCTCTTCGCTCGGGAGAATAACATCAGCTTCAGCTGCTGACATTGTAACTCTGTAAGTTAATTCAAAGAGCTGATTAACTGTGATTTTCTTTGGTTTAGGATCTGATGGAGAAACAGCAGTTTTTAAAAGGCCTTTAGCCTCTAGTTCTGCTCTTGTTGCAATGGGCACTTGAAACATCTCAGAGAATCCAGCACAAATAAGCTGAAGGTTAGACATCTTCTCAATTTGCAATATTCCAGGTAACTTCCCACGGAATTCCCCTCAATTGTGAAATAATTTCTGGGGTGGTAACTTTGTGTAGGTTAATTAAGAGTTAAGTTATTTATAACTACCACTAATATACAGGAGTGTGCATGCATGTACTAGCTTAAAATGGAAGGAGCTGAGAAATAACTTTTTAACAAAACAAAAACAATTTTGCAAAACATTGAAAAAAAAGAAAAAAAAAATAGTCCTATTTTATGTCCAGTTTCCATTACAGTTAGAAATTATACTATCAACAATTCTATGTCCACCATCAAGATAGCTAACTGCAGTTAACAGTTGCTTCCAGTTAGGTTTGCCATATTCTTCAAAATTATACTCCCAGTTCAACCATGCTGACAGCAGTGCCATTCTACATTGACTGGTTAGATTTGGCTTTCCGGCATTGTCTTGTCTGATTTTTCTAAGTTTGTAGTCATCGAAATGAAGTTGTATTCCTAAGTTTTCCCAGTCATCTATCATATACAATGTGTTGATGACTTTTTTGAGATGTTTTCCTCTCTCTGTGAGATAAGCATAATATAATTATAGTCAGTATAAGATGAAGACCAAATATATGAATATCATGTTGTACAGTGTTTCTCCAAAAGGGTGGTACTATGGCACTTGCCACTATTTAATTCATGCTGAAAAACACTGTATTATATCACATTGTTGACCAAACGTGATGTATCACTGATACACTCCACCACCCTTAATATTTATTCTGGGGAAAATACTGATGTTGTACATGTATTACTACGTTTAAAATTTAAATCATATATCAAGTATACAACAAGGTTTTAGCAAGATTTGACTTTATACAGTATTAGGGTTGAGAATTAAGTTTTGCGATTATTACTAACATATCAGTAGTTCATTAGCGATGTTTTAGCAACCAGGTTTAGTTATAGTTATAGTATGCCTAGTTTCTCAAACTCTTAGTTTAGTTATAGTTTTTAATTACAAGCAACAACTATAACACTTTTACAACGTAGTTAGTTAACTAAAACTCTTTTAGTAAGCCTAATATTATTTTTAGTAAAATAATATTATAAAAGCTTACTAAAACTGGTTTTAATTATACTGTAGTTATAGTTAATGTAACTATATATAAAACAACACTAATGTACATGTACATGTACATGTAGATACATACCGTTTGTGAGTCTCTAAGACTAAAAAGGATGATAATAACAAATAACAAAGGGGACACAGGAGAGAACGGTACCCTTCAACAACAACATAGAGATAATACTGATCATATACAATGCGTTGGATTTGTCTTTCTCTTCATGGGAGAGAAAACGTTATTATGTCCATTCAGTGAAAAGAAAAAGAATAATAACTGAGTGGGATTTGAACTCAGTTCTCTATAAAAGTTCATTCATTCATTCATTCACATTAAATGTGGCTCGCTCAGGCTCACTCAACTATACTAGTTAAGTTCTACTTTAAGCTTAGTTATATATATTGAGAAAAAAGTATCCCTATATTTGCTTTGTGATGACTATGTATCAAGCATTGCTGATGGCACTAGTGTCTCTACCTTTCTGTGTAGTCAAAAGCTGGGGCCTGAAGAAGTTAGTGTACACCTGATTGATGAACTGACTCAAGTACTCCTTCAAGGTTCTAAATGATGACTTCCTCGTGTCTGAAACTCAACAACTTATCATACTTACTTGTTAAAGATTCTTGTATAATATTTATACTGTTTCTACGCTATATACAACAGTTATTAGCAGTTTTACATCCTGTAGCTCAAACACCTGTTCTTTTACGTGCCATGCCCATTAATTGACCGAGCCCCCGGGAATGACGCAACTTCCTTAACTAAGTATACAACGCATAGTCGCACCAGTGACACAAACATTATTATATATATATTATTATTATATTATATAGTATATAGATTCAACCCCGTGGAAAGCAATTATAGGGATGGCCCTACGGGCCATAATTAGACGTACCAGGATACGTTTTTTTCTCACAAAATAATTTTGATCAAACACTTATTTTTAAATGCTCAATATTCAGTAATTTTGTGGAAGCCAATTATCTAAAAACTTCAGTGGTAGCTAAAGTGATGTGATATATTTATACATTTGATGATACATGATGATTGCAGCATACATCACAAATTTAAAGATTGCATTGCACAGGGCAACACCAAACATTTTTGTTGTCTTTCCTTAAATAACCAGAGTATAATTATTATTACAATTATTGTTGCATTAGCTTAAGAAGGCCTTCAGGCTGAAATGTTCTTCAGAATTCTTCTTACAATAACAACCATGAAATTATTAACAACGTATTTAAAAACTTCTACTAAATATGCCTACATGTATGTACAGTATCTCCATATTCACTTTTCATGTACTGCAGGAGTTACAGACCCCTAGGCAATTGTTTAAATCAAATATTAATTTACCTAAAGCTAGTATGTGTTATTGGCTTATAACACTCTTGGGAAAACTAGCATTGGGCTTCACCCTTGCCCACTATTCCCACGTCCTATCCACTGCACAGGTTAATAGTTAATAATGTACATACATGTAATTATATACAGTGTAGAACAACTATCAAGACTTGAAACAATCATAACACAACCCTCTCATCCTTTTCATCTTAAATCAGAGTGATAAAAACAGTTTGGTGTTGCATGGGTATTGATAGTTTGGTACTACATGTATTGCAATTCAATATTGGATCAGTAATTAGTATCAGTCATTATTGAATGCTTAAATGTACATGTAAGTGCTCGTCATTCTGCCATTTTGTACAGGAATTCCAGTATATAAGAAGTTTAATAATAATTCTTTCTGAATACCAGAATTTTATCAACTTCCTGTCCAAATGGCAGAATAGTGAACAATTCAATGCAAGCTTTTGAAAATTAGGTCACATACATACATGTACATGTGCATGTACATGTATAATGATGATAACCATTCTACATGTACAAATATACATGTATATCAAAATCCAGGTGAGAACACTGTTACAAGGAGCTTATGAGCTTCACGGCGCTTATAAGCTCCTGTATTACTAATAAACGTTAAACTAACCTAATTCAAAGTCAGGAACATCACTAAGATTCAAAAGAGGTCCTATATAAATGAGAAAATACAAAGAAGATACACTGTGTATATATGTATTCTGAGAAAATATATATCTATGATTGTTTTCTGATGATCTAAAAACCAAGAACATATTACTTGTTTTTCCATTCTCCTGTAGTTGAGCTGTTTAAGTGTGTATTCCTTTACATGCCATTTTATTTTATAGATTTTATATAGGGCTGGGAAAAAGATTTGAAACTTTGTTCATTTTCTATGCATTCAAAACTAAATTTCTTTTTTTGAAACTTCAGTGCTACTCCCACTTTAATGTTTGCACAATCATGTGCACTTGTACAATCTAAACATGTAAATGTACATGTATGCCTGGCTAATAATGTGGGCACTTTCATGGAAAGTTGAGACTGTGTTGCTGGCTCCTACTGTCTCCCTTCTCAATCCAGCGATGCTAAATCTAACAGCGACAGAAACAAGACTAGTACTCGTTATAAAGCAATAATCAAATTCTGGAGGTTTTCTATAGCCAATCAATGTAAAAGTAACATTGATTACAAAACCAGTGCAAACCTTCTGAACAGTTGGTTCAAATTCTTGATACATGCATCCAACATCCTTTCCACTCAAACAGGACAATAATGAAGATGGTTGGTTAACAATGAACATCGCACTTATGACACTTGAACCAAAAATTTGAAACAACTGTTCCAGACCATCTTTTGGAGGTAGGGGGTGGTGGGCTGGTGATGAAAATACATCCCTCTTGTTAAAACCTTGATCAGCAATACGTACATGTACATTTAGTGTGTTTGATATAATTTACAGGGTTCTCGCCAGAAACTCAATAATTATTCTTGAATCAACAGTAATTCTTAACAACATTACATTGTACATGTTTATACTACCAAATAGTGTTGTTTTAGTTTTTAGTTTAACAAAAATGACTACTTTTAGTTATAGTTATAATATGCCTGGTTTTTCAAAATTATAGTTTAGTATAATTAACTAAAATAATATTAGGCTTACTAAAAGGGTTTTAGTTTTAGTAACTAACTAAAAGTGTCCATTATTGGCCAATTTTCATTTTAGTTAGTTATAGTTATTAAGTCAAAAAATGTCTTACTAAAAGAGGTTTATAGTTAACTAATGCAACACTATTACCAAAATGTTTACTTTATATTTAAATAGTGTGAAGTCACAGCTACTTCCTATATATATATATATATATATATATATATATATATATATATATATATATATATATATATATATATAGCATGCTACCATGGCAACCGTTTGATGTGGTTAGGTCTTATATTTTTGTATATAGACCTGTGAATCTTTAATCTATCAGCATACAATATATTGTATATAGTACACTTACAGTTCTTATATAAAACAATATAAAACCTTGGTTTAGTGTCCTCGGATGTGATATAGCCCTCGCAGGCTCGGGCTATATCACATCCTTGGACACTAAACCTCGGGTCTATATTTTTGTATATAAGACCTGTAAGTGTACTATATATATTACATATATATATATATATATAAATATATATATATATATATAATATTATATATATATATTAACATGTACCTCAAACAAGAATATACAATACTGTAGCAACACAAAGGCAGAACTAATGATTTCAGCATTCAAGAATGGTACTCTTCTTTCCCAAAAGTTTAATACCCTTCAAAAACAGACTGGCAAGAACCCCAGGACATGTACGTGTAAAAGAAAAAAAATACATTTTTTTCATCTCCATTTGTAATTCACATACTTATTGAGCAAGAAGATTTTCTCCTAACCAAAACACTACGCATGCTATTAGCTGTCTGAGGTTCAAATATCTCAGCCACTGTAATAAGGACATCCCAAGATGCTCTTCCTTGACGTATCCAATATTCTAATCCATCATGCATGGCTATATCATACTTCCTGTCAATCTTAGCTTGTTGTTCGATTCCTCTCTTCACTTCATAGTCCACACCTAGTTCAATACAGACTCTGTCCCAGTAGTCATGAAAATGAAAATTACTTTCTCTCAATACACTGACAGCATTATTAGCAGTCAACTCAAGTGAATAAATACCTGCAATGAAGTAATGTTGTTTACCTTTAATATTAGTTTTGTTAATTAATTATCTAATTAAAATGACTACATTTATGTGAACTAGACTTACATGTACAATGTGCTCTAAACTGGACTTACATGTACATGTACTATAAACTACATGTACATGTACAATGTGCTCTAAACTGGACTTACATGTACATGTACTATAAACTACATGTACATGTACAATGTGCTCTAAACTGGACTTACATGTACGTGTACTATAAACTACATGTACATGTACAATGTGCTCTAAACTGGACTTACATGTACATGTACTATAAACTACATGTACATGTACAATGTGTTCTAAACTAGACTTACATGTACATGTACTATAAAGTAGATGTACATGTACAATGTGTTCTAAACTGGACTTACATGTACGTGTACTATAAACTACATGTACATGTACAATGTGCTCTAAACTGGACTTACATGTACATGTACTATAAACTACATGTACATGTACAATGTGTTCTAAACTAGACTTACATGTACATGTACTATAAAGTAGATATACATGTACAATGTGTTCTAAACCGGACTTACATGTACGTTTACTATAAACTACATTTACATGTACAATGTGCTCTAAACTAGACTTACATGTACATGTACTATAAACTAGATGTACATGTACAATGTGCTCTTACATGTACATGTACATGTACTATAAACTACATGTACATGTACAATGTGCTCTAAACTAGACTTACATGTACATGTACTATAAACTAGATGTACATGTACAATGTGCTCTTACATGTACATGTACTATAAACTAGATGTACATGTACAATGTGCTCTAAACTAGACTTACATGTACATGTACTATAAACTAGATGTACATGTTAATGTGCTCTAAAATAGACTTATTTGTACATGTACTATAAACTAGATGTACATATACAATGTCCTCTAAAATAGACTTACATGTACATTATGGGGTAAAGGGTTAATTAATTAAAAGGATTTTAGTTTTAGTTAGCCAGGTGCCCGTTATTGGCCCATTTCGTTTTTAGTTATATATTACAGTAGACCCACAATTAACCACAACCCATGTAGCCAGTGTGGAGGGCTACTGTAAACATTGCGTGTGTGCATGGTTGTGTAATTATGCACACACACGCGCACACACACACACACACACACACACACAACACACAAACTATCAATTTACATTTACCTGAGGACGATAATGATGAATCAGTGTTCTCATTGCTGATATCAGTTCTTGAATTCTGTTTATCTAAAAAATATATATATCAACAGATACATGTACATGTACTTATATATGTGATTATGAATGCAGGGATTGAAATTAACTTTAGAAGTCAAGTGTCCCATGAAACAACCATGTAATGAAATTAGCTTTCCAGGACATCTTAATTGCATTAATAACTATTGATAACTAACAATGTACATGTACATGTACATTACATTAATATTTAATCATACATGTACATGTACACTGTATGTCAGAGGTGGAAATAAAACTATAAATTTGCAAGGACAACATGTCTAAACAAAGTGATTTTTGATCAGATGCTTTCAAATTTTGGTCCGACTGCAACTTTTAGCTATCAATTACTCCAGCCACATGATGAAATCAACCATTCAGATTTTAAAATCAAATTGTGGGGCAAGAATGTAGTTACATGTATTGACAAGTACCACAGATTGTTTACTATTCCTGTGAGAGCATTCCACTCTTTTTTGTCATTTTTTTTTGCTAGGACAAAATGTCCAAGCAAAGTGAGATTTGTTCAGACAAACAGGCTAAATGGTCAGAAATTGTCTGGTGTCTGACTGTTATTTTCACCTCTGTATGTAATAGCTCATTTTAAACTATGGTATAACTATGAATCCTTGAGTGTGGGCATTTCAATGAGAGAGTGGTTGTCCTGAGGATATGATAACTAATTTTTACTCATCCCAAAGCAAAAAGGAATTGTCAGGACAATTGGTCAAGTGCTAATTTTGAGCCCGGTGTGGATGAGAAATCGGTCACTTACTACATGAACATTTTGTACAAGAAACTTATATATGAAGAGCAGTATCGTTCCATCTACATACCTAGTTTAGTTGGCTTCCTACACAAAATGGCCCAAGAATTTTCTACCACTTACGTACTTGAGTGTCACATAATACAAAAATCTGATTGTTGATTCTAAAATCCAACTCAACTGCCAAGAAAATTGACTCAGTTGGCCAGACGGTCTTTTGCCAAGGGCGTGACCGAACGGGGATGAGACTAGAAACATTTATCTATTACTATTACCCCATATCTGGAGTCTCTCGGTTCCCTAGACCCTTTCTCTGTATGCAAAGGGGCAGCACCAACATAATACATCCACAGGGTCAGCTACCTCTGTTAGGGTCTTATATTAACCTTCCATGACAGGTAACTGGACCCTACAGGCCTATGCCTCAGTTCAAGGTCATTGAAGTAAACAGATTTAGGATGTCCACACTTTTGTAATTAGATGAGCAATATACTATATTACCATATAATCCATTTTTGGTTGAAATATCTTCTCCTCCTTTCCTTTTTTTTCTATCACAAAAGTACCAAAATATGAAAACTATCAAGCAAATACAACACAATGCGTAGAATACTTCAGAGAAAACCCCAGCCATTTTAAAGATCATTATTATTCCGTATAACTCCGCAAATTAGAGGGGTGCGATTACTTTTATTTGGAAAAGCGTCTGGCGACAAGGGCTAATATTTTTGGTGTGAGACGTCTTCATCATAATTATGATCTTGTTTGGTTTTAACTCAGTATACAACATACTTTCCTCTTGCCATTTGTAATAGCTATTACTATGATGACCTCCCATAGTCTCGGTATATCATAGTCGGATAGTGACGGATACCCGCCCCTCCATGATCCAAGCGAAGGGGCGCCGGGCGGGTATCGATCCAGACTAGTATATCATGTTGACATGTCACGTCACGCGTAGCCAACCCCTCCCACTCTCGATCTCTAGCTAGCTACGAGAAGAGTGGGAGGGGCCGGCTACGCGAGACTAGACCTGTATAAGTCTATAATTATCACTTGGCATCCTCGTATATATATGCAGAGCTGCATTCCAGAAAGAAACGTAATCATGACCTAAAATACAGAGGATTTCAGTTGCGTTGAGTCCCCGTTGACACAATTATTCAGTTCCGTAACCACACCCTCTATACTGTATAAACTTAAACGTTAAACTTAAACGTAAGCTTAGACTGTCACGCCCCATGGCGAAAAACATGCATGTTTTTCGCCATGGGGCGTGACAGTCTGGGTACGAGACTAACGTAAGCTATAAGTTAAGTGCATAATTAATTTTATATCAAGGGTGCTAGCGCGCACGGGTGATTAATTTTGGACATTTAATGCACGCATAACGTCAGAAGAAAACTGAAATTTTACTTAGCAACTATGCTAGCTAGCTGTTGTTTATAGCATGTGACCATCAGGGAAAGTCCCTGACCACCCGAACACGTTGTGCAAAAGATAGAGCAATAAAAGAGATACACGAGAAGTTCTGTTCCGTCTTCTGATCTTGTTCTATTCGAAATCCAGAGTCACGTTATCTTCACAGAAAATAGAAATGAAAAGGAACTCCTTTTCTGACATTAAAGTTTTATTAAACTTTGTGGGCGAACTGTTTGAAAGGAAAAATGTTCCTCTTTCAGTTTAGGTAAGTAGAATGTTGCTTACATTTTTTTTGTGCACGATATGGAACAAACAAATTACTGTTGATTTTTACTATACCATTTGAATGATTGTAGAACAATAGATTTGGTAAATTTGGCATGTATATAAATAGTAATAATTATATATATATAATTATATGTATAATATCTAATCTTGTGATATATATGTATGTATATTATCTAATCTTGTGACTTTTTAGAGTACTTTTTAGATGGTGGTTGTAAAACCACATTCGATGGAGTGTTTTTTAAGTGATGATTTTGTAGAACACTTTTAAATTTCTCAACTCTGTTTCCAAGATTTGCGTAAATTTGTTCATCATAATTGAACGCAGCATGAATGGATTCTGCCCCCTGTTCTCCCATTAATCCGAATCCCACATGCCATTGGCGTATCCATGGTATAATGGGGTCCTCTAGCATGTGTAGCTTTGGTGTAATAGTAGCAGTTGGGAAGTTGGATCGATAATAGTCCAAAAAATTACAGATATTACTCTCTGTAGGAATGGTTGGCATCATCACAATGTATGATTGATATTGGTGAAGTAAGATCTTACCTAAATCATTAATTTCACTATCAATGAGGAACTTGCTACTGTTATATATGTTATGACAGTCTGCGAATAGCTTGAATAGTTTGTGATATTTGTTTCTGATCTGTTCAGCCTCATCCAACAATGTAATGTCATTTCATGTAGCTGTTTCAACTACTGAATTGCATAAAGTTAAGATATTGTATTCCTGGATTGTGATAAACATCAAGTAATGACTAAATGTCGACTAAATATGTAATACAAACCTTCAGACAACGATGAACATGGTTGCCGACAAACGTTCCACCGTAGTAAGCTTGCCTTTGGACCTGAAACGTTGATAGGGCTATATCAAGCCCTTTTACAAATCTTCCTTCTCTCTCAAATCCTTTTTCAACTATTTTTTTTATTTTTCTCTACCAACGAATGCTGACAGGAAATACTGAAATGAAATACTTAAATGTAAGTTTTGAGATTGTTACCTACAATTTCATCTAGCCTCTTGCTATTGCTGTTTATTGAAACAGCAATTTGCTGAATGACAGTAGATTGTTGTGGGTTTTGTTGTGTAAGCAACAGATATGTCAGAAGTTGTTGATGTTGCTGAATCAGGGGCTCAAGTTGAGAGTATTCTGACACCAAATTTTTCATGTCTTTACGAGCCTGAATCAAATCATCAAATGATGTTGTACTGTCTGTTGGTGTGGTCATACTCTCTGATAATTTCATATCTAATTCATGGCGGCTGTCTTCAAGGAGGGTAAACAGTCTTTGAAAAATCCCAAGACTGATGTGAAGACCTGGTGGACTTACCTTAAAGAAATAGTAAGCAGATACAGTTACTTCATTTATATACACATATCTTTTTAATACCTGTGAGATGGGAACTTGAAATATTGGGGTGTTTATCACATTGTTAAAATCTTTAGCTTTTTTAATGTTTCCCCCAGAACCTTGAAATCTTTGAAAATCAAGAGCCATATTCTCGAGAGTTCTTTGCTGAACAACTGATCGAATGCTTTTTGGTTTTAGCATGTCTCCACTTTTGATTACACACCATAAACAACAGTGACGTCCTAGTAATAGGGTATGTTATTTTGTTCTCATATATATGTAGTTTTATTTAGCCTACCAGAAGCACCAGAAATCCCATATGTTCTGCATAGATACTCATAGTCACCTGATATAAATATGCGTATCTGCTTGTCTCTGAAAATTTAAATAGTTGTGTAAATTGAATCGACATTTTTTATTGTACGTGTATATACCTCCATTTAGATAGTGATAAAGTTTCAATTTCTGATGAGTATCTACTCAAAGCGATGTGGAGGTTGCTGATACTATCTCCTGCTTCGAATGCAGTGAATACACAAGTGTTGGTGACAGAGTTTGGCCTGTTAGTATTCACAAGCTGAAAAGATGCTTTAAAAGAAGTACCACCTTTATCTCCACCTATTTTGATCCACACTTCATTATACGGTATTAGATCATTGTGCCAAGTGAGTCGTCCCAACCTAAATGTAAATTTGTATTATCAATTTTAACACTACTATATTATTTATGTAGTACCGATCATTTTCATCCAATAAATGGTATACCAAGGAGGTGAGTTTGTTTACATAAGCCAATGCTGCCGGTCTCATTTCTTCTCCTCTTTTAAGTGGAAAAGAAAATGGTGCTGCTTCTGCCACCACATTACTTGCTTCTAGCTGCTTCTTAGCAAGACATCTTTGCTTGTTCTCACTAGCAATGTTTACACCAGAAAGTTTGAGCCATCAGATTGAGTTGGCTTTGACGATAAGACAATGGTGTTATGAGACTCAGAACACTGTATCCTGTAATGAGCATCTAGTTCATTTGTTTTGAACAGTTTACCACAGCTCTGTTGGCATGGATAATTTAAACTCTCCCATACATTTAAAATTACAGGTGATGGCACCACAAATGTCAACTCCTCATTTGGATGCCCCTCCTTGCATTTACGACATTTAAATATAGGTTTGTATTCTCTTATGCACTGAATACAACATTCTTTGCAGATAAGAGCTCTACATGGGGTAATCTCTACTGGAAAATTCACAATGTTTTTACAGCGTATACAGATAAGGTGTGTTATATCAATGTTAGAAGAGGTTGAAGTTAAAGATGGAAGAAGGGAGTGAGATTAAACACCTGGAACAGATAAGCTAGCAACATAACTAACAAGGGATGTAGGACGACCTCTACGTGTATGATTTTTCTTTTGTCGACCACCTTTTCCTTTCTGGACCATTTGATTACAAAGATTGCACTTGTCATCAATATGTTCCTTCCAGATTGGTGGTATAACTCTCGAGTATGAGTAGTTGGTACTTTTGTCTGTCATTCGCTTTCCTGTTAGGTAACAGCTGTTGCAGAATTGCTTGGGGTGAATATCCTCAATGTCATGAGCTACAAAGAGTCCCATAGAGGAAAGAACTTCCTGATACTTCATAACAGAATACCTTACCCTCCCAACTTTCTTCCCACAAACACGACATAAGTCATCTATTTATTGTTGATGTTTCTCCATTGATATCTAATGTATTATATATAACTTTTTTCAGTGCTTGTCAAATGATGTATAAAAATGTAAGCATTATTTTTTTTTAATGGAATCGTACCTCAATTATTGTACTTTCCTGTATTTGTTCTGTTTTTGCTGTTAAAACTTCTGATTTGTTGCTACAGTGGTCAGAACTAACCTCACTAAGATAACTATTTTGAATATATGTTTGTACAGCAGCTGCGCGGTAGAGTTTAGAGCGTTTCTGATATGCGCAATACGATCCATATTGACCAGAACAGTTTGTTTGAAGTGGTTAAGTATGTAATGTGTGATGTCATGTGCATTTTTGTGGTATCCAATGAATACAATTATGGTGAATTTAATTATAAAGTAATACCGGAAACCATAATTGTAACTTTAATTAAACGTTAAATGTCCAATAAAAACACTAGGAGGAATGGGTGCGGTTGAATATCGAATATGGAGTGCCGTTTGTGTCAAAATTATTTTATAGTGGAATTTAATAAATCACTACCATAACTGCATGGAAATTTATTAAATATCCACTACTTACAATCATTCAGCAGTGGGATTTATTAAAAATCAACTCAAACAACATGGATGATATCCCTAACGATCCCAGGGCCTAAACTGGGGGGGGGGGGGGGGGCGAAGCCCCCACAGTTTGCATGGAACAGCACTGGGGCCCTGCAGTAATGATAGTAATTTAGTAAATTCTACCTAACATATAAATTCCACTACAAAATAATTTTGACACAAACGGCACTCTATAGCTGAAGACTTCCGTTGATAAAACTCAAAGAGCTGCTCAAAGGATCAGATTTACTGGAAGATGGGGAATCAATCAACGGGGAATCATAGTGGACAGCCACAGGAAAAGGCCGGAAGATTACCATTAGATTCTGAGAATGCCCAATCGACGAGGAAGCATAATAGACAGACACTGAAAAAAGATGTAGGGGAAGTACTAGACTTTGGTAAGTGGAGAAGTGATACATAGTGTATATATATGAATATACGCCAGGAACTTGATAATTTTGAATTATGGGCCAAATTGCCTCAACAATTTGTGTGTGCACCATTGGGAATATATCTTGAGCCAATTTAACAAAGTACTAATCCTGTTATATATATATATTATTATTATTATTTCAGTTAATTATGACCTATATATAATTTTTATAAAATATATATATTATATATATATATATATATATATATATATATATATATATATATATATAATTATATATATATATATATATAATATATAATATATATATATATAGGTCATAATTAACTGAAATAATAATTTTCATTCTGATACAACATCATGCAGACTTAATGCGCTATAGCATGGTTTCTTTCAGGATTTCATGTAAGAGGAGTAGTGTTGTTTTATAGTGTGACAATAATGAACACTTTTAGTTATAGTTTAGTTATAGTTATAGTTTATCACAATTTAGTTATACTAGTTATAGTTAACTAAAATAATATTAGCCTTATATACTAAAATGATTTTAGTTTTAGTTAACTAACTAAAAGTGCCCATTATTGGCCATTTTTCGTTTTAGTTAATTATAAACAATGCTGCAGACCTCTCATTTAGTTATAGTGTAGTTAACTAAAAGTCATAATACCTTACTAAAAGGGGTTTTAGTTATAGTTATGGTTAACTAAAACAACACTAAAAGGAAGGCAAATAAAGATTTGGGTATCTGTGCGGAAGTGCAAAATGTTTGCCATAGCCATGCCCAATTTTCAAAACCACACCCATTCTAGACCTTGGCTACATTTATTGTTCTTTGGTCATGTCAGGTAGGTGACACTTACATTACAGAAAGTTCCAAATATATAAAATAGAAGAGTAGTTGTGTAGGTTATAATTATATATTCGCTGTTTAACCATTAAAAAAATTTTCAATCAAACTCTTAAGTCATTTCCAAGGGAGGGCAAACCAGATCCAAGGGGGACCCTGACTAGGGAATGATAATCATTGTGGGGTGAGCACTAGAAGGTGTGGGGAGCGACACATGTAGTCAGGTAGTAGTAATTAAGATGGCCCAGAAAAGGAATGAATTTGATGTGTGAGAAATGGAGAAGCAGGCAAATGTGACTTCTGCATCACTTTCAGCCTGCACTCTTCTCTATTCATTTACATACACGTGCAGCGTAGTTAATAAGAAATTGAAATTCAGTCATGGTTTAATAATGCATTCGGAATCAATTACGATACATACATATATACAGTGGTTTAATAGAACATACAGAATCATGTACGATACATGTATACATTCGGAAAATCCTCGACCAACTCCTTAGTGCAAGTCTAATTGCAAAATTTGGACCAAGATTCAAGTCATTTTCTAACTATAATTGTCTGATTTGCCTTGCATACGTCCTAGGTCCATGCAATTTTCTCTTATAAATTCGATCGATACTACCTACTGCTAGGTCCATTTCAGTCTGCTAAATTTGATCGTACTGTAATATCTGTATCAGATGGAATACCATTGTTATCATTAGTCTAATATTATATATAGCTTTTGTACCACATCCTGATTACTTCTTTTGATTTTTGTACATATGTAAGTAGTTCTCTCTTCATGTGTGCTGCTCTTTTCTGCAATAATAAGACATTGTTACCAGGTGACACATCGAGGGCTATCGTAGTGTGCATATTGGCAAACAAATTCCAATGGGGTTGGGCAAATAACAAGCCTTCCAACCCCACCAAAGAACCCTGGTTACTACCGACACAACAGTGGTGTTGGAAGTCAGCTGTTGGAAGTGGGTTTTGCCATATGGCTCAAGGTTTTGTCCAGACCAGCAGCAATTACTTGAAAAATTTCGGAGGAATAATGACTTTCATCTCTGGCTGAAAAGGTTCAAACTGTATGCACAGCAAAATGAATTTACCACAGAAAACTGGGTAAAGAAGCTTGTTCCTTTGTTAGAGAATGAATCATTTTGTCTTCTCCATCGGCTGGGACTGTTAGAATCAGCAGAGTACAATGCAGTCATAAGGAATCAATTTATTCAAGCTATTCAGTCCTCTTCTATCCAGTTGCTACTTCTAAAGGATCAACCAGACACTCTGGATGGTGCTTTAATATTGGCGAGAAGGAACAGGAGCAGTTGGCAGTATTGTCAAGGCAGATACGCAAGTGACCCGCAACATAAAGTGCCTTTGGCAGCAGCCACCCAATTTTATAGGCAAACTACAATACCTTGTTGGCAGTGTGATAAACAGGGTTACATCTGCAGAAATTGCACCAATACTTATACAATGTCCCTAGGAAACTCCACTTTGGTTTCTATCAACACAATACACTCACCTGTGACAAATGACGGCAAAGTGCAAGGACATACAACAACTATGTTACACTGCAAAAATATAATTGTTAATATAACTAATGTATTCATTAGTACAGTTGCAAGGAATAGTAAATTATTTTAATTCGACACGCAGACTGCATGGTGACATAATAATACTTGTACGAATTATAATTTAATAATTACAGTTTCAATTTCCTTAAATATACTGTCTAATAGATGTACAAAGAAGCGGAATAAATGTTTTAATTAAATTATTTTAGGTTTCCAAACCTTTCTTGTGCATTTAATATGAGATATTAGACATGATAATCAACTATAATTGGTACATATACCTTTTGTCATGTAGTCATAACAACCTGTGTGACCGACCAATCAAATTTTAATTTGCATCCTGTACTAACCAATATAATTGTTATTTTAACAAAATTCTATTTTTTCAGTGTAGTCAACACAGGATCAGCTCTCACATTGGTTCGATAACACCTTTGGAGGATCCAGCAGTCAGCTCAAATCTGGGAAAGTCAATTCATTCACTAATCACTACAAATGGGAGTAAACTAGAGGCAATTTGCGAGATCATGGCTACAATTATGAAGGCTGCCCATGTGTGGGTGTGCTTGTTTCAACAACTTTTGACCTCCAGTATAATTGGCTCACCGCGCCTACGCGTGGGCGAGTCTTAGCACTTTGGTTGTTATTCTGTCATTCATTTATTCATTCTGTCTGTCCCAACTTTTTAAATTTAAGCGTCGATTTAAAGACTTGATAGAGTAGAGAAAGAAGTTTATCAAAATCGTATTGAAAAGAAATTTGCCACAGACATTGTTTTAGCAAGTTACAGACTCAAACATTCTATCTCTGTAAGCTCTCCAGTTTCTGCCATTTACTTGCAATAACCCACACCCAATGTGATCACATGAGATCAAACGTTGAGGTCAGTTTAGAGCAATACCTTCCTTTCTGAACTGGTCGCTATTATCATGGCAAAATTTGTATTGTTTGGCGAAGTCTCTGAACTCCTGTGAAGGGAACTGAGGACCATTGTCACTGACTTCTGTTTCTGGTATTCCGTGTGTAGCAAATGTGGATTTGAGAATTTCAATAACATCACGAGATGTTGTACTAGTCTCGCGTATCCAGCCCCTCCCACTCTGACGAAGGGAGGGTCTGGTACACTATAAGCAGAGCGTTCGTTCAGAAAACTACCGGATGTTTGGTAGTCCTTAAGTACAACCCACTTTACCGAAGTACGTGTGAAAGCTGTAGTAGTGCGTGTGAAAGTTCTCTTGAAGCTGAATTTTGTGCTCTAACTTGTTATTCTTCTCCCTTTCTTGCGATTGAAGCTCCAACTCTGTAAGTTCTTTGCTACTGTTGTGTATCATTGTACATTAATTTTGCTTTATACTAATGTTTAGTTAGATTCTTCCTGTCCTTCCCTTCTGTGTCATTGAAACTCCTACCCTGTATGTTCTTTGCTACTGTTGTGTATGATTATTATACATGTAATTTTTGTTTTATACTATTGTTAGATTTCTGTTTCTGTGTTATTAAAGCTCAAACTCCGTAAGTTTTTTGTTGTAAATGTTTTAGTATGTAACCCGCTAAGATATAACAATAAATTCTTTTACAAGACAAAACTCTAAAATGCAACAAGAAATATTACTACTTATATACAAAATACTAACAATACACAACAGTAGCAAAGAACTTACAGAGTTGGAGCTTCAATCACAAGAAAGGGAGAGAATAACAAGTTAGAGCACCAAATTCAGCTAGATTTTCGGCAATACAACTTTCACACGCACTACTACAGCTTTCACACGTACTTCTGTAAAGTGGGTTGTACTTAAGGACTACCAAACATCCGGTAGTTTTCTGAACGAACGCTCTGCTTACAGTGTACCAGACCCTCCCTTCGTCAGAGTGGGAGGGGCTGGCTACGCGAGACTAATGTTGTACATCTTAGTTTTACGACCTCTGGGTACCTCAAGAAATAGTCAGTGATGATGAGGAAATTTGTTCCATTCAATTGGAATGGGTCAGTCCCTACTCTTTGCCAAGGGAAATCAGGTAAACGTGTAGCAATCATCGGTTGAACAGTTGGTCTACATGTTTTTGTACATGTGTCACAGTGTTTCACAAAGTCATTAATCTGTTGTGATATCTCAGGCCACCATACGGAATTTCTGGCTCGTGATCGGCATCTCTGAATGCCTTGGTGTCCCTCGTGTATCTTCTTCAGTGTCTGGTTCTGAAGTGATTTAGGGACAACAATTCAGTTCCCATATAGTAAAAGTGAATCAGTTACAAATATATTACCTTGTCTCTCCCAGTATGGCTTTATGGTTGTATCGACCTCATGCTTCTCTGGCCATCCATGTCGACAATAATTAATTACGACCGAGCATATTGGGTCAACGGACTGTGCTTACTTGTACTCTTCCAAACGCTCTTTACTTGCTGGCAAGTCTGAAATGTTTACGGCGAGGAGTAGTTCAGCTTCATCATGTAATTTGGTGTCTGTTTCATCGGATGTTAACGGTGCTCTCAATAATGTGTCGGCTGTATAAAGATGTTTACCAGGGACATGGGAGATCGAATAATCGAATCTTGCGAGATGTAATCGAAATCTGAGGATTCTGGAAGGAAGGTGTTTTGTACTAAATAACGGTACTAGTGGTTTGTGGACGGTCTCAAATTGGAATCATTTTCCAAGTACGTAATTCGTAAACTTCTCACATGCCCATGTTATGGCTAGTGCCTCCTTCTCGATTTGGACATATCTTTGTTCTGTTTCATTCATCGATCGGGAAGCATATGCAGTGTGTTTCCATTGGGAATCTTGTCTCTGCATGATGACAGCTCCTAGTCCATAGGATGATGCATCAGCTGTTATTTTTGTTTCTTTGGCAGGGTCATATAACGTCAGGATTGTTGGTTTTGATAGTTCTGATTTGATATTGGCGAAGGCCTGATCCTCAGTATGTCCCCAGTGCCATGGCCCATGATTATTTCTTTGATAGTAGCTTTCTCAGAGGTTTCGTAAACTCTGCTATTCTTCGAAAACTTTCCCAACTGGTTTACCATTCCCAGGAACCGTCGTAGTTCTCCTACATCTTTGGAGAAGCCATGTTAACAATGGTGGTCGTTTTCTGTGGGTCTGGTTGCACGCCTCTATGATCTAATAGGTGACCAAGAAAAACAAGTTGATTTTTATTAAACTCACACTTCTCCGGATTCAGTGTAACTCCCTCTTTTTGGATCTGTTAAAGAACTGCTGTTAGGCAAACATTGTGCTCTTCTTTATCTTTTCCAAACACCAAGACATCGTCCATCAAACACACTACTCCTTATAGCCCAGCAAGTATCAAATTCATTCGTTTCTGGAAATGCTCTGGAGCACTGCAAATTCCAAATGGGAGCTTATTGAAACAGTATCATTCGTATGGTGTGAGGAAAGTTGGGAGCAATCTTGATTCCTTGGCGAGTGGTATCTGCCAAAATCCACTATTGGCGTCAAAATATTCTTGCACCTGACATTTGAGCTAGTTATCATCAACTTTCGGTAATGGATGCACTTCACGCATAACATTTTCGTTTAGTGGTTTCAGGTCGACGCATATACGGATAGATCCATTCCTTTTGGGTACTACCACCATGCCTGCACACCAGGCTGTGGGCTCCCCCACTTTTGATATTACTCCCATCCATTCCATTCGATTGAGTTCTTGGAGGACTTTCTCACGAAGTGGTAAAGGTACACATCTGGGTACAAACAGAGCATATGGTTCTGAGTTGGGTTTTAGTTGGATAGTATAGCGTTCTCCTAGGTTTCCAAGACCTGTAAATACCTTTGGAAATCCTTCTTTTAGACTTTTATCAGAAACTGCAACATCAATAGATTCAATACGCGCTACCAGGTTAAGGCCCATAATTGCCGGGAGACCAAGTAGGTTTGATTTAAGTCCCTCGACTTGTTGTTCTATTGTAGTGCTCTGATTAGATACCTTTGTTTTGAATTGTCCAAGTACCCTCAGAGGATTTCGTGTTGGTCCATATAATATTTTAGTAGGTGACTGAAGTTTCTGTTTCTCTAGACCCTGGTAGACCTGTTTCGACACTGCTGTGACTTCTGCTCCAGTGTCCAATTTAAATTCTATCTGTTTTCCACTGATTGAAATTTTTATGTTCCAACAGGATGCTTTCTCTTCATCCACAGTGTTTAGGAATGCCGTATCCAGATGGATTCCTTGGTTGTCTTGATTTGTTGATAATTCAGCAACTGTTTTCGAGTAGCACAGAGTACTGTAATGTCCCTTCCGATGACAGCAGTGACATTCTGCATCCTTGGCTGGGAAATGGCCTTTGTCATGAATTTTTCCACATCTTCCACAGTTATTCGTTGATCGGAGTGCTGTTTGTGATCGTGGTTTGTTTCTCTTGAATGTTGGTTTTCGTTTCTTATCACCAGACACTCGATAGCTTCGTATCTCTTCTAAATCTTTTGATTCAGTGTTGGGTCCTTTATTTAGTATTTCTTGCTGTTCTGCATTCTTTCTGAGAGTGATGCGTCACGAATGCCCACCACTAATCGATTGCAGATCATTTCTTCTTTGGTTTCTTTATATTCGCAGCTTTCTGCAAGAGTGTAGAGCTCCATTATATATGTATCTGCTGTCTCCCCCTCCAACTGATTACAGCGATTGAATCTGGCTTGCTCGAAGATTACATTTTTCCGAACCTTGAAGAATCCATTGAATTTTCCGAGGATCTTAGCGTAATCTGTTAGGTCAGCGTCTGAAGGATTTGTTGAAGACAATACAGCCTCAGACTCTTCTCCAAGGCAGTATAACAATGTATTTATTTGTTTCTTTTCCTGGTCTTCACTGAATCTGGAGACAACACGATATTGTTCGAAACGTTTTTGCCACCGAGGCCAGTCATCTGAATTTTTGAAATTGAACAGTTGTGGAGTTGCAGATTGATTCTTTGCATGGCTATAGGGTTGATCAGCTACTCTGCCACCATGTAGTATTTACAAATGTCTTTATTATCAACCAATACAATAAAATACACAGATACACAAGTTATTATAGTGAAAATACAGAGATCATTCTAGAAAAATCCTAAAATGTGTACATTCTAGAACATTCATCAATAGTATAGGGTGATACCCTTCCAGAACACTCTACAAACACAATTCAAGCATGAACAAGTATAGTATATACATGAATAAGTGCAATAATTAATCAATGTTCCACAGCCAGTAGAGAGACATTTTGGAAATGTGTTTAGCCAGAAAAGTGCAGATTTAATGAACATTAAATACAATTGTCAGTTTAAAACATGTAAGAATTTAAAGAAACTATAGTAATCCATTAATGTAACAATGACTTTGGCAGTAATAGATTTTTAAGGTAATAGTAATAGTAATATAATTATTACATTGACATAAATAGTAATTGTAGTACATGTAATAATATTTATACTGATTTTTAAAAGTAATAGTAATAATATTACATTGACTTAGGAGGTATTAGTAGTAATAGTAATAATTATGCTGATTTTTAAGGTAATAGTAATAGTTTATATTACATTGTATTGTAATTGTCCCTATATTTGCTCTGAAGTATTAGTTAGCACATGCTAATCATCAAAGTTAGGTGGAGCTGCTAAGTAGTGTATATAACGCAATGGTTAGTGGACTATAGCCCCTACCAGTTCCTATGCCTATGTGCATAAATACATACAATACCAGGAGGTTAAAACACTTGATGAAGTGGCATTTTGTTGTTTTTGAGCTTATGCAATTGTAGCACTGTATCAGCTCCGCTCAGCTTGAGTGAAATCATATAATAATTGCTGAGTGAGTATAAGGTAAAGCCTTAAACTGAGCTGAGTGTGAGTCATTTATAATATTTACTGGCAGTAACGTTTGTTCAGAGAATGTTAGTCTGGCTAGTCTGGAAGCAGTAGTATTTTAAAGACTCTTAGCCCATATCCAGGGGTGTGGAAACATCGAGCCAACTATCGGACATTTTGGCCTATTTTCACCACTCTTGTCCTGCTCCCCATATACTTTGTATACAGTTTAGTTTCAATTTACCGGACATTCACTAGACTTATCGGACAATGTCCTGCATGACTGGCTGTTTCCACACCACTGCCCATATCCAATATGAACTACGAAAATGAGAAGCAAACTTTTTCTAGACAAGAAATAATATTACCTACGGAATTTGGAAATGTTTGTGTTATTGCATTTGTATTGTCATTACTATATGGATTTCCTGAACAAACTGATGTATAGTATGGTGTCCGTCTGGCATGCAAGACTATTATGTATGTTTATAGACTGTTACCATGCTGTTGCTATGAACTATGTTTTGAATGTTATATTGGAAATTCTAACCCTGTTTGTAACTTCCAAGTTTCCTGGTAAAGTGGCAGAGATTGTAACTAGGTTTAATACTGTCACACATGCATGAATTTGAAAATTGCGTGGGTGGGGCATTACAGAAACAACTGTTGTTAGCTTGATAACTTGCATTTTACAAGATTCAAAATTCTAACTTCTTGCTGGAACGCTGAGGTAGTAAGAAAGTCACAGATGTGAAATTCGTGCTTCACTATTTGCAGAAAGACGCCAAGGCAGATGTATGAATGTTCCAACACTCTAGCTAAGCTTCATAACCTCTCTATTCAGCACAGACTTCTAGAAACCTTGTTTGGATAAATGCGAGAACTTCTAAGAAAACTATGCATATCAACATCATTAGTTGAGTGAAAGTAGCAAGGCAAGTGTTTCAACAATTTTACTGAAACATAATGCTGTCCAGTCGGGCGTGCCACCCTCATTGCTAGCGATTATATATACTCCAATGATAGACCTTGTATGTATTCTATAATTTTAGCATAATTATGTTTGATGTGGTTAATTATTTTGCATAATATAAAGTATATCTACTTGCCAAATATATCGTCTTATGAGGTGCCAAATAAATCAAAATTCCACTATTAGTCTCTAACTTTTTATTTCATGTTGATGGTTCTATTATTATGCTTTCTGATATCATATCAGATGTCAGATATGATATTGGAGGTCTAATATAGTTTATCTGACATCTGATATGATATTGGAGCTCCAATATAGTATATTTGACACCTAAAATGATATTGGAGGTCCAATATAGTATATAGTTGATGAAAACATCAAAGGCACCACCTTTGTGATAATAGTCATAGAGGCCAGACTGTGAAACCACAAGCTCCAGTGCTCTATCACATATAAAGCACTGTTTCATTGTGTATAAACTCTATGGGAAACTGCAGTACAGTGCTCTATGAGAAATAGAGCACTCCCATTAAAATTTCACACATTCTATGTCCCAGGAATAACATAGATTATAGAATCATAAGGATATAGGATATTCTGTAACATGATGAAACTAACATAATTATTATAAAATTCACTTAATAGAAGTTGAAAACACAGTTTTCCATTTGACCAGTAAACATCGGAATATCAGATGATTTCTTTTTGTTATATAGGTCAAGTTTAAGGCTTGCTTTCAGTAGGATAATTTTCATCAGGTAAACAAAAAGTAGCATTAACAGAGCCCAAGCTCTTTGTCACAGCACGCTCTTGATCAAGTGTAGTGCGTTCATATGCACATAAACCAGCCAGGCTCCTGTGACCTGCAATTTTTTTTCTGGTACATTCTTGACAAACATTCTGCTTGTAGCAGTTGCTCTAAGAGAGTGGTTAGTGTACTTATTAGTACTACCTGCTTGCTCGGCTATTTTAGAAACGATGTTTTTTAAAGTGTTAACTCCAACTGGAACATTGGCAAACCATCGCTTTGTGGGATCTTTGGGAACAGCAGCTAGTGGCTGAAGGTAAAATGCTTTAGGTTCCAGTGGAACTTTTTTTATAATAATAATCAAGGATCTTTACAACACACCTTGGTGAAGTAACAACAGCATATGCTTTCACAGATTTGTTCTTGGAGTGAATATCTCTAAATCGGTGTTGATTATTTTTTGACACATACTCAACATACTCATAGTAGGTGTCTTCATCATGAGAAAGTCTATGCTTCTTCTTAGGAGGAGGACACTCACCAATGTTTTCTTTGTTAGCCATTATTTTCTGTTCGAAAAAACAGCAAGTCGGAAAATATTTTCAGACAGCAACAATCTTCTCTACAGATCAGTTGCACATGAATTTCACGCATGTGCAAAATTTATAACAAAACAGTTAAGGCATGGTTCATTCATGTATTATTGAATTTATCCGTACTTGTTTCCGGTCTTGGTACTTGAAATGAACACTCGGCCTTCGGCCTCATGCTCTATTTCAAGTACCTCGACCGGAAACGCGTACGGATAAATCCGATAATACACTCTGAACCATGCATTAACTATTACTTGACATCTGAAATGATATTAGAGGTCCAATATAGTATATTTGACATCTGAAATGATATTGGAGGTCCATTATAGTATATTTGACATTTGAAATGATATTGGAGGTCTGATATAGTATATTTGACATCTGAAATGATGCATTAACTATTACTTGACATCTGAAATGATATTAGAGGTCCAATATAGTATATTTGACATCTGAAATGATATTAGAGGTCCAATATAGTATATTTGACATCTGAAATGATATTGGAGGTCTGATATAGTATATTTGACATCTGAAATGATATTGGAGGTTCGATATAGTATACTTGACATCTGAAATGATATTGGAGGTTCAATATAGTACATGTATATTTGACGTCTGATATAATATCAGAATGCATAATAATGGAACAGTCAACATGAAATAAACTGATAGTGGAATTTGACTCATTTGGCACCCTAGTCTCGTTCCCAGACTCCACCCCTTTTAGAGATTGGACGGCGGGGAGAGAGTCTGGTCTATCGAGCAAACTAAATGAATATTATTACAATCACACAAGTTAATGAGTTCATACAATTGTAATAGTATTCATTTAGTCACATGGAGTCTGGGAACGAGACTATTGGCACCCTAGCTATACTGTCTGCTGCATGGTGTTCAGAGGTTCATGTGCCTTTCAAATATAATATTATAATTATTATTATATTGCTCGTAATACATTATGCTTTGTTCACTAATCCTGCAGGAACATACTACATCACAAATGCCAAATGGGGTTCATCTATCTGTGCGAGTGCAAATAACAATGGGGAGGTGTACCTTCAAGCTCCAAATGATTGGGCATATTGTAAGTGGCAGTTGTTGCAGGATTATAAGTACCCTATGTACTACTATATCATGGACATCCAGCGTAATAAGTACCTCTTTTCTGGGTATGAACATGATGGCAAGGTTTATGAAGGTGATTTTGATTCATCAAATGGAGATCATTTTCGATGGAAACTGGAGGTGATAGCCAATTCGGTATTTGATCCTGACAATCCACAACAGAGCATAATTATCCAATCACTTTGTCTGACTGATAGAGCTTTTGGCAAAGCAATTATTGGTGGAACAGATGGCAAGATCCTTTTTACAGATCCTGATTCTACAAATGTGCTCACTTCTCGGTGGAGCTTTGTACTTATATCTCTATGAATGTTGTTTGATATTCCAGCATTTGTAACTCTCTAAAGCTGTGACATTATGTAGTTAATATACTTACGTATATTGTTTTAAATTGTTTGTGAGGCCCTTTAAAATATTATAATGCAATCTTGTTTCAATACCACCACTGGCAATAACAAGTTCAGTGTGCAGAATTTAAGCTCTTCAAAAACAAAAAAAACACTTACTGAACAAAAGCACTATATGTATTAGGATCACAGCGGAGGATAGTTCTACAGGAAGTAAAAGTAATTAAACCCGACCTCAGTAGTGATGGGTACAAAACAGAATGCATGGACTAAGTGATAAATAATACAACACTAATTTAAAAATAATGTGCTTAGGGTTTAGGGTCATGTGCTTAGGGTTTAGGGTTTTAATAACTGTGCCGATTTCTAACCTTGTCAGGAAAATTTCCTTAGATCTAGGGGGAAATTGTTTGTTTTAGAGTAGGAAAGAAATGTAGGGGAATCCCAGAAGTTAATAATATTCATCACCTATTTTAATAACTTCATGGTTGACTTAATGTTACAAGATAAGTCATTAGTCATAGTTCAGTGAATGCACAAAACAAGCACTAAATGCTTGTCACATGAATGACATGATCAGCCTGCAGTTAAGTAACACCAGTTAAATTTGCCTAGATAAAGCTTTTGACTCAGGTGCTGAATAAAGCAATCAATCACATAGAGACAGAAAATGATTACAGTTGTGATGAAAGAGAACCACCGAGAAAGAAATCAAAAGTTTATAAACAAAAATATAACTGCCAATGGGAGAAGGATCCCTGATTGAAAGGATGGATAGGTTCAGTTAGGAAAGATCCACATGATATGCCATAGTTTTAAAAATGAAAGATCTCTTCTTTTGTAATATTTGTGATTATCAATCTCCCGTACATCATATGCTGATGAAACATGTTCGTAACGTGCATCAAAATGATCCCAGGTTCCTTGTTAATTGTAGCTTTTGTGGAAAAATTTTTAAAAAGTGGACTTCTTTAAAAAAAACATTTACAGAGACATCACAAAGGTAAATATCTTTACATACATACATATATATATATATATATATATATATATAATAGTACATACTTGGAATAGGAGAACATATTGATGATATTGTGTCAGTTAGTGAACAGCCTGTGTGTGTTGATGACCATGAACATGAAGATTATATCAACAATCATCATGGGTGTGTAAATCTATTGCCTGCTGTTGATTCTCAGTGGGACTCTGCTATGTATCTGTTGTGTAGCAGTCAAAAACTTTCACTTACACATGCTGCCGCCACTGATCTTTGTGATTCAACCCAGACTTTTGTTGAGTGTATTGCAAGCAAGATACAGGAAAGAGTCTTCAAAGCACTTGAAAACAATCAGATAGTTGATACGCCATTACTGAGCGATCACATTACTCATGCCTGCAGAGTAGATGGCATATTCATGGTCTGAATAGTCGAGCGAACTGAGAATCATACTTTAAAAAGAACTTACATTATGTGGTAATGTTTATAGATGTATGTGTTAACCCAATGAAATTGTACTAATATTTATACTTAGGAACCTACTCCAATTGTCGTAGATAAAAAAATTCAAGTGGAAAGTTGTAAATGGTGAAAATAAACTAGTGGAGGAGGAAGTTAAAGGTTATGTAATTGATTTCTTAGATGAAATACGTGTTAGTGATTCTTTGAGTTTGTGTGTGTAAATGAATATATTTGGATAGTAGACATAGAGTATTAATCTTTTGTTATTTTGATTGATTATTTATGTATACATAATTATACATGTATATTATTCAGGCACTTGAGTAACTCATCTGTGTGGGAAGAAGTGAATCAAATTCAAGTTGGTACTGATGGAACTATGAGGGATATAAATGATGGTTCATACATCAAAAGTCATCCTGTGTTCAATAAATTTCCTAAAGCTCTTCAAATCATACTTTACTATGATGATATAGAAGTCTGTAATCCACTAGGTTCAAGTGCAGGAATTCGCAAGCTAGGTAATCATATGTTTAGTCTTAATAGTGTCAGTTAAGGTTCATTAATTCATTTTCTTGGCAACATAAGACCTTTATTTTGCTCTAAACTGCCAGCTCTGCAGTTACTGGCCGTTATGAAGACTGATGATCTCCATACTTACGGATGCAATAAACTATTAGAACGTTTTGTTAATCAGATGACTCTTCTGGCACAGGTATACATTTTGGTAAGCATATTATAAACTTTTACTGTCTTTCAATATTATTAGGATGATGGTTGCAAAATTGAGATAAGTAATGGAGTATAGAAGTCATGGTGCAGTTGTCTGTGTTTGTGGTGACACACCAGCAAGTAAATTTTTTGCAGGCTTTAAAGAAGGGGTTTGATTTTCCCTAAGAAAATGTACATGTTGTCTGGCAACAGCAGACACTATGTCAAAAATAGTAAGTGACTATAGCTATTATTAATTTATTATATATGACCATGTGTATGTGTACATACAATTCACAGGCAATGATACTACTGTATTGTGTACATATACATGAATTTAATTACCAATGTATTATTATGTTTGTGTCTCTGTTATAATAGTATCATTCAGATGGCTTTGTGGCTCAGGATAAAACTACTCATGAGCATTACTGCTCTTTGATTGAGGCTGATACTTGTGGGCGGGGTGGCTTTTCTACAACCTATGGTGTCAATTCTAGAAGTGTTCTGACTAGTTTACCATATTTTGATGTTACTAAGTGCTTACCATTTGACATACCTTGTTTGAGGGCGTTGCTTCTAAGGTTATGAATAATTTATTTAAATATTTGATTGATGAAGGCTGTTTTTATGGCCCGCAGGGCCATCCCTATGATTGCTTTCCCACGGGTTCAATGTATGTTTATATATATATTTTTTCTTGTGTCCACTTACGCGAGTATGCGTTGTATACGTAGTTAAGGAAGTTACGTTACATCATTCCCGGGGGCTCGGTCAATTAATGGGCGTGGCGCGAAAAGAACGCGCGATCATTGATCAAGCTCTACACAGCAGCAGAAAGAAATCTGTGTAGCTTACGTAGAAACTGGAACTAATAGCTAGCTATTCTGCCTGAAATATATTCCTAAAGTTCTACAAGGTCCTTTGAAAGGTCAGGAGAGTAGATAATCAAAATAATAAGCTGTTGTCTTTCATGCTTGATAAAGTCAGCCATGATTACCGAATGCTGGACACCACAAAGCAGTCATAGAGATACGTTTATCTTTACTTAAATTTGTAAAGCAATCATAGGGATGTTTTTTTTCTCTATATACACTTGTTTAAACATTGATGTAATTAATAAAGAAGTGAGAGCTTTGTGCTCTAGTCATTCTGAAGGAGACTCCATACCTGCAAGATTGTATCGAGATGGTAGTTCAGGATCTAATTTTAACTTCAAGCAAAAAGGTTATTGACTTTTTTGATGTGTGTGTATCAATTTATGATTATAATTCTGTAATTTGGTATGTACATGTATTTTTATACACAGCTTCTCAAATGAAAACATTAGTTAGACTCTTGCCACTGTCCATTGGAGGTTATGTACCAGAAGAAGATGAACACTGGTCTTGTTTTCTCATATTCTGGGAAATATGTAATAGATCTCTGGCATTCGAAGTAACCAAGGAAGATGCTGGACACCTGTCGTGGTTGGCTGAAGCATTCTTAGAATCATTTACTTCTCTATATTCCCTTGACTCTGTAACTCCAAAAATGCACCAAATGGTCCATTTTCCTGAGCAAGTTCTTAGGTGAGAATGTTTTTTTTTTGTTCAGTGTAGTAGTAGTAAACATAGATGTATGTAACCAGGCTGAGTTTTACCGGAGCTTATGTTCTCGAACAGAGTTATAAAAATGATATATTTATAATAAATAATATAGTCCATTTATACTTACATGTAACAATGAACAAAGCAACACATATATAACAATGAACAAAACAACACATTACCAATAAGACCAGGTGGTAATAAACACCTTACAACTCAAAGTAAAGTATAGCTACACAAGTAATAAACACATGGAAGCAGGTGTACACAAAGTAAACTACAACTATGTAATCAAAGAAAGAATACTTAACACAACACATTTAACTTAGTCTTAGCTTTATAATGTCTGTTACACTGCTCCCTTCCTTGAAAAACTACGTTTCGTAGTTTAATGGTGAATGTAGGATGCTAAACGGTCAGGAGGGCGTCATTCACGATGTGGATATCGTGAAGGTGGTGGGGTTACAAGGTCATCATCATCAATCAGTTGCAATTGTGTTCCAAAGGGTACCTCATGATTTTGTTGCAGACGAGAAGTATCTGGTTGACTTGGCGGTAAGTATTCAGAGTTGAAACGAGTGCCCGGATGACATAGCTTGAGTCTATCAAAGTGTACAACAAGGCGTCGCCTGCCCTCACGACTTTGAATTCGATATGTAACATCAGATAATCTTTTGACAACAATAAATGGTCCAGTCCAAGGATGATGAAACTTCTTTGATTTACCACGGGGAAGAACAAGTGAATGCAACCATACTAGGGCCCCTACATCATAGGGTTTACCATGTACCCTTCTATCATAGAATTCTTTCTGCCGTTCTTGACCTATATTTAAATGTTGTCTAACTTTCTCATATGCTTCAGTGAGTCTGGTTCGAAGGTCGGCTACATGTTGGTTTGGTGATACTTCATTCATAGCATTGGTACCATACATGATATCAACGGGAAGTTTTGCTTGTCTTCCAAACATTAAGTAAAAGGGAGTATAGCCAGTAGTAGACTGTGTACTGGTGTTGTATGCCATACATACAGGACGAATGTAGTCTTCCCACAAAAAATGATGATCTTTTAAACAAGTGGCAAGCATATTCAGTAGTGTGCGATTGAAGCGTTCAACAAGACCATCACATTGTGGATGATAAGGTGTTGTACGGGTCTTTCGAATCTTCAACAATCTGCAGATTTCCGAAATTAGTTCAGATTCAAACTGTCTACCTTGATCTGTGTGCAGTTGCTCAGGTAGTGAAAAACGATAGAACAGTTCATTGGTTAATATTCTCGCTACTGTAGTCGCTTCTTGGTTTGGAATAGGGTATGCTTCCATCCAGCGGGTAAAGTAATCACCAATAACTAGTATATATGAGTTCCCAGCCTCACTTTCAGGTAGTGGACCCAAGATGTCCATAGCAATGATCTGCATGGGATAACTAGGTTTGATTGGTTGGAGAGGTGCCTTTGACTTTGGTTGTGTAGTCTTCCTTGTAGCACATATGGGGCAAGTATTGCACCAATCTCTTACATCATTCCATTGTCCTGGCCAGTAGAACCGTCGTTTTAAACGTTGCATTGTCTTCTCTTGTCCAAGGTGTCCACTCATAACACCCTCATGAAGTTCTTCCATAATTTCCCTTTTTAAGGAGGATGGAACTACTAACTGCTGTTGAACAGAGGAGCCCTCTTCATTCTCATACAGTCTCCAGAGCTGACCATCAAGTACTATCAGTTGTTCCCACAGTTGAAAGAGTCGTCTACTCTTTGGTGGTTGGCTTCGTATATAGTCCAGAGTGGGTTTCTCAAGACTTTCCAGTGACTTTAGTACAGGTCCTATCATTGGGTCAGCAAGTTAAAGCTGTCGAATTTCTTCTGGCGATTTTCCACGGACATTTGCGTTTTCTTCATTAGTCACCAACCCAACAATATGAGTATTCTGGTCTGTTTCTGTAAAGTGGCTTTCTCTTCCACATTGATTGCATGGGAGACGAGATAATGCATCAGCGTTATTATGTTTCCTTCCTTGGCGATGCTCAATAATGAAGTCATATTCTTGTAGCTTCTCCAGCCATCGAGCAAGTTGTCCTTCTGGCTGCTTAAAGTTCCACAACCACCTTAGTGATCCATGGTCTGTACGAAGAGTGAACTTATTTCCCAGAAGATAAGATCTAAACTGTCGAATAAAAACAACTGCAGCTAACAACTCTCGTCGAGTAACGCAATATCTACGTTCAGCTTTACTTAATGTTCTACTAGCATAGGCAATCACATGTTCAGTGCCATCATCCTGTACTTGGGACAACACGGCTCCTATTCCAGAGTCGCTAGCATCAGTATCCAAGATAAATGGTCTGGAACAATCAGGGAAGGCAAGTACAGGTGCTGATACTAGGTTCTGTCTAAGATTCTCAAAAGAGCCCTCACATTCACTAGTCCATTTAAATGTTGTATTTTTCTCGGTTAAACGATGCAGAGGCTTTGCTATTCTTGCATAATCTTGAACAAAACGACGATAATAGTTTGCAAGACCAAGGAACTGTTGTACTTCTCGGCGTGATCTTGGGACTGGCCAATTGGCTACCTTTTCTGTTTTCTTCGGGTCGGTGGCTACCCCATTAGCTGAAACAATGTGTCCCAAAAATTCGACTTTCTCTTGACATAAGGCACATTTTGAAGCTTTAAGTTTCAACCTGGCTTCTCGAAACTTATCGAATACTTCCTTAAGGTTAGATAGGTGTTCCTTGAACGTCCTTCCTATAACAATCACATCGTCTAGGTAAACTAGGTAATTGGTCCACTGTAAACCAGCTAAAACTGTATCCATGAGCCGCTGGAACGTTGCGGGGCCGTTACACAGCCCAAATGGCATCACATTAAATTCGAAGAGGCCATCTGGTGTGCAAAAAGCTGTCTTTTCACGATCCTCAGGTCTAACTTCCACCTGCCAATAGCCACTCAAAAGATCGAGAGTACTAAACCACTTGGATCCAGCTAATGTATCAAGTGTATCATCAACTCGTGGAAGTGGATATGCATCCTTTCTTGTAACGGTATTGACTTTGCGGTAGTCAACACAAAATCTTGGAGACCCGTCCTTTTTCTTGACGATCACAACTGGGGAGGCCCATGGACTGTTGGTTGGCTTTATAACATCCTGATCTAGCATTTTCTTGAGCAGTTGTCTGACCTCTTCCCGCTTTGCTGGTGGTATGCGTCTCAATGGTTGACGAATCGGGTGAGAGTTTCCAGTGTTAATTCGATGCTGTACCTTGGCTGTTCGACCAAGGTCTTCCTTTGAGATGGCAAATATGTCAGCGTATTCTCCCAGGAGATAGAATAACTGTTCTTGGTTCGCTTCAGTTAGGGGTCCATCTCCACCTTCAACAAGTTTCCATAACATCTCCCGTTTTGCCTTAATATTTTCAGCTAAGTTCCCTGTCTGGATAGTGGAGACACCAAGACATGGTTCTAGTTCTTCCTCAGCTTCCTGCAGCATACCAATTTTTTGTCTTTTATAGAGTGTAACTGATTCTGCTGTTGGGTTTAATAACCGTACTGGGATTTCTCCTGTGGAGTTGTTGTGTAGAGATCGTGCTACTATGATGGGGGTTGTATCTCCTTCCATTATCCATGTCCCAGAAGTTGGTGTTTGGGTGAGGTTGACCATTACTTCCATTTCACTGTACGCAGGAACCTGAACTGTCTCTCCCATGGCTACTCCTATGGGCATTGTTACTTCTCCACATCCTTGTAAGGTGACTGACATCCCACGATCAATAAAATGTAAGGTCTTCCTTCCAATTTCAATGGTGCAGTTGTGCTCTTCTAAGAAATCCAATCCCAGGATTAACTCAGCAGTCAAGCCATCCGCTACTATGACTTTGGTCTGGAATATCTCCTCTCCCATTTTCAGCTCGAGTTCCATTGTGCCGTGTACATTGAGAGGTGTTCCTTCAACACCAACAAGAGGCTGTCTGGTCCATTGCTCCAGGTCAGCAGAAGTGAAGTGTAATTTGTCCCAAATGTCCTTTTTCAGGAGGGTGACTTTTGCACCTGTATCTAGAACAATTTGAATAGAGAGGTTATTAACATATCCTTTTACATTATAGGCTGGTACTGGGTTTACAGGTAAGATACTAATATTACTGGCCTGTCTAGGATCACCCTCGGACACCAGGTCTTTGGCGCCGAGGGTTACTAGTTTCCCTGCTGCTGTCCTCTGGCTCGGCATCCTCGAGCCATATGACCTTCCTTCCCACATTTAAAACAGATTATGCTGTTCGTCTGACCTCCTTTTCTCCTAGTACTTGGCTTGTCTTTTGCTTGCTCCTTGTAGGAAGATACATCTGGCGAAGAATTAGGTTCCCTGTCAGTCTCCAGTTTCTCCAACCGCTCCATCATTGCCTGTAGCAGATTCATCATTGAGTCTTGTCTGGTCTGCACTGCAGCAACTGAGATAGCTTCTTGTTCAGACTCTGGTCCTGGAATATGTCCAACTCGCCCTGCTTTTGGCAAGAGGTAAGACTCCATTTCGAGGGTTGCACTTACAGCTTCATCTACGTTTTTTGGTCTGTTTTGCTTTACACTGAAAGCCACTTGTGGATTTTCTAGCTGTTGGAGGTAATGTGTCAGAGCTAGATGCTCTCTCGCATCTGGCTCGAGATTATTAAATGCTCGTTCGGCAAGAGCCTTAATATCCTCAGCAAAGGAGGCCCAATCTTCGGTCCTTCGTTTTCTCCTGGCATGAAACTCAGCTCTGTAGAGTTCCTTCTTGCTTGCTGGTTCGAATCTCTCCTGCAGACACCCTTTGCATCGTTCATAGTCGCCTTTTGCAGCTTCGCTAAGATTCTTGTAGGCCTTTTGGGCTCTACCAGTCATACGGACTCGTAACCACAGCAACTTATCAGCATCCCCCCATTTATTTACTGCCGCTGCACTTTCGAAGTGGTCTATCCAGTCATCCCAGCTTCCTTCACCAGTGAACGGCTCGGGTACTACTTGAGGTCTTGCTGCCATTATGAATTAGGAGTGATTCGTCTGCTATACAAGGAGAGATCCTACCCACTGCGCCAATTGTAACCAGGCTGAGTTTTACCGGAGCTTATGTTCTCGAACAGAGTTATAAAAATGATATATTTATAATAAATAATATAGTCCATTTATACTTACATGTAACAATGAACAAAGCAACACATATATAACAATGAACAAAACAACACATTACCAATAAGACCAGGTGGTAATAAACACCTTACAACTCAAAGTAAAGTATAGCTACACAAGTAATAAACACATGGAAGCAGGTGTACACAAAGTAAACTACAACTATGTAATCAAAGAAAGAATACTTAACACAACACATTTAACTTAGTCTTAGCTTTATAATGTCTGTTACATGTATTTAGACCCGGTCCAGCACGGGGTAAATTTTCAAAACCCCAAGTTTAATTACCCTCAGTAGACTTGTTATATCTTGAAAAGGTGCATAGTTAACTTGGTGCCCTAGTGGTTATGTCCTTTGATTACTAGCCTGGGTGTTTTCTTCTTTTTTTTGTTTTCTAATATTAATAACCACTTATAACTAATAATTAACAATGATGAATAATTAGTGAACCCTAGTACTTTAAGGAACCTACACATTTATTATAAGTATTTTAACAGGGTAAATTATTGTTTATCAAACTTTGTTCTTGAAGGTTTGGACCACTAAGAAATACTTGGTGTATGCGATTTGAAGGAAAAAACAAACAGTTAAAAGGATACACAACTAACTGTTTCAAAAGTATTGCACTAAGTGTGAGCATTCAACATCAGTTTTCAATATGCTATCTTTTAGCTACGAGACCTGGAACATCTTCATCCTTTTTGTATGCAGGAGATGAAGTAATTGGTGGTGAGTTATGATAATGTTTTCTGTCATTTTACATTTATGTTATACCTTCATGAAGGATCCATGTGTATGCTGGATGAGGAAATAGCCATTGAAATAGCCAGTGCAGCTGGACTTGATAAGACATTACTTGTATTAAGGTATACTTTGTGATGCAAAGTGTCAATTATGCATGTATAATAAATTTATTTTGTAGACCAAATGGCATAGTATACACAAACAATGTGGCGATAAGAATAAAAAGATCTGGAGAGGAAAGTACACTGTATGATTTTGGCAAGATAGAGTGTATATATGTGTATCTGGACATAAAACAAGAGTATTGCAAGTACAAACTTTTGTAGAACACACTAAATGTTACATTGTAACACCCACAAATAGTAAACAATGGCTTGACACGGGCAATTTTTGTCAGTAATTTTTCCGTATATTAGCGGGAAAGTTTTGTATGGCGTTCAATGGAGATTTTAAAATAGCAGGTTTTATCTCTTAACCAGTAAGGAAATTCCAAGATGTGCACCCTTTCAGCGTAGGAGACATCTATATACTACATTACTAACACAATTTCTACTCCATTCATGCAGGTCTTCTTTAGTCCTTTTGGCGATCTTTGAAAGCGAGATTGCCTCCATTGAAAATGTATTAGCTAATAAAAATTTTCAAATTTTTGCTTTTTTGAAATGCATGTAAAAATTTTTTATAAAGAAATTTCAAGATGTTCACCTTGGATATACCGGATGGCCTAGTCTAATATCTTAGCTTTCTTTTTAAAATTTAATGGTAAAATACGGCATCACAAAGCCGGAAATGCAGTCCTTTTTTCCTTGAAAAGAGTCCAGTTCAGCAAATTTTTTGTAATTTTAATTGACCACACCCACAACTAATTAAAATTTCAACAATGGGTTGTGGTTGTTCTACTGCTTTTAGTGCTGTGTAAAATACTACTAGATGTCTTGGTTGTTTAAATGAAGTACTTTAAACTTTAAGAATCCCTGTTTACTTGTTTGGAAGTAAAAATTTCTTCAAGATCGTGCGTTTCTGTGACAGATACACTGTTACCGTCCAGATTAAGTTAAAAGAGTCTTGTAACATGCTACAGCAGTATGGAAGTTAGTCAGGTAGTACTTTAAATTAAAAGCCTCAAATATAGAGGCCTATTGAACAACAGAAGTGAGATATTTTGACAAAGAGTGCTCCTGTTTGAGGTATATTTTTCAAAGTGAATTTTTACCTGTTACTGAGTTGACTGAGCAGGTAGAAGCAAGAGTGGACGAAGAATTATCAAAGAAAGATGAAATACAACAACGATTTAGGATAATTATTTGTTTATTAAAAATAAAAATTATAAGTATGTTACTATGGTAATTATCTTCACGGTCCGTTTATCCATAGTATACCGAGTTCCGTGTCATGACATCAGTTTCTATGCAATTTCTGGGTATGACATATTATAACACACCATCATCTGTTTTTACCAAGAGTATTACATATAAAACAAGTGTATATAGAGAAAAAAACATCCCTATGATTGCTTTACAAGTTTAAGTGACCTCCACCTCTCGAGTGGTAAGATTAGTCAGTGCTGTATTATTGAATGTCAGCTACTTTCTCTTTCACGGTTGTTAAGTTAGCCTCTATCTGTTGATGATGTTTGGGGTAGGACTCGGTAATAAGGTTGTAATCATGATTACGATGCTGTTTAGTAACTACAATCTTTACAAATGAGCTGCTCACAATATACCCTAAGAGGGTCATGATGAATATCACACTCTATATTGAGTTCACATGGCTCATTCTTTAGTTTGTCCTGTATTTGTAAAAGATTGTTAATGAGGAAAGCTGTAGTGAGTTCAGTGGCTCCTTTGTCAGGCACGAAGGACAACTTATCATTGAAATACATGCTTCCCTGTTGGTAAAATGGAAAACATTAATTGAAAATATCAAATATTGTTTGCTGAGTAATGTGAAAGTGTATGTGTGTATATCTGCACATGCTATGTGTAGAGTAACACTACCATGCATAGATTAACACATAGTTATTCTGCCATCCATAGACTAACACATAGTTATTCTGCCATGCATAGATTAACACAGTTACATAGATCAAGGTATTCTGATATGTACACTCTTGACATTCATTAATAGCATACTAGAAGACCTAGCTTTCATGAGGAATGTATAGCAGTAAGTTTTTCTACTATAATTATCACCCAGGCATAACAGTGATTAGTTAATAATGAACTTATACCAGCAGAATTACTTTCCTGATACACACATTATAATAATAATTATGTACATACATCGAACCCGTGGGAAAGCGGGATGGCCATAAAAAAAAGAATAATAATTTAAGTATTATTGATGAATTTCATATCTTAATAATTATGATGAGTTAGCACATTAGTGCGGTTTTCAGATAGCACATTTGTGCTACTTTAACTGCTCTAGCACAACTGTGTTATGGCTATTGTGAATGTGTTAAATATAGTGTGCTAGGTTTGTGTGTGCTAATGAAATCATAACAGCTGTTATTCTATTATCACACTGACTGTGCTATCATACTGAATTGAACAGCACATCAGTGTTAATTGGAGTTAAAATAGCATACTTTATGCTACCACTGCACACTAGTGTGCATGGGATTTAGCACATTACTTTTTTGTGTATATCAAAAGTAATTAAAACTATACAATATATTGTATAGTTTTAATTACTTTTCGTATTCTAGAAGATTCTCAATGCTTGTGTATTTGAGTCACTCAGTTTTGTTAGTTATCAGGTTATATTTTAATTTTTGTACTTGCTGTTATTAAAGCGATATCAATTTCCCAGTACAATATTTATTGTTAACCGAAGATACTAGTATATCAATTTCCCAGTACAATATTTATTGTTAACCGAAGATACTAGTTGTTGGCAGTACGTTATTTATTGTTAACCGAAGATACTAGTTGTTGGCAGCAGGAGTGTCCAAGCTAAAGAAGCACCATAATTCCAAAAAGCACCAAGAGAAGGCTAATGCAGTAAAAGCTATTAGAGATGGTGACATATAATGACGATGCTGATGTGGAAAGAATCTTTTCATAGTCACACTCAGTCAAACAAGAAATAAACTAAAGACAGAAACATTAGATGCCCTTATACTGGTCAAACAAGGCTTACCTTGCAATTCCATAGAGTTTAAGCCAGATACTGCCATGTGTAAATGTATAAATGCTGAAATTATGACCGATAGTTTTGAACTTTTGATAGTGATTAAAAATTTTTTGTTTCTAATTAAAACACAGGGATATTTTTTTATGCTCACCTGGGGAAAAATCAAATTTTGGGTCTGGAGACACTGAGGGTTAGTGATTGAATGAAGTCATTAATTTGTCTTACTAATACTGTAAACAATTAAACTTGCAAAGTATGCCAACAAATATTGAAGACTTAGTGATTAAATATTGGTAATATCACCTAGTGTGTGAGATTTAGTTATTTCTGGTGCTGTAATTGATGTTTTTTCTGCGGTGATGTGATGGATATGATAGAATCATAGTGTTTATTATTCTGGTTAAACTTTGTCTGTAATTCAAATTCCAAGGTTCGTGTACCTAGAGATGTATTGTAGTAACAGTAGAACACCCTTCAACAGGTCCAATATTAATGTGTTGCATCATTAATATAGAGTACTAGTCAATGTACATGTACATTATTGTATGTGTATATAATGTTGTGTGTGTTCCTAGATTGCTGTTGTGTGCTCTACTACAGTGCTGTATAATGTCACTGGATGTTCAAAATGGACCTTTGTTACAATTGAATGAAAAAAGAATTTCTTCTGTCTTCGTGTTCCATCGTCACATCATCACAATGTTGTTGTTTCATGTGTCTTTTTAAGTTGTCCATTTGTGTGGACATCTTGTCACAAGAAGTACAGACATGTGCATGTACATCACCACTAACCTTATAATATATTGTATAATGGTGCATGAGAGTATCAAAGGCACCAACAGTGCAATATATACTGTAAATCCCTTATTGTTAGCGTTCCATTTAATCTAGCGTTCTTAGCGTTTTGGCTTCTTGTGCTAAATATATAGCGTATGCTAAAAATACCAGTAAGTGATGACGTCATAATATTATTTACCGAGCATGTGGTCAGTCTTAAGTTGTGGAATGGATATTGCTAAATATTTTAAGCGAGCTGAGGTAGTCCAACTCCCAGAAGAAGAGTATTTCAAAGTAGCAAATGTTGCTGTATCTGAAGAAATAGCAAAGATTAGGTGAATGTAAATGTTACAATGCTGAACCTTTTATACTGTACTAGTATACTATAGTATATACTGTATGTACAATGTCATGTAGAATTTGATGCTGAAGTTAATACTAGCATTGTTATTATAGTATTTTCAATATAGACATCGCTAATATTAAAGGCTGCTAAATATAGGTTTGTGTTTTGGTCGCTAAATGTGGGTTCTGCTAATAATAAGGGTTCTACAGTATATTCCATATTGACATCTGTGGTTAATATTATTATTGTCCTGTGGTTTTCATATTGCATTTATAATAATTGTGATAATCAACAGAAAATAGAATATAAATATAACACACCAGAATCTGGTATCCATATTGACGGCAGTATTAGTAGGTTGTTGCATATTAATAACCATGGTTTGAGAAGAAATGTTGATGGAACAGCTGTTTAAACAAGCAAACATCGATCCAACTATTCCATAATCAGATTTTTCTTTCAAAATCTCTTGGCTCTGATAGACATCCACTGACTCCAGCCAACAGTTGATATAAAGTACTGGAAGGATAGCCCATCTACTCGCCTGCATTCAACGACGAAACAGGAAAGCCAGTAGTCATGCTTTTCAGCAGAAGGACGTTCCAGGAGATCCGAAGGGCACTGATCACCATGCCACCATTTCTCTTTTTCTGCCATTCTTGAAACACATGAGGTGCCCAATCAGTGTTTTTAGTTCTGTTCTGTGGAGTGAATCCCTCACAAACTTTCCTCATCTCGTTTGCAGTAAGTGGAGAAGCAAATCGCCTGTTTTTCAGAGAAAGTGACAGACGAGGCCTTTTCACCACAGTTCTCCTTGTCGGAATCCATAGGTTACTCTGGTCTCTGCTAGGTCTGGTACTCTCAGCTACTCTGGTAAGAGTCTGGTTAGTGTTTAGTAATGTTCATTGTTTACCCTATATAGTAGACTAAAATATACTAATTCTAGGATCTAGGACTGGTACGTATACGTAGAGTTGATGACGTCAGGATCGTTCCCTGGAGACTCCATGGCAACACCAATAAAAATCCATATTAAGCTAAGACACCCACGTCCACCGGCACCCTCGGGCACTAATTGAATTATGCCACTCCCCTCAATACCATGGTATATATAATTATACAATAATTATAATTATAATAATTATATATAATTGTAACTACGTAAAACTATTATGATCTTTCACACACACACTGTCAACAATAACGATATTATGCAAGTAATTAGCTGTGTATACACTTCTTCATAGTGTTTTTTGTTTTTACCATATTCATAATTGTTTTCAACCACTAAAAGGTCAAAACAGTTATTGTCCATGAATATCATTAACGGAGTCAAATTAAATGGCGCTATTGACACGTGAACGACATCAACTCGCCCGGTTGAACTAGTCAGCTAAACCGGCCCAATCAAGAAATGGATACTTTGGCTCTTGATATTAAGTACCAGTCATTCGACTCGGATGACTATCTTAGAACACGTTTCTACGATTCAAATATTCCAGACAGAGTGCTGTTCCTCCTTGACAGTTTTCATGAGGCATTTCTACATCTTCCTTCTCGGTCCTTGAAAATTCTAGACTATGGCGTAGGTCCAGTAGTGATGAACAGTATATCTGCTGCTGCTCATGCATCTGAACTGGTGTGGTCTGACTATTCAGAAAAGAATCTAGAAACACTACGGAAATGGCTGGGAAAGGATCCCACAGCATTCAATTGGTCACCCTTCTTTGATAATGTGGTGAAGAAGCTAGAGGGTAAAAGTGAAAAGGAAGCACGAGAGAGGGAGGAGGTAGTTCGCCAAGTTGTGAAGTTGGCACACTGTGATATCAATGCAGATCCACCAATACAAAAAGAGTTTGTAGGCCCTTATGATGTCGTCATTGACTCGGGCTGTCTTGCTGTTGCATGTTATACAAAAGAAAAATTCAGGATAGGCCTCAGTAAAGTCTCTGGCCTTCTAAAAGTTGGCGGTACGTTTATGATGTATGAGCCTGAATTCAGGACAATGGAGATAGAAGCCGGAGAATATACAGTTGGGTCAGAGAAGTACCCAACTCTTTGTCTCACAGGAGAGTACCTGGCAGGAGTACTCAAGGAACAAGGATTTACTGATGTAAATGTACAACAATGCTCTCTTGATCCTAAAACACTGGCCCAGGGATATCAATTTAAAGATATGGTAGGGTGGTTGTTTGTTACTGCTATAAAGGAGTAGTGTGTAACCACTTTAATTGACTATGATGCTGTTAAATATTTTTTTCTTTATTAATAATTATAGTTTTATAGTTTGTATAACACTTGTTTATTACTGCTATAAAGGAGTAGTGTGTAACCACTTTAATTGACTATGATGCTGTTAAATAATTTTTTCTTTATTAATAATTATAGTTTTATAGTTTGTATAACACTTGTTTATTACTGCTACAAAGGAGTAGTGTGTAACCACTTTAATTGATTATGATGCTGTTAAATAATTTTTTCTTTATTAATAATTATAGTTTTATAGTTTGTATAACACTTGTTTATTACTGCTATAAAGGAGTATTGTGTAACCATTTTAATTGACAATGATACTGTTAAATAATTTTTTCTTCTAAATTATTAATAATTAATTTGTATACAAAATGCCAGGTTGGAGTACAAATTAAGCTGAATATTTGAGATGGAAAGGGTTCTATAGACTAAAATAACGCATATATGCAACATCACAACCTAACATGTTACATTCCTCCCTCCTTAAAGGGATTGCTATTATGTCCAAGCTACAAATCATGCTGACCTGATTGAGGGCCTAAAACTTCTCAGAATTACTACTAGCCCAACCTATAAACTGGAGACTTGACTGACCTATACTAGGTTTTGCCTATAATTCAGATACAGATATTATAGGCAACTAAAACTGCTTGTACTTATACCTATACCTGTGTTCACTCCTTTTTCTAGTGTAATTATGTTCATGTGTATCACTAATGTTTACCCATTTTTATTGGAAAATGAAACTCACAAACTATAGTTTATGAGTTTCATGATCATTTTCCAATAAAAAGCTACTTGAAAAGATGGAAATAGGTAAAAAAAAAAAAGATTCTAACTGTTGTATGAATGTTTTCCGACAGTAAAATAGTACTATCATGAGTTCAATATTAATAATATGCTCCTGAGACTACATATATATCTTTATTAACTAGTATATAAAGTGCATTACACAATAAAGAATCGCACAGTAATTTATTTATTATAAGTATGTACATAGTAAGAAAATAAGCAACGTTTGTTGAATCACTGCAAAAACAAAGTTGTTAAAATAACTAATTTATTTGTTAGCACAGTTGCAACACTGTAAAAAATTGTCAAGCAGTATGGATGACATCTAGTTTCAGCTTGTTCTTGGCTTCATAAATATTATTTATTTTTGAGGTTTATAATTATAAAAATGAAACTCATATAGCCAATTAAATTGGTCAAAATAACAAATCAGTTTTTACAGCGTTCACAGATGATAGAATGGGTATGATAAACTATGATTATAATACACCACAGGTTATACTTATATAATACTTTGTTTTGTTAATATACTTCATTATGACAAGTACTCTATATACTAGTCCTGAAAGTATTTGTAAATATTATATGCATGAATAGGTACTAGGTACTAACAGATGTGTGAATTAATGTGTCACATTGACAATCAATAAGACATATTGGAACTATACCCAAGTAGCCAAAGCCAAACATCTACTAGCTTTTTGGCATTTACTAGACATATTTTAGGCCCTGGATTGACAATGAATGATCAGGGAGACAGTGTGTATCTTGGGTGATACATGTCATAATTATCTACTTCATCATGTAGTGGTACTATTTTGTCATCAAGTAAGAACAGATGTCATATATATATATATAATTGAAGGAAGGGTGGTCTAACTCTAACCAGATATACCCCACACTACCAAATATATATGAAGTATTAATTTTTATCTGCTCCTAAACACATCATATTATGAAAGTGTATTCATGGTTCGTGATGTTACCTGGGAACATTACTGTTTTGTGAGTTAGAGCACTAACTCTTTATTATTTTTGTTTCTATGTAATTTATGATGAAGCAGTGGAAAATGTGAATAGGTACTGCTAATACAGTACACATGCCTAAGAAAAAAATTAATAATAACACGGACAATTAGTTTTTAATTTAATCTACACAACACTTAAGATTATGCAAAGATCTAGAATTCCAGAAAAGTTACAAGAAATGTGTGATGAGTTAAGCAAATGTAAAGTGGAATGATAAAAAGAACGAAGACTACATCTAGTAATCTAGTAAACAGTATAGTTTAAAAAAATTGTACAAGTATTAATTCTAGAATTTAAATACAAGTTAAAAAGAGACAGGTACCAAAAAGTTTCATTTTATCATTTTAAAAAGTGCACAAAGTAAAAGGTGCCCTTTTGCACACTGCAAAAACAGGTTGGTTATTTCAACTGATAAGTAATTCTCATACCATAACAGAACACACACAAAGCAGAAACAACTTTTTCAATAAGAAGACTATTCAAACACAGAGATGGATGTGACTGAGTTCTAAAAATTCTCATACTGATTCAGTATAAATATTAGCCTAATTGACTAAGTTTCCTGTAAAACAGAAAGAATCGAGCTATATTCTGGCTCAAATAGACTGTGAAGATGTTCCTAGTGAAGCCATTGACAAAGTAGTAGGAAGCCTTCAATGCAATTACTTCAATGACAGAAGGCATAATAGTAGGTGACTTCATTTCTTCGTGTTGGCTAACCTTGAGGTGTACACGCCATATTTAACGAAGGCGTATACACGTGGGTTCGTCAGACACCATAATATAAATGCGTGGTAGTTTGCCGTTCATGCATGATTAAAAACGCGATCGATGTTTACAAAAATACACTTTCAGACCAATGTTTAGCAATGGCTTCACTAGGAACATCTTCACAGTCTACACGAGCCAGAATATAGCTCAATCCTTTTCTCTGTTTTACAGGAAACTTACTCAATTATTTATACTGAATCATCAGTGTGAAAATTATTAGAACTCCATATCTGTGTTTGAATAATGTTCCTATTGAAGAAGTTGTTTCTGCTTTGTGTGTGTGTTCTGTTATCATGGTATGAGAATTAAGTACTGATATGCAAACTATGATTTAGCTCAAATCAGTTTACTTAGTTGGTATGTTTTAAGATACTGGGATCGTTTATTGAACTAAATTGAACAAACACAATAATGATTATATATATATACACAACTAAAAATCTAGAATATTCCAAAGATACATGTGATGATCATACTAGAATATTCCTGCCCCCATGTTTAAACAAGTACATAAATAAGATAGTTAACACATACAGTAATTAAGAAACACCTGTACATTGTACACATCACATTAATATTCAAATACATCACATTAGTCATCAATAACCAAATACAAACTAGTCTTCATGACTTACTCTTCAACACCTCAATTCAGCAATAAAAGATAAACTTTGTAATATCATTGAAATGCAATTTAATGTAACCAAAAGTACTGATCAGTTGAAATAACCAAGCTGTTTTTGCAGTGTGCAAAAGGGCACCTTTTACTTTGTTTCGTATGTACACTTTTTAAAATTATAAAATGAAAATATTTTGGTACCTTCATGCACATGTCACTTTTAACTTGTATTTAAATTCTAGAATTAATACTTGTTATCATAACAATTTTTCAAACTATACTGTTTACTAGATTACTAGATATAATCTTCATCCTTTTTATCATTCCACTTTACATTTGCTTAACTCATCACACATTTCCTGTAACCTTTCTGGAGTTCTAGATCTTTGCATAATTTTAAGTGTTGTGCACTGTTGAAATGGGATGCTCATACGCATGTTTAAATTAGCATCATTGATTGTAAATGTAGTTGCTATGGAAACGTTTACTCTTTAGACTAAACATAGTAATATAAAGTAAATCATTCAATAGAAGTGATATTTTCAACATCATCATTTTGTAGACACTCTTTCGCTAACAAATGTTGTGCTAAAAGGGTGTTACTTTTAAACATGTGTATGAGCACCCCATTTTTAACAGTATGCAGATTAAAATATTAACTAATTGTCCGTGTTATTATTACTTTTTTCTTGGGCATGTGTACTGTATTAGCAGTACCTATTCACATTTTCCACTGCTTCATCATAAATTATATAGAAAAAAAAATAATTAAGAGTTGGTGCTCTAACTCACAAAACAGTAATGTTCCCAGGTAACATCACGAGCCATAAATACACTCTCATAATAATATTATGATGTGTTCCAGGAGCAGATAAAAATTAAAAGAAATTAAATACTTACTGTGGGGTATAGCTGGTTAGAGTTAGACCACCCTTCAATTATATCTACATATGACATATGTTCTCACTTGATGACAACCACATGATGAAGTAGATAATAATGACATGTATCACCCTCCATACACACTGTCTCCCTGATCATTCATTGTCAATCGGATCAGCATGATTTGTAGCTTGGACATAATAGCACTCCCTTAAGGAGGGAGGAATGTAACATGTTAGGTTGTGTGTGCAGTGATGTTATTGCATGCGTTACTTCAATCTATAGAACTCTTTCCATCTCAAACATTCAGTCCAACCTGGCATTTTATAACTGTGGTTAACAAAGGTGATCAAACTCCAAACTTATAATTATTAATAATTTAGAAGAAAAAATTATTCAACAGTATCATAGTCAATTAAAGTGGTTACACACTACTCCTTTATAGCAGTAACAAACAACCACCCTACCATATCTTTAAATTGATATCCCTGGGCCAGTGTTTTAGGATCAAGAGAGCATTGTTGTACATTTACATCAGTAAATCCTTGTTCCTTGAGTACTCCTGCCAGGTACTCTCCTGTGAGACAAAGAGTTGGGTACTTCTCTGACCCAACTGTATATTCTCCGGCTTCTATCTCCATTGTCCTGAATTCAGGTTCATACATCATAAATGTACCGCCAACTTTAAGAAGGCCAGAGACTTTACTGAGGCCTATCCTGAATTTTTCTTTTGTATAACATGCAACAGCAAGACAGCCCGAGTCAATGACGACATCATAAGGGCCTACAAACTCTTTTTGTATTGGTGGATCTGCATTGATATCACAGTGTGCCAACTTCACAACTTGGCGAACTACCTCCTCCCTCTCTCGTGCTTCCTTTTCACTTTTACCCTCTAGTTTCTTCACCACATTATCAAAGAAGGGTGACCAATTGAATGCTGTGGGATCCTTTCCCAGCCATTTCCGTAGTGTTTCTAGATTCTTTTCTGAATAGTCAGACCACACCAGTTCAGATGCATGAGCAGCAGCAGATATACTATTCATCACTACTGGACCTACGCCATAGTCTAGAATTTTCAAGGACCGAGAAGGAAGATGTAGAAATGCCTCATGAAAACTGTCAAGAAGGAACAGCACTCTGTCTGGAATATTTGAATCGTAGAAACGTGTTCTAAGATAGTCATCCGAGTCGAATGACTGGTACTTAATATCAAGAGCCAAAGCATCCATTTCTTGATTGGGTATAGCTGCTAAGTTCAACCGGCAAGGTCGTTCACGTGTCAATAGCGCCATTAATTAATTTGATTCCGTTAATGATATTCATGGGAAATAACTGTGCCGATTTTTTGACCTTTTAGTGATTGAAAACAATTATGAATATGGTAAAAACTAAAAACACTAGGAAGAAGTGTATACACAGCTAATTACTTGCATAATATCTTGATTTATAGTTATTGTTGACAATGTGTGTGTGTGTGTGTGAAAGATCATAATAGTTTTACGTATATATCAGTGTTACAATTAGCTATAATATGTATATTATATTATATTATATTACATTATATTACAATATATTATAAGGTTAGTGGTGATGTACATGCACATGTCTGTGCTTCTTGTGACAAAATGTTCACACGAATGGATAACTTAAAAAGACACATGAAACAACAACATTGTGATGATGGAACATGTAGACAAAAGAAATTCTTTATTCCATTCAATTGTAACAAAGGTTTATTTCGAACATCTGGTGACATTATGCAGCACTGTAATACAGCACACAACAGCAATCTAGGGAACACACACAACATTATATACACATACAATATTGTACATGTACATTGACTAGTACTCTATATTAATGATGCATACACATTAATATTGGACCTGTTGAAGGGTGTTCTACTGTTACTACAATACATCTCTATAGAGAACCTTGAAATTTGAACTACAGACAGAGTTTAACCAGAATAATAAACATTATGATTCTATCATCTCCATCACCACAGAAAAAACATCAATTACAGCACCAGAAATAACTAAATCTCACACACTAGGTGATATTATCAATATTTAATCACTGAGTCTTCAATATTTGTTGGCAAGTTTAGTTGTTTCTGTAAACAACTAAACTAAGACAGCTGTCACGCAAACTACATTGTCCTTGGCAAAACCCCTTTAATGTTGTGAAACGTCTGGCTGCAGTTCACTTGAAAAGACTGAAACCATATATATATATGAAGGGAAGTAAAAGACTATTCTGATCAAACCTTAAGTCCATCATTATCGAGATCCACTTGAAGAAGACTAAATCTTTTTACCAATTGCCTGGAGCTCTGATCAACACGCTCAAGACAAGATAACTTTCAAATGATCAACCAAGCAGTACCAGTGAAGAAAACAATACAAATATTCAATTAATTACAAACTAAGATCTTCTATTCCTAAAACATTCCTTAAGATTTCATAGACCATTTGACCTCCTTGGTGAATTTATACTGTAACATCTGTTTAAGATGAACTGGGAATACTATTAGTTTCGTTGTCTATGTTATTTGATTGTCTCTTGTACCACATGTCTTAGCACTGACATGCTTTTGATTTTGTACATATATAAATAGTTCTCTCTTTGTGTGTGCTGTTGCTTTCCGCAATAATAAAACATTATTACTATCAACACAAAGCTTGGTCCAGTTTTGGTTGCTTTCTAGATAGGTTTACTCAATCAAACTATATAATTATAAGTTGATAATTTAATTGTATAATAAATATAATATTTACTACTTACATGATGTCATACTTTAACATTGTTTCAGCTCTTTTTCCCACATTATTTATGATCACTTGATACATCTAAACAATTTTCATGATTCCATTCTCCACACTTATCACATTGTATCATTTCACCATTCTCTATCTGTCTGCATTTACAATAAACATTAAACAAAACCTGACTACGTGGTTTTCCTGGGTTTCTCTTACGACACTGTTGAGGAAATTGTATCACACACCTGCTTCACGAAGTAATTGCTCTGTCACCATGTTTTGTATGCATATAGTTTGTGTTGGTGATTTCCTGCACAAAGAGAAGCTGCATAAGCTAATGCAAATATACCACAATCACTCGATCCATGTTGTAACTTGTACAAAACAAAGCTGCAGTTTGTGCCTTTGCACAAGATGGCAGATCATTGTGGACATCCAGTGTGTGACGTGTGCTTCCACAACGATAACATGATTTCTTCCTTTCTGCAATCGTGGTTGTACAATGAACTACCTGAGTTCTGCGATTTCCTCCAATGTGAAGTACTTCCACAAACTCACTTCTCTGCACTTCAAACAATAATGATAATCCTAATATTGTAGGCTGAAGTCTGTCCATGTGTGGGTTTGTTTGTCAACTTTTGTCCTCCAGTAATAATTGCATCAGTGAGCCATCGACCACCAACTATTAACTCTATCAACTGGAAATAGACTTAAGTTTTTTTTTATCCAATAGCTGTATGTTTGAGTGCAGCTATTGGATCATAATTATACCATCTGAGTTTTAAACACACTTGTCGGTGTGTTTCATTCATAACAGCAGGTAAAGGGCTATGTTTAAATTTTATTGCATCAGATGACAAAGCTGTTGCTAACATTGGAAACAAATTTATTCCATGGCTCATCAACATTAAAAGCAGTCAACTCCCACTCAGGTTTATAACCACAAAGATCTATATTGAAGTTTCCCGTCAAAGACACCATTCTGCATAAAGTTGGACCTTTGTAGACAAATGGAGGAGGAATATAGAATCTGTGTCACTAATAATCATCCTAGGATATACATGTATAATATAATTTTTCCTCAAAAAATCTATTTATTAATAAGTAATAACTTCTTCATTCCGTATAGCTGGATTAAAATCCTTGCCACTCATCACCAACATGCTTTAGTCATCCTATGGAAATATGGTATATTCATGATAATTTATTATGTATAGGATAAAGCCCTGGTTAACCAGGGCTATATCCTATACATAATAAATCCAATACAGGGATTGATAGAGGATTGTTTTTGCCTGGGCAGGGAAAGATGGGTAACTAAGTGCTGTGTGAACAGAAAATGGTATATGTGATGTGTAAATGATTATAATTTCTTACATTTAGAAACAAGGAAAGTGTACAAATGAGTACAGCAAGCTTAAGGTACATGTGTATCACAATATCTTCTGACTAATAATAACTATACACATCAATAATTTTAGAAGAAGCATGGGAAGACAAAGGTTAAGGTGAATTCTTTTATTATCTTAAAAGTCGTCCAATTATAGTACTACTGTACAAATCAAATTTGTCTTGGTAGTAGCACAAGGCAAGAAAACAACTGCCGTCATCAGAAGAATCAACTCGGTCAAGTAGTGATGAAACAGAATGTGAGACCAAGGTATTCTAAATTACTGTTTAGAATTATTATTATTATTGTTATTTATATTATATATGTGTCAAAATGTTTTTCATTTATTCTTGTAGAAAACTACTCAAAAGAAAACAATGAAGGTGATGCAGTAATGGTGATATCAATACCAATCTACAACGATTGGTATTGATATCACCATTACTGCACTTAAATTTAATATTCTGTTTACAGAGCAGAGCTCGTGATAGTAATTTACACGTTCATAGATCTAAGGTTACTAAAATTATATTTTCTAAATTATATCAACAGTTCAGCTCATTATAATTTCTGCTAACATAGGGCAAGTAGCAAAAGATAACATAATCATAATTACTAAGCATAGTCACTTTATTGTACTCTACTGTAGGATATTGAAGAGGAAGCAGGACCATCTACTGGACATTTACAAAAATCCAAGGTTATCATAATATTACCATGTGGTTCTGTATGTCTCATCATTACTCATCACTCCCATGACCAGTAGACAAGCATTAAATCAAAGGTAAAATTTTTACATTACATGTAGCCACCATTTGAATTTCCTTTTTATAGAATAAAGAGTCTAGATTAAAGTTTAAGACTGGGTATGTTTATTGATACTATTTCAATCCTAATTAATATAGTAAGTAATGTTTTGTAGACAGCCCGTTGTTATCATACATAAAGGCCAGCCACTGGCTACAGGCACCTTCGCAAAACTAAGAAATGGTACATAATTATGTGTTCTTAATATTACCACGTCCCACATCTGCATATCTTACTGCCTTGAATTACAGACATGTATGGTGAAGTGATGCTTAAAGATCATCTTGTCCCTGATCATGAATTTGAAATAGATCTAGAGTTACCTGAAGAAATAACGGAATCAAAAACACCTGGAGGTTAGTTACACTTGTCGATTAATAACAATATTCACATGTCAGTTTCTCTAGAAAGGTGATACTTTTCTTTGGAAAATTGACAAATTAGTTGAAAATGTACCATATGGAGGTTATGTATTAGGAATACCACCGACAAAAGACATTTTCATAGAAACAGTTGTGAAGGGTAAAAGGTAACCAAAGCCAAAGCAAAAAATTGACATGTAACATATTTAGTTATAGTTGTGTTTGGTATATACTGTTATGTGTTACTGCTGCATATCATTTTATAATGTTTGTGCTATAGTTGGGTTAAACATGTATATACTTATAATTAATTTTGTCATGTGTAATAATTTGTCTTAATTATAAATTTAGTTGTGTTATTAATTCAGATTTAATGTGTCTTTTTATTTTCAAATGAAAGTTTAACCTTCTAACATGTTGTATTTAAAGTGCTGGCAAAGTGGCAATATCAGCACAGTAGTTAATAATTGTGATGTAATTATTATTAATTGCATCATTAAAAATGTAATACATAATAACAGACTAAAGTGAGATAGAATTGCACTAAATTTCAAATGTTCTTCACACATTTAAATTTATACTACTTTCAGACATTTGACAATATTTTTCCAATGTATAATCAATGTAAATGCAATGTGAATAGTAATATTATTACATTGACTTAAGAGGTAATAGTAGTAATAGTAATAATTATGCTGATTTTTAAGGTAATAGTAATAGTATATTACATTGTATTGTAATTGTCCCTATGTCTGCTCTGAAGTATTAGTTAGCACGTGCTAATCATCAAAGTTAGGTGGAGCTGCTAAAGTAGTGTATATAACGCAATCCTACTTCATGGTTAGTGGGGCTATAGCCCTTACCAGTTCCTATGCCTATGTGCATTACTGTATGACCTCCACTCAGCTTGAGTGGAATCATATAATAATTGCTGAGTGGGTATAAGGTAAACTGAAACTGAGCTGAGTGTGAGTAACTTATCTTGGCTAATCTGGAAGCAGTAGTATTTTAAAGACTCTTAGCCCATATTGAATATGGGCTACCAGACTTTAAAATCAAAATGAGAAGCAAGCTTTTTATAGACAAGAAGTAATATATTACCTACGGAGTTTGGAAATGTTTGTGTTATTGTATTTGTATTGTCATTTGCATAACTATATGGCTTCCTTGAAAAAACTCATGTATAGCATGGTGCTCATCTGGCATGCAAGACTATTATGTATGTTTATAGACTGTTATCATGCTGTCACTATGAATTATATTTTGAATGTTATATTGGAAATTCTAACCCAGTTGCAAATTACAAGTTTCCTGGTAAAGTGGCAGAGATTGTAACTAGGTGTAATACTGTGTCACACATGCATTGTGTGGGTGGGGCATTACAGAAACAACCGTTGTTAGCTTGATAACTGGAGTTTTACAAGATTAAAAATTCTGCTGGAACGCCGAGGTAGTAAGAAAGTCACAGATGTGAAATTCATGCTTCATTATTTGCAGAAAGATGCCAAGGCAGATGTATGAATGTTCCCAGGGCAACGCCAACACTCTAGTTAAGCTTCAAAACCTCTCTATTTTTAAATAGCACTGGCTTCTAGAAACCTTGTTTGGATGGATGGAAGAACTTCTTAAAAATCCATACATATCAACATCATTAGTTGAGCGAAAGTAGCAAGCCGAGTGTTTCAAGAATTTTAAAGAAACATAATGTCGTGCAGTCGGGCGTGCCACCCTCATTGCTAGGGATTATAGTGATAGACCTTGTACGTATTCTATAATTTTAACATAATTTATAATTATTTCACATAATAATAATATAAACTATATCTACTTGCCAGATATATTGTTTTATGGGGTGCCAAAAAAATATAAATTTCAGATAGGACATCCAATATCATATCAAATATAATATTGGAGGTCCGATATAGAAGCCTGATATAATATCAGAAAGCATAATAATGGAACAGTCAACATGAAATAAAAAGTTAGAGACTGATAGTGGAATTTTGAATCATTTGGCACCCTATACTGTCTGCTACATGGTGTTCAGAGGTTTATGTGCCTTTCAGATGTAATTATTATAGTAATTATACATTATGCTTTGTTGACTAATTTTGCAGGAACATTTGTGCGAGTGCAAATAACAATGGGGAGGTCTACCTTTAAGCTCCAAATGATCGGGAGTATTAATTCATCGTAATATCTAATCAAGAAAGGGTATGGCTAAGTTCACCCAAGTTGGTGCTGATCATGTGACAGTGGTGCCCTTGTCGTTATACCTCCTGCGACCTTTGACCCCGTTAATAATATTCATAGCAATAACTGTGCCAATTTTTAACCTTTTAGTGATTGTCAATAGAAAGTCATAAATTTGTCTCAACTAAACTTGCGAGCAAATACTGAAGACTCAGTAAATTGTAATAATGTTAATTGAATTATAAATGATAATAATTATTAAATTGTAATAATAATAATGCACAGAAATATAATTTTTATTTTCAATACATATATCAAAAGATCCTGACATGACTGTACCAATAGAAGAATATAATCTTAAATTCAAATATCAAATGATCCTGACATGACTTTACCAATGGAGGAATAGTAAAGAAGTTATAAATAGTGTAATATGAAGCAGTCAGTTAAGTGTGTTAAGTTAAGTCTGATCCTGGAATCTTCACTGTGAAGGCTACTACTACTACAACAACTACTACTACTACTTCCTACAATTTTCTTAATCTATGCAGAGATGTACTTGTAGATAAACAAACTACCATGTATTGGATGATACGCAGGCATCTTCTGGCCTCTAAAATGCAGTGTCCTAAATGTTCCAGTGCATGTAGAATTATAGCTCACAAAAGGAGTTATTTGTGGAGATGTCCTAGGAAAAGTTATCAAGCTGTAGTTTCTATCAGGAATGATAGTTTCTGCCATCTCTCCCTTACTGAGTGCTTAGCACTAACATACTGGTGGTCTCGTAGGTAAAGTGGTGGAGATTGATGAATCAAAATTCGGATGAAGGGAATACAATGTTTGAGAGGGGAAGTGCCAAAGCTTTCATGGAGGAGGAGATAACAAATCAGCAGCAACACCTACCAATAATTCAGCAGTACATTCTCCTGGGGCAACAGTTTGATCAGATGAATGGAGATCATACAGTCATGTACTTTCTGTAGGAATGTCACATCAAACAGTAAATCATTCCATACACTTTATGGATCCTTCAACAGGAGCACATGCATACCCAAGGAATAGAAAGTACATGGGATGCAACAGAGAGGCTGATAAGGAAGAAGGATGTAATGGGTACAAGCAACTCACCTTTCTTGACATACTTACAAAAACAAGCTGGTGCAATGATAACCAATTCCAAAAACAAGATTACAGCTGCAACTGATTCCATATGTCACACTTCTGCTGTTGGGACAGGCTAAAGTTATTTCTTACCTAACTCTATCAGTGCATATATCCGATTCTTTGAAAGGGTAATTTGTTTGTATAGTATTATAATAATTATGTATATAGAATTAATAATATATATAATTATATATTATATATATGTATATATAGTATATATATATATATATACTGTCTTATACTGTATATGTCTGATATAGCATGAGTAGCCGTGTTATAATTAATATATTTCCCGACTTTGTTGATGTCTGTTGCTTCTCCTACCTTTTTTGACAATTTTTTGTTGGCACTTTGGAGTTGTTTTCTTGTAGTCTGTTTCAATGAGAGGTTTTATATCTTTATATCTATATTTATAAACCTGATTTACTTTGATGCTTCGCCGTATCAGGATATATATATATATATATATATGTGTGTATATATACATATAATTTTATTATGCTTGTATTTTAGTTGTAATTGTACATGTATATAATATACATATATATAATTATATATATATTAACATTTAGGCATAAAAGCATGTAATAATATTATGTTACAATAATCATTACAAGTGGAAGTTAGCATGTACAATTGCTAGCATTTTGAAGCAATATGGCTTCCAAAATAACAATTCCTTCTGATCTCTAATAATATCCAGATAGTATAAGTCAGACATTGTACCCCTGTATTCAATTATCTTACAATACAACAAAATAATAAGCAATATGTGACTTATTCAAGTTGTGTGGTATGATAATAAAATGATAAATTATAACTTCTGAATTAAGAAAACACAGCAAGCAATGGAATCCATGTTTGGCTTTTGAAATAATATTAAGACTTGTAAAGAAAGTAATGAAATGAATTATAACAATATATTATATTATAATAGGATACGAGTGCATTGTATAAATATAAAGCACTCAGAGGTGAATTGTCAATAGTGTAGGCAGAAATTACAGAATATATACACATGAACTAGCATCAGATTTACATTCATTTCTTTATCTCTTCTGAATTATCATCCAAATAGTTTAACTTCCTTCGCTTCCATCCTGACATATTCACCACATTGTTACTACCAGAGAGATGAAAAATGAGCACTACTATGATCATAATCCCAAGGGCCAGAAAGCAAAGAAAAAATATTTCTTGTACTGCATATCCATAATTGTCTATCAGTTGTCCTGCAATAATGTCAACCACAGCATACCCACCATTTAAAGAAGCTTCCAAGATTCCGTAACTAGTGGCAAGCTGATGCTCCTTTACTAACATAGCAGGAGCAGCCCACATGGCTGTATTAAAACAGCTGTGACTGAGTCCTATAATTGAGTTAGCTATAAATGGCACATAGTATGCTCCATTAGAAAGGAAAAACAAAACATGTGCTCCAAACATCATAGTAATTCCAAGCAGTCCCCAGTAGACATTAAAACCAGTCCAACCAATAATCAAACCAAACAAAGGAGCTGTAACCGGAATTGCATATGTAAGCAAACCTGCAATATCAGCTTCACTCACAGATAACCCGAATTTGCTAGTAAAAAATATCTGAGCAATAGCTACAAAAGGAAACATTGTAGCAAAGTATACTACAGATACCCCCACTACAAACCAGTAGTTAATACCAAAATCTTTTAAATCTTTGAATGTAAATTTCTTCTTCTTAGAGTTGTCACGTTTCAGAATCTTTTCAGCTCTTTTGTCCATTACTGCTAAAAGAAGTGTTGCGATTAAACAAAGCACTAATGAAGCAAATTGTACTAACAAAGTAATTCCAAGTCGAGTATTTTTATCTACTATAAAACTAAAGCAATCATAAAATACTTGATTCAAATATAGTCCACCAGAACCACCTAAACGACAAGCAGCTCCAAGTACAGCAAATACAAAACTTTCTTTCCCCTTAAACCAAAAAGCAGCAAAAGCATCCGTAGCTATGAATGTAATTTCTGCACCTACTCCAATTACAAAACGAGCAACTACTAACAACCAAAATGTATCAAAAAATCCTCCAAGTGCAAAAATTAATTGACCTATTGTTGACAATGCCATAAAAATGAGTGTTCCAAGACGGAGGCCAAGTATGCGATCTATCATCATCCCGCCAAGAACAGAGAGAATAATATTTGGCCATGAATAAACAGAATAAAGTAGAGAATACTGTGAAACATCAAGATCTAATGTGTCTATTATAACCTTTTCTAAACCAGCAGGAGAGTCATAAACATAATTCAGACAAACTTTAACAATGCATATCAGCACGAGAATAACATATTTATATACATTGCTGTTAGGATGCAAATTAAACGACTTACTATCATCTGCTTTCCCGTAAAAACTATTACTACACTCAGCACGTCCTATTGTCGCTAAAGATTCTTCTGATTCCTGACGATGGCCTAGTCCGGATCCTTTAACGTCATCTGACAGATCAACAGCCAAAACATTACCGGACATCTTTTTTTTTTTTTTTAATTAAATTTTTGTATATAGGTGAGGTAAATTAGCAAAGGTTACCTCTACCGGTACCTTACCACAGTCTGTCTGTCTGTGAAATTCACCCGCAACAAAGAACCAGAAAATTAGACGTTGACGTGCACGCGTTGACGTGACGTAATAAAAGGAGGCGTTGACAGTAAAACGTAAAGAGAAAGAAGCTCAGCTAACATCTGATAAGTAAAATTGACATTTGTGCGTTCATAAAGAAAATTGGAGAAGAGGTAGACAATAATCAGTGACAGAATTAGACAAAGAGAAAGAAGATCTTTGGAGACATTAATAGAAAGAGAGTTCAGGAGATCGTTGGATAGAGAGAGACATAGACAAACACATACAACACTAACTGATATCTATAGAGGAAAAGCCCACCTAACAACTGAGATAGAGATTCTCGTGCGCGCACATAGACGTTTGATGGGCACAATACTAACTGATATAGAGAAAGAACCTCAGCTATCACCATACTACACTACTATGCTTAGATCATACTACACTTGCCTAGCTTAAACTACCAAAGGCTTTGGAGACAGTAGTAGCAGGAGAGTTCAGGAGATCTTTGGATGGAGAGAGACATAGACAAACATGGAGAGACATAGACAAACATGGAGAGAGACATAGACAAACATGGACAACACTAACTGATATAGAGTGAGAAGCCTACCTAACATCTGATAGAGATAGACATAATTATAATGAGCCTGTAGTGTACTACACTTAGAAGGTACCATGCTTGCCTAGCCTAAACTGCAGAAGACATTTAGACAAGTACAAAGGAGATTGAACAGAGTCGAAGAGAGATATATATACCACTGAAGGCCTTAATATCACCAAAAAAATGGAGATTATTTCTAATAATTTTTAATCATTGATTACTTTATGACTATAACATTACGAGCACCTAGTGAAATGATGGCCGAAGGCTGTTGTTTTGCTAGTACGTAATAATAATTCTGATTGGTGGTGCACATGCTGTCATGTGATTACTTAGCTCAGCACATGTGATCATTCTGCCAACGGCGAAATATCAGAGACTATCTATCCCTGCCAGTCATTTTGTGTCAAATAACAATGGTATAGACTCACAGCCAGACACTCATATAACATAGGCTCTTTCCTGAGTTGGTAAATTAACCAACACATTTTTTCCCAGGCACAAACCTTTCCAAACACTCTTCCCATGCCGCCTAAGTAGTGTATGATATCTACTTTCATAGCTTAACTTTGCAACTTAATAAAAGGATGGCAGCCATCAGCGACAAAGATCCTTTCACAAGAAACAAAGACGTTTTCACACACACGTCACACTACTATAATTCATATGCAGTCGCGCTATGAAAATGTAAGTGTGTAGACTCTGGCTGCATTTGCTGATTTCTAAAAATTTATTTTCACAACGTGACCGCATATAAATTATTCATTGTCCATGAAATTGTGGACAACAACATGACCTTCCATCTGATAACTACCAGAATATCATTTGAATTACAATTACATTTTATAGCGACAATTACAATTAACGTAGGCTGAGTAATTTCATTGGCCTAAAATTACATAGCAGGTGTATTATCAAGCAAAGAGGCAGCAAGTACAACCACATCATAGTAACACACGCTAACAAAAATGAAAAACAAAATCATGAAATAAAGTAAGAAAAAAATCATTTACATTACACAATTAGCTACACAAGTTTTTTTTATTATCAAGATACATACCACCTGGAAAAGTAGTGTATGGATCGAGCTTAAATAGAGAACTTAGAAGTATATTCGGTCAATTGACTATGAAAGAACTGTCTACTTACACTGAAGATGTAAGACTGAAATACATGATGTGTTGCTTCTCTTGCGTAGTAGTAAAATCATGGATAGGAGTTAATGATATTTCCTGAGGGGAGCATATAGTGACATTTTGTGTATGATTACAGTAACCATATGCGGGCGACTTTGACAATTATGGTTCAGATTTCAGGTAGCACAAGAATACACAGAATACATAAAAGTCTTGGAACTTTGGACAAATCAGTGTGGCTATATATATATATAATTAATTAATTACTGTCAAGTTCAAAACCCCACATCTCTGGATTTCAAATTTAACCCTATGCGTCGCTATTCTAGTATACCATCCTTAATTTTAGGGTCCTAAAATATCTGTGAATGATTTGGTGGGTCAACTCGGATATACGGCACCTCATTAAAATTCATAGACACACCCCTCGATCCTAGGGTCTCTTATCGGTAGGGTTTTAATCTGTGTCAAATTAAACTGTTGCCACGCCTACTTCCGGTGCCGTGTATCCGAGATGATCCATTAAAATAATAAATACTCGAAGTACTGTTTATCAAGAGATAGGTGTGGTCAATGATCTCCATTTCCTTTCCCAATTCCAGAAAGTTTACACACAACTAGAGGCGGGTCGAATGAGTGAAACTTTATTTGAACTTTTGACTTGACATGAGCTCGTTAAACAAAATAAATATTCTAATAATACATCAAAATTTCATATCAAAGCAGTTTGTGATATTGCGTGATGCCAAGTCTGTCTGTATGAGTAAGCTTGTGTGTTGTTTATGATGGTGTACTGATATCTGAATTTCGTATTTTAGTGATACAAACCATAAAAAAAAAATGCTCTATTTAGGAATAAATTCCAAGTATAAAGAAGGAATAACAATTAATGAAGGATGCGAAGATTCATGTGAATATATATAATATACATAATTATAGCACTATCATATATTTTGTAACATTATTAATTTTTTTAAGGGAGTACCTGGTGTTGCGATCACAGATGCTCTAAACAAACATGTTAAGGTGGTACTAGGGAGTGGGCGGATGCGACTCCAATCAGTTTCAAAATAGAATATTATATAATACGACTCTAACCTGGTGTAATGGCAACCTTCATATCTTCTAATCACCTTTATAGGGTCCTGGAAGTGATAAAACATATATAAAATGTCCATTTTTGTAATCGCAATAAGTACAAAACGGAGAAAGCCACGCCCACCAATCATGGCATGCACCAAGTACAATGCATTTAGAGAAAACAAATAGAGCCGTTTTCTGGAAATTCATTTTACTTTTATAGTTACAAGAGGCTGAAGAAAGCTGAATTCTGTAGCTTTTCACTGAAACCATAAAATCTACCTTTCTAGGCACTATCAAACTCCGATCTTTCTCAGATTCTCAGATCAGTTATTACTGGCCACCCTTGTCTCACTGCTTCATGAAAATAATTCGATTTTAGGCTTTTTGTTGACACCAGAAAAGGTAAAAAGAATTTGTAATTAGATCTGAGAAAACTGCAATGAAGTTTTGTCATTATTCCTTGTTAAACTGCTTGCAATTATACAGAATTTAGTGATTTTTTTACTATCTATGTAAAATGGAATAACAAGTAGAGCCAAACAAATGTTCATGTCACAAACCATTTCCTACACTGTGTGTAACCCTACCTCATCTACCTAATTACCTCCTTACAGATTGTACTTTTAAAACTTTGTGATGACTCATCAAAATACAAATCATCTTTGATAAAACAAATACCAACTGCTTAGAAGACTTTATTCCTGTAGCAGGCCTAATAAGAGAGGAAATTAAATTTCGTACATTTCAGTCGTAGCACCATCAGCAGAAAGACATTCAGTTTTTTTCGTAAATGTAATCTATATAATTAATATAAGTCTGTTTCTCACTCTCTTCTCTTCTGTACAATTGTGCAGTGAACTTGGAGTAAGGATAATTATTATATGATTGATTACATATGGGTGGGTTTTATTAAAGTTTCAGTAAACATGAACAAATAGTAAGACTAATAATAAAGTTATTGGAATTTTTTGCTTGAAATACCAACACTGACTTGTTCACTGGTGAGTGGGTGTACCATCGTCAGATGCAGAGGAAGTAACTTTCTCACCTACAAGAACCTTGTTTTCACACTAATAACAAGGTTGAAGATGGCCTGGGCATGATACTTTGATTTAATTAACTACTATATACCAGTTAATTAAAGGTAATAAATATATTTTATATATATTGAAATAGTTATCAAAACTGATATATTGCCATCCCTATATTCTAGACAAGTAGTAACTGTTATTTCATAAGTGAACTATTCTGTAATCTTTAGGGTCCCAAGACTACTTTCTCTCCTCTTTTTTTGTCTATCAACTAATCACTTATAGCTATTTGGATGATTTTAACTTCTGATCTAGGTAGGGGTTGTTTCATTGATGATTATAAAGGTGGAGAATGACATGTGAGTAGGGACACAAAATGGTTATGATGTCCTAAAGCAACCACAAAAAAACCAAAAATATTCTTTGAGAGCATGCTCCTGGAACCCCTAGATGCTTTGCAGTGTGATCAAAATCCCTGTAGCTTCGGTCCCTCCAAATTTTGAAACAGCTTCAAGCATCATAAAACTGTGTTTTGTTTACATTGAAACAAAATGTGGACAACTGTGGACAATCTGTATACTGATTGTTTCGACCTATTGGGTCTCATCAGCACAGTGCATTCCAAACATTGAATTAGACTTTGACAACAAGCAAATGCAAACCTGTCCATCAGTCCTCATCATCTATACTTTCTTCTTTAGTCATCTTACCTTCATTCTGGAGGTATTGACTGTAGCAGAGAACTAATACAGCTCCAGAATGAAGTCATTACATTAATGTACACCAAAATCTCATCAATATCATTGTGTTAATTTAGGGATCATTTAATATCTTTGGTGGCAATATACTAGATATCATTCAGATGAATGAATCAATGAATAGATAATGAATTTAGGGGTATCGGAAATATCAATAATAATTTCAAGGTTGCATGACCCTCCCTCTCCTAATTGTTGCAGATTAGTTAATTTATGCTACATGTATATTTTGGGCAGGGTGTTTGAGTACATGTATGTGCTGATAATTGTGCATGTGTAATACCATTACCATAGTTACAGTGGCATTATTATGCCAGGAAAATGAGAAGTTATAAACCCTCTCTCAGAATGTACATGTACATGTAACATAATTTCCAAGTCGCTATCAACACTTGAAAATTAAACAAGCAGAGGAATCTCTTTGTTATCCAAAAACTATCATCATGAAGAAAGATATACCATAATAATAAGGCATAATTACCATGTAATTACTGGTCACAGTTACTCACTAATTCACTACACACATGTACATAACATCAAGAGGTAACACTACCTCTACTGACATACAAGTTTCACTGAATGATAGTTACAATGTATGTACGTGTATATATATATATATATATATATGTATAATGGTGGCATGAACTTCTATATATTGTATATAGACTAGGGCTGGGATGATTAATAAATTAATCGATTAATGGATATTGAAAATTCTTCTGATTATTGATTGTAAGTTTGTGATATCTAATTATTGCAAAAGACATAAATTTCAAGCATGCAGCAGCAAATAATGAACAATATGGAAGTGACATGAAGCCTTTTGATCATCAAATGGGAGGAATTTTCTGCATCAATTGACTTAATTGGCCTAATTACTTCCGCTGATTTTAATCGATTATCAATCGATTTAAAGTTAGTGATAATCGATTTCAGAATCTCAGCTGATTCCCAGCCCTATTGTAGACCTTCCATGTGCACACTATGTAGGAGATGTCATCATCATACAATATATTGTATATTGTATGCTAATAGGTCCTATAGCTATACTGAATATAGGACCCTCGTTTTGTGTTGTCAGATGTGATATAGTCCTCGCAGGCTCAGGCTATATCACATCCTCAGACACAAACTCAGGTCCTTTAATTTGTATATAGGACCTATTAGCATACTATATATATATTACATACATGTAGTATAATGGTGACTTCATTAACTCAAACAAATTATTATTGCAACATTTGGTTTACAGAATGCCATTTTCTGTTTTATAATAAAAAAATCACTAACCTTACTCCAATAAAGCAATCCCCGAAGACGTCATTATTGTCTAAATATAAATTATAATTAGTTCATTACATGGTACATTATAATTATAAGCTTAAGGTTGGTTTACAATATGATGCAAGGCCTTGCGTTCGTAAGTGTGTTGAATTGGAAAATGATGCACTTCTTTTAATGCTGTCAGACGCAACGTAACCAAGAATAGGATCTGATTCTATCTTTGCGTCAGCTGTGTGCGTTTGACCAATCAGTTTTCAGAATTTTATCACAACGCAACTGACACAATGCAAGGCCTGCATCATATTGTGAACCAGCCTTTACTTGTCTTACATCACCATCATATGAATCTCTATGGACGACCATCTTGCTATCCCTATTTAGAGAGTACATAAACATACACATACATCTCGTCTTTCAAAAATTATCTTGGACCAAAGTTTATAAATACCAAGACAATCCTCTTCATCATATAACATAAAAAGCAACCATAACGCGTTCTACATCTAATAATCATTTCAATCTTATTTTTCCAATCACACTTGCACCATGAGATGAATACATCAATAGAAACACAATATTACATGTACCTCCACAAATGGCACAGAAATTAATCCTTGGTATCGTCTTGATTTTTGAGCATGAAAGTTATATTACTATTATTAAGTTAAAATGAGTATAACCCTACTAATTAAAAGTATGTTTTTATTTGTAAATCCCCATAAAGTTTAAAAACGAAAAACTGTCACAAATCATCACAAAAGAGTGAAATAGTTAATAATTATAATGATATTCATTGCACCTTTTACGTCATACTATCAATAGTCAAAAAGGTCATGCAGATATCTCATCTTTCAGAAATTATTTAGAACAGACATCAGTAATCCAAGTAGTCTTTCTAAATTTTCCCAGGTAAGCATGCCATTCATGCTGTAGTATGCATGTTTATGCTTGCCTAAATTTCTAGCTTGAGTGTACCACTTTGTGAGATGCATTGTTTTTGCAAGTCCCAGTACAGAATGAATGATTGAGCTACAGACCACTAAGACCAGCAGTAGTAAATTAGCTTCAGTCAAAGATGTAGAAACTATAACCAATAACTGAAAGATATTGTATAAAAGAACACAAGAACTTTAAAACAGTACATTGTATGTAGTGAAAATAGAAAAACAAAAGGTCTCAGACATGAGAAAACCAATCAAAAAGCCACATGCATAGAGATAAAATGTTCTCTATTATTGCTTTTACTGTCTACTGTTGCATATACAATATGAAATTCTATTAAAGTTTCCGCCTGCAATGTAAATAGAATTTCATAATCAAAGGGAATGAAACCTTATATCTTCAATTTATTGATCATCCGTCTATTCATCCATTCAAGTACAAAAGAATCATTTGACCCAACATTTGAAGTCACATGACAGTCACATATATCAAATAGATTATTTTATGGGTAGGTATAAAACACAGAACACGTATCAACAGATTACAGTTTATGGGTAGGTATAAAACACAGAACACGTATCAACAGATTACAGATCAAAAATTGTTTGTAAAGTGTCTTTTTCAAGATTTCTGATATGATTGTTTACCTGATGTCGAGGGTGGCCTTGAACTCTGCAAAAATATAGCAAATCGTGACTTAAGTGCCCACCCCCAGAAGAATTAACATCGAAGGTCAACCAAACCGCTAGACCACATCCAACAAAGCATGGGCGTTTTGAACAATAGAATGTCGACATGCCACCACCACATTGGTATACTCTCGTAATCTACAGTAATTTTTGGCATGGTAACACCAAGACCCAGTGATTGCAGTGAAATTTAGTATTCTAGTTCTATTAAGTAAGTAGGTGTGTGTATTGGGTGCCAAATGAGTCAAAATCATTTTGTGTTGGCTGCTCCATTATTACCCCTTCTGATATACTATAGCCGACATCCAATATCATATCAGATGTCCGATATACTATATCCGACATCCGATATACTATATCCGACATCCGATATCATATCAGACATCGGATATAGTTTAGGCCTTGGGATCGTTAGGGTTATCATCCATGTTGTTTGAGTCGGGAGACGCGAATAATTTTGACGCAAACGGCACTCCATAGGTGTGGTACTTTCTCTCTCTACAGAAGTTGTAAAATAACCTGTAGTCTCGCGTAGCCAGCCCCTCTCACTCTGACGAACCAAAATTAGTGCACGCAATTTTTTTTGGCGGCTTGTACATTTTGTGTGGCCGGCCGGCCGGCCGGCCGCGCCGCGCCGTGGCAATTTGTGGGTGGAGCTGGAGTTCGTCCCCAGCCGCACCCCCACTAAACTCTGGAGCTGGAGATCATAATTTTTAATAACAATTTATATTGAAGAGAAAATTATGTCTGATGTTGACCTCCCACTAAATCTTGCTCAACTCCGTTTGCAAGAGCAGTTTCGTAGTTTGGATGAAGGAGGATCTCTCTTAGACGAGTGTAACCCAGAATTCTGTGTTGCTGCTTTGAGAGAACCATGGCACATTTCTGCTGTGAAAAGAATGATTAGGCAAGCAGATTATTCGTGGATTATTGAGTTCTTTGAAGCTGGAGGTATAGATGGCCTGTGGGACGCATTAGAAGCGAGTGCAACCGGTTATCCTCGTCCTACATCTTTGCTGAGGTGTATAGAATGTACTAAAGCTTTGTTATCACATCCTAATGCTATTGACAAGATTGTTAGATCACAATCGGAAAAATATGTGAAAAGACTGCTATTAGGTGGGTGTGAGTTTAATTCAATTGTCATGCAAGCGTGCACAAACTTTCATTTACTGTTGATAGTGTAGGATTGATCAATATATAGCTGATCAAATGGGGTAACATTGGAGTACCATCTGTAATATAAATTATAATACTTTAAATTATAATTAATATACATATATTTCATTTGTTGAACTGTTTATGTTTCTAAAGCTTTCTAGTTACGAATAAATAGTGTTTTAGTTAACTATAACTAAAACCCCTTTTAGTAAGGCATTGTCATTTAGTCTCTTGTGATAACTATTACTTACTAAAATGAAAGATGGTCAATAATGGCCACTTTTCCTTGTTTTTGTTTGGCTTGATCGTTTTTTTTTTTTGGCTTTTGTTTACATATATAAGTTATACAGTAAAGTCAATTAAAAATCATTAAATACCATAAATTCCTCTCATTCTTGTGGTTCTAATTGTATAATCATGCATTGTTGCTACTCCAATAAGACTTCATACAATGATGTGTTGTTAGAAATAACATATTCCATGCCTCAGGAATGTAAAAAGGTAAGTTTATAGAATTTTCTTTGCTTAACTCATGTTCAATTATACTAGCATACCAGGCTAGTGCTGGATATAAGCACATGGAATAAGTATTAGTTATAACATGCCCAGGCAGGCTATATCAGCACGACGCCTGAGGGCCATAGGCTCAAGGGCGGAGTGCTTATAAATCAGATACAGCCCAACTGGGCATGTTATAAGTGTTTTATTTTTTGTTGCTATGTGGTTGCTGTACACATCATTTAGTTACCATAGTGTTGCGGTAGGTACCTTGACGTCACTATGATTTTGAGTGGCAAGTGTGTTTTCTAGTGTTCCAGTCAGATGAAATACTCTTTCCAAAATGGTTAAAGATATTTGCCTAGAGGGAGGCATAAAAGGTGGACATACTAATCATAGTCTCCATGCCACAGGTGCCTCCGAGTTGTTTCAGAATGGTATTAGTGAGAAGGTTATTCAGTCGCACATGAGTCATCTGTCATTGCAAGGGTTGAGGCACTATGAGCGTGTTACTGATGAACAACAGCTTGAGGCAACTCGTGTTCTATCTGTTCTTTCTTCTGTATCAAGGAATGATGACAATCCAAAAAAGGAGGAAACACCTGCTGGAGCTTGTTTTCTACAGATGAATTTTTCACAATGTACAGTAAATGTGTATCAAGGACCAGTCGCATTAAAAATGATCAATCTGTGAAAATAAACTTTGTTTTTGTTTTTTTTGTTGTTATTATCAATCATGTTTAATCACAGTATAATAAAAGAAAACCACACAGTGCATTAGCAAGTTTATTCAGGCACAATAAACATAGCAACCACATAGCAACCACATAGCAACATACAATAATTAGAACATATATGGTACTATACTACCATATCCCTATAATAAGAGACCCTACCCCTAGCTAAGTGTGGTACTATATATACTCTAATTATTTCATGAAGGCTTTCATGAAGCATGAAGCATAGACCATGTACCGCCCATTCTATATAAACTTTGATTATTTAATAAAATTTCTATAACCGCTTCCATTAGCAGTCATTGGGGTATGCATCTATGAATATTAATTAAAAATTTTAGATACACATTGCACGATAATTTTTATTATACTCCAACCTCATTTGTAAGTTCCTTGATCCAGCCCTGTTGACTTTCATATGAACTTGTATAAATAGCCATTATGAATGATTGTGTGCATCAATGATCATTTTAATGTTGATGGTTTGCCTGTCTTGTTTCGTCTAATCAAAGTAATGTTTATAACTCGAGTTTGGATTCTCCAACTTCTTCCTGCACCATTTCATCTTTTTTTTATATGTAAAATTTTAATCTGTACCTCATTATTAAGTTAAAGTATGACATTAAACTACATGTATACATTATAGTACATGTAAAGTCATTACAACTTAATTTTGAGGCATTGTGAATGTTAACATACTTTACAGGCTTGAAGTGGTCAAAGTCAATATATTACATTGTATGTACATGTATGATTTATTCAAAAGAACGTTTCAGCCGTTAGGCCTTCTTGGCATTGTGAATGTTAACATACTTTACAGGCTTGAGGTGGTCAAAGTCATTATATTACATTGTATGTACATGTATGATTTATTCAAAAGAACGTTTCAGCCGTTAGGCCTTCTTGGCATTGTGAATGTTAACATACTTTACAGGCTTGAGGTGGTCAAAGTCAATATATTACATTGTATGTACATGTATGATTTATTCAAAAGAACGTTTCAGCCGTTAGGCCTTCTTGGCATTGTGAATGTTAACATACTTTACAGGCTTGAGGTGGTCAAAGTCAATATATTACATTGTATGTACATGTATGATTTATTCAAAAGAACGTTTCAGCCGTTAGGCCTTCTTCAGCTAATTCATTCACTATTCAGCATTTTTGCAGAATCTGTATGAAATAAATGTACTTGTATCTTGTATTAATGTGTTTCTCTTTATAGTACTGGATGTTCCTTCTGTGCCTGACTTTGCAATTGTTAAAATACACATCCTGTTGTTACTAAGTGTGATTGCAAGACATTCAGAAGAAGGATTTGAAGCAATAATTGAGGCATTTGATCATTATAAGGTACTGAGATAATTATATATGAAGGTCAACTACCAAAGCCACGTGTTATCAAACTTCCTGTATATAGTTAATTATGGGTGGAGTTGGAGTTTAAAGTACTATATATACTTGGTTTAGCAAACACTTACCTTCCTATTCAGCATTTTTGCACAGGAAGTCAATGACCTTTGGTTTCTAGGAAGAACCGTTAATGGGACCTTCCCAATAAGGCTGGGTTCACATAATGATACAAAACCTTGCGTTGTGTCAGTTGTGTTGTGATAGTATTCTGAAAACTGATTGATGAAATGCAATGTAGCTGATGCAAATATAGAATCAGATCTTTGCATTTTGTGTGACAGTGTTGAAGGAAGCAAATAATTAATTAAGTTCATATTAACTATAACCATTGGAATAGTATTAATGTTGTTTTAGTGTGCCTGGTTTCTCAAACTTTTAGTTCAGTTATAGTTTAATTAACTATAAAACAATGTTAGGCTTACTAAAAGGGTTTTAGTTTTAGTTAACTAACTAAAAGTGTCCATTGTTGGCCAATTTTCAATTTAGTTATTTATAGTTATTGCAGTAGACTTGTAATTTAGTTACAGTTTAATTAACTAAAAGTCACAATGCCTTACTAAAAGGGTTTTTAGTTATAGTTATAGTTAACTAAAACAACACTAAATTGTATAGCAAGAACATTGTGCTTGTTACTGGCAGGGAAACATTATTGTTTGACGGACGAACTAATTATTCTAAATTTCTAATAAGACTGAATCCCTATTTGCCTTACCTTTTAGCAACACAAACATTTGCGTCATCGTTTCAGTGTATTAGTACTAGAACTAAGTCACCCTCACTCTCCATCGGAGTACCAAGCAGTAATTCTAGCATTTATTAATTACCTGATTGCTTCTTGTGAAAATATTGACAAGAGACTGGAACTAAGAAGTTCATTTAATGGTTAGTTCTCTATTGGTTCTATTTGCACAATTCATTCACATTCACCTTGATCTCAGAAAAATGTTTATAAGGTTTAGTTTGCAAATGACCAACAATCTTTTCAGTGTGCATGTGTTTTGTCTACATGTACATCTACATGTACATGTATGTTCTTGTCTGTGTGTACGGGTTTGTATGTGTGTGTGTGTAGTGTGTGTATATTTGTGTAGGTAAGTGAGTTATGTTTTCTTGTCTGTGTGTGTGTCTGTCACTGTCTATTGTTATTTGTGTTTTTCTAACTAATATTTTTCCTTACATTATATATAGCACTACAACTGTCTGAAATCTTAAGTGCAATCTGGTAAGTTCATAATATATTCCAGTAAGGGACACCTTGAATTAAAATTAATTTCATACTAAGCACCTAGTGTTGTTTCAGTTAACTATAACTAAAACCCCTTTTAGTATGGTATTTTGACTTTTAGTTAACTAAACTACATGTATATAACTAGATTACAAGTCTAAGTACTGTAATAATTATAACTAACTAAAATGAAAAATGGCCAATAATGGGCACTTTTAGTTAACTAAAACTAAAATCCTTTTAGTAAGCCTAATATTACCTTAGTTATTTAACTATAACTACATGTATGTCTAAAATTGTAATAAACTAGACATCACAACTATAACTAAAAGTGGTAATTGTCAATCACTCTAAGCACTGTTGTCTTTGTCTTATAATACATAATTAGTAGGCAGATGATAATCACAGGGCGAGCCTAAGCAAGCAAGAATTACATCAAATAAATAGGGGAATACAGTAAATGTCCATCGAAGTAGCATTTATTTGGACAGAAAGTCCTCTTTCTACTAGTCTTCCAATTATCTTGGAAGTTTCAAAATGATCTTTTTATACATGCTCCACTGTAGTGGGTTATACAATGATAAGGAACATGCAATTATCACATTTTTGTTCATATATCTTATTATAGTGATTTGCAGAATACTCCAGAATATTTGCTACAGCAGATACGCATCTACCAGGAGAAACAAGAGAATGATGAGGAACAAATGAAGATGCCTGGAGGTGTTGATCTCAACAGTCATGAGGATGTGTTCAGAGCAGTGCTGGAAAAGGTACATGTTTATCAGTTTTGGTAAATGTGCTACATGTTCGTGTAAATGTACATGTCTCAATACTGAGCGTTCGATCCTCCATTCCTTTTTAACCCATTGTGGCTGTACCTAAAGTTTCTAAGCTATAGTGGCTATTATTTCTTCTTAGCCATTGCACTTATTAAATTTTATAAGCTTTAAATCTTCTGCAGCTATTTGTAAGTCTTTGTAATTGTTATATATATATATAGTATGCTTACAGGTCCTATATACAAAATATAGGACATGAGTTTGTGTCCAAGGATGTGGTATAGCCTGAGCCTGCGAGGGCTATATCACATCCGAGGACATAAAACAAGGGTCCTATATTCAGTATATAGGACCTACATGTATTAGCATACTATATATATGATAGAAGTACAGTTGACTGTCACCTTATCAAAGTGTAGCTCCTATCATAGTATTTAAACTTAAAGTTGAATACAGATGTGAAAGCAGAGTGGTCAGTATTAATAAAACAAAGTTCTAAAAGTTTATGTATTGCATGTAGTTAAAGCACTAGTGTGAGTGCCGTATGGTGATCTTGATTGCAGGAATGCCACTTCCATGGACAGTTATAGTATATCATAAGTCATCAATCCACCATTTTGTACAGGAAGTCAATGAAATTCAATATATAAAAGGCTTAATAATAGATACGAAATTTCATTGACGTCCTGCATGAAGTGGCATAATGGCAAGCGATTGAGGATAAAAAATTTTATAAGAAAATGTCTCTTGAAACCTAGGTCACATATACTTGTTTATAATAATAGTTAATTAACTAATGTTAATAATATTACACTCATCCTTTTCATAACCACCTCTATCTATAAGTCTATTCTATCATTATGTTTTACAGTTTTTCACTACTGAGCATTCAGCCTCGTTACTGAGCGTTCTTCACAAACTACTATTAGTTGAGAGGGACTCTGGTAACACAGAACATATCTTCTCAGCTTTAAATAGATTTATGGATACTGCACTAGCTATTTCTGAGCCTGGACAGGCAGATAGAGTAGCACAGGTATTCATTATAATACAGATACTTGATATTTGTTTGTTTTTACAAAGTATATCAATTATCATAATATCTGACTGTTATAATCATGATTGTCCCAAGAAATGAAAAGTTGAGTGCTGATATTAGCCCCACACTTTTCCAACTGACCACATCATTTTAGTAAATGATGGAAAAGTAGTTCAAAAAAGAAATATTATATCTTTTTTGAACTACTGCCTCAGATCCTTTTTTGTTTTGAAAAAAATAACATCACAATACAATAAAGATATTCTTTAATGAAAATAGATACATGTATATAGAGAAAAACGTATTCCTATGACTGCTTTGTGTAATCACGCCTTAAGCAATAGCCTATTATAGTTATTACTTTGGTTATCTACTCTTCTTACTTTTTAAAGGTTCTTGTAGAGCTTTAGAAATATATTGTACTTAGAACAGCTATTAGTTCCATTTTCTACGTATAGCTACAACCAGCTTTCTTCACACCCATTAATTGACTGGAATGATGCAACTTTCATAACTACGTATACAATGCATACTTGCGTAAGTGATCCAAGAATATATATATATATATATATATATATATATATACATGTATATACATTAAACCCCGTAGAAAGCAATAGCCCTACAGGCCATGAAAATGGTTCTGTACTAGCGTCCTCTAGGAACAACCATGTATAATAAACTTGTAACATTACATAATATTTTATTATAATAATTATTATTTGAATAATTTTATTTCTTAGGTAAGTATTGAAAGATTAAAGAAATCTCTTGAACAGGAAGAAACAAGAAAAATAGAATCTGATGAAAGGAGGCCAATATCAGGTTAATACATCAGTGACATTATTATTTAAAAATATATATAATTATGGAGAAAAAAGTATCCCTACAGAATACAGATCCTGTTTTCATCACTCTTGTCCTGCTCCCCATATACTTCGTATACAGTTCAGTTTCACATTCACTTTATTTATCGGGCATTGGCTGATCACAAAGCAATTTTTGAACACTTTAATTTTACCTTTAAATACTCTCTGTTCAGTGCAGGAAACGAACAAATTTTGGTATTCAAGAATGATTACTATTTGTGGATACCAAATTGCAGTGGCAAAATAGACAAATTGATAGCAATGTAATTGTAATTGTAAAATTGCTCTATGTATGGCATTTGATTGCTTGTTGTAGATGCAGTCACTATGTAGCTAATTAATTGTGCCATATACGTATGTATACATATTGTATATCATTTGTTTACCTATTCATATTGACATCCATTATGACATGTACATGTATACATTACATGGTACATGTACATGTACATAATTATCATGGGAGATGCATACATGTACATACCCTTATATGGCACTACATGTACATGTATATGAAATCTGATACTACTAATTAGTGGTCAACAATATTTACATGTACATGTACTAATGTGCATATTTACATGTACATGTACATATATATGAAATCTGATACTACTCATAGTAGTGGTCAACTTGTACATGTACATACATGAATACTAATGTGAATATGTACATGTACATGTACATGTATATGAAATCTAACACTACTAGTATAGTAGTAATGATATATACATGTACATGTACATGTAAGTATATACCTACATGTATATATGGCACTACACGTACATGTATATGAATCTGATACTACTCATAGTAATGTGGTCAATAATATGTACATGAACATGTAAATGTACATACTAGTGTTGTTTTAGTTAACTAAACTATAACTAAAATCCCTTTTAGTAAGGTATTTTGACTTAGGCCACGTTTACACAGAAACGTTTTGGTAGAAAACAATAACTTTTCTTTGCGTATGCACCTTCTGTTTACACAAAAATGGTGAAAATGCTGTTGAAAACGTTAACTTCTGAAGACGCTACTCAAACTGGAAACATTTGAAAACGCAACAAATGAAACATTGTGTAAACGTGAAAAACGTGATGTTTGGGGGTGTGGACTATTGAAAAATATGTCGGAAAGGCACATCGTTGTGTTGCTGGTGTTGTTATCCTGTTTATTGGTATTGCAGCAGGTTAATCTGGCTATGATGAATGAGTATAGAACTTTATATCATCAAAAGCAGCTGTTAGTTACTCAAGTTATTAATTCGAGCAGAAAAAAATGCCCCAAGAAGAAAAGAAAGAGAAAAAGATTTTGGGTTAGACCAGGTAGGACCTCTACATGGTGGGACAACTTTTTAAATGGCAGTATGTTGGAGGAAGAGTGGAGGGAGAATTTCAGAATGTCTCGTGTTAGTTTCTTTGAACTCTGCAGCCTACTTGGGTCATATATTGAACGTCAAGCTACTCATATGCGTAGTCCAATCTCTGTGGAAACACAGGTTGCTGTAGTTTTGTATTATCTGTCTGATGAAGGGAGGCTGAGAAAAGTAGCAAATGCTTTTGGACTTTCCAGGGCTAGCTGTTCTATTATAATTAGAAGAGTGTCATGGGCAATCACCACACACTTAGGACCTAGTTTTATTAAGCTCCCTTTGACCGAAGAAAGTGTCAAGGAAAAAGTTTTGAAATTCTACGATGCATATTCAGTTCCACAGTGTTTAGGTGCCATCGATGGAACCCACATTGAAATAAAACAGCCATTACTGAATTCATCAGACTATATTAATAGAAAATCGCGCTTCTCGTTAAATGTACAGGCTTTATGTGATTATCGTTGTTGTTTTATGGATGTAGTTGTTAAATGGCCAGGCAGTGTTCATGATGCCAGAATGTTTGCTAATTCCCGACTAAACCACCTTTTGAAACATGAACTAATACCTCCTTGTCGACGAAAGATTCTTGATGGTGATGTACCTGTGTTTATTATAGGGGATCCTGCTTACCCATTAATGCCTTACTTGATGAAGGAGTATGCTGGGGGTGGAACAAATAGACAAGAGCAGTATTTTGGATACAGACTATGTAGTGCTAGAAATGTTATAGAATGTGCATTTGGTCGATTGACGGCTAGGTTCGGGTGTCTGAGACGTGCGATGGATATCAACTTAGACGAATTACCATTTGTAATATATGCCTGTTTTGTACTGCATAACTACTGTGAATTACATAATGAATCCATTAATGAGGAAACCGTAAGGATGACCATCAATTATGATCGTGACTTTCAACCACCATTAGCAACTAACCGACTTGCAAGTAGTAACGAAACAGAAGAAAAAAGAATTAGAAGAATACTTACAAATTATTTTGACCCTTGAGCCATACCACTTATTCAATGATTTAGCATTAATCTCAATGTTTATAATAATAATATTGTAAATAGGAAAATTCATTCAATTAATAAACAATTGTTAGTTTTCGTACATGTCAAAGTTGGGAGATGGTGGGGTGGAGCTACTACTGGAAGGATAACTTGGCATTCGATTGTTATACGAGTGGGGAGAGCCTTGCATGTAAGGGTGGAAGGATGATTGTGGGTGGTACATACCAGGTGGGGGCTGTTGATACATCATCATTTGTTTCAACAACGCAAAGCCATCAGATATTGATTCAGTGAGCTTTTCCATATTGCTGGACATCCTTTCCATGTTTTCAGCATACTTTTTATCCATTTTGTCCATTTGTTCCACTAATCTTTTCTTAATCTGCAGTTCTTCCTGTGCACAACCTAAAAGCTGTGTATCAACCGGGAGTTTTCGTTTCATCTTCTCTTGTTTATAGTTTTTTAACTTGTCATCAAGAAATTCTCTCCTTTGCTTCACAGTTTCTTTTGTAGGCACACTTCTCCCCTCATTACTCTCTTCTGTATCTTCCTCTTCTTCATCTAATAAAGGGTCTCCATTGGACAGTATTTCATAACCAACAGGAATATCTGCATTAACTCCAATATTAGATGAAGTATCTCCTTGTGAATCTAACATGTCCTTGGTACCAATTCTGTGCTTTCAATTCCTCCATCTATTTGCTCTGTGGCCGGACTACCTCCCCAAACTTTTTCACACAGTTCATAAAAAATCATTACTACTCGTCCATGCCCACTTCTCCTTCCTGAATCAACTGCTTGCCGAAACTTTAATCTTATTGCTTTTAATTTTGAACTTACAATCTGCTTTGTTATTTGTTCCTTTTTGTGAGGAAAATCCTTCATCACATTATTGTTATTCTCAGGTAGAGCAGCAATAAACAAATCACAAATGTCATCATATTTTGATTTAACTGACTCCCAGTCCACGCTTTCAGCAGCCTTGGAGACTTTATAGTCATTTGCTACGTTTAAAAGTAATTCTGCTTCGTCATCGCTCCAAACAAATTCCTTTTTCTTCTCTTTTTTGCTCTCCTCCTTCTTAGGTGGCATTATGTTTTATCTACACGTGGTGTGAAAACGATTGCACGCGTTTACGTGTAAACGGAGACGTAAACGGAAACATTAGTTTGCGTTTTGTACAACATACAGCCAGACCGTTTCTGTGTAAACGTGGCCTTAGTTAACTAAACTATAACTAAATTACAAGTGTACTGTAATAACTATAACTAACTAAAATGGAAAATTGTCAATACTTAGTTAATTAACTATAACTAAAACATTTACATGTACATATGTACATGCATATTTGATCTGCTAGTAGTGGTGTGATCAATAATATAATTATACATGTACATGTACATGTACATGTGTATGTATGTACATTGTATCACTATAGTATTGTAGTTATTATCCTAACAAACTAGTATTATGCTTATATAAACCAATAACTGAGTGAGAACAAATACATCTTTATATAACCCTATACTATAGAGCTGCTGTATATCATTATTATACATATCGTATACTACATGTATACTACATGTATACTACATGTATGCTACATGTATATAAACACTTATATGAAGAACTAACTCAAATCATTGATCAAAGAGAACATGTATATATTATACATATCATACTACATGTATACTACATGTATACTACATGTATACTACATGTACGTATATAAACACTTATATGAAGAACTAACTCAAATCATTGATCAAAGAGAACATGTATATATTATACATATAATACTACATGTATACTACATGTATACTACATGTATACTACATGTACGTATATAAACACTTATATGAAGAACTAACTCATCAATAAGAGCATGTATATATTATACATATCATTCTACATGTATACTTATATGAAGAACTAACTCAAATCATTGATCAAAGAGAACACGTATATATGTACTACAACAATCTATATATACATAATTACATGCAAACAATTGTAGTGCAGTTAGTAAATGTACATGTATACATGTACGTGTACATGTACATGTTGAGGAAGGTGTTTGGTTGCTGATTAATGTTAGGCTGGGCTTGACAAGAAATGTGACTATCAGACATACTAGGTGTTAATTAGCAACATTGAATAGTACTTATCAATGCTTCTTCAAATTTGTAATCAGTACTAATCAGTACTTCTTTGCATGTGTTCCATGTGTAGTCAAGGATTGCCAGCTGTTTTTATAAGAGCAGGTGCTTAGTGAAGTTAGTGTAACTCAGCCCTTGCACATGTGACCAACTTAAGTTTACGGCACCTCTATACTTCTCTTCTTTGTTTGTGAGTTGCATTATGCATTATAGTTATGTACATGTTGTATAAATATGCTATTTTTATTATATCAACACTGGATGAGTGGGGAGAGTTGGCTAACCATCAAAGATCTTTAACACACCGTTCTCAAGACTGGGCATTCAGTGTTTCATTTTTACTTCATTTTCTAAGCCTTATTTTCTAAGCCATGGTGGCTGATTATTATTTTTCTAAGCCATTGTGGCTGATTATTCTTCAAAGACAAAATGGCTGCTCTAAAATGTTCTAAACACTTTATGGCTGTGCTCAATGAAGCCATTTTGTACATGTACAATGTATATATACATAATTATATACATGCAAATAATTGTAGTGTACATGTATACATGTACATGACATAATTACATGCAAATAATTGTAGTGCAATTAATAAATGTACGTGTATATATACATAATTATATACATGCACATAATTATATACATGCAAATAATTGTAGTGTACATGTATACATGTACATGTATATATACATGTACATGTATATATACAAATAATTGTAATAAATGTACATGTATACATGTACATGTATGTATCCATAATTACATGCAAACAAATGTAGTGCAGTTAATAAATGTACATGTACATGTATGTTAAACCAATTATAATATTTCCTCTAGATGAGAAATGTACTATAGAAAATACTATAGAGGATACTGAATCTACCTCTCCTCCTCCTTCGGGAGAACCTCCTACTAATTCAGATGAAGTTTCTCCTCCTCCACCTCCTAATTCAGATGGAGTGTCTCTTCCTCCTTCTCTGCCTCCTCCTCCTCCTCCTCCTCCTCCAAACTCAAATGGAATTCCTCTTCCTCCTCCTCCTCCACCAGGTTAAGAACACAATAGTTTTGATGTTCATCCAGGGTTGGCATTTGCCCTCTTTGCCATTTAGCTTGCCCCCCCTGGATATACTGAGAATTCTATTTTACATGTAAATCAATCCAAGCCTTTATAAAAGCTTTAATGACACAATAAATGATAACATGAAATGCACAATATTCGATACAACAATTTTCCTAGGTTTTCTAGTCCAAATGCCTACAATTGTTTCTAAATCATGGTGGTGCTTCGATTGCAATTTTCATCAAGCAACACAAGATACAAGGACAAACTTTATTATTTACACCTGACAGATGTAAATTATGTTTGTGCAAAAACAGTCCCAGATTCCACCAAATTGTGTCAGATAAAAGGTCCAAAATCAAAATTTCCCAGGGGAGCATGCCCCTGGACCCCCCTAGTTTGCCGCATGCTTTGCATGCAGATATGTACTTGCCCCCCAATAATTCATACCATCTCATTTTGCCCCCCCCCCCCCCCTTGGGCAAAAACCTCAAAGAAACTCTATCATCTATATGCAGTGTACCCCCACCTAACATGAATTTTTAATTTCACACCAAATGTACTTCAATGTGCAACAACATCTTAATTACAAGCCTTCAAATTATACAAGGAACAAAATAGCAATAGCCTGTTTCTAAAATTTCATGAAATTGAATGAAAATAGTTGTTCAGTAATGATGAGATAGTTATTGTACTGATGTACTTTTACAACAAATGAATACAGCTTGTGGGGAACCCTCGTCTCTTGTTGTCTTACCTTATGGCTTAAGGCTGGTTCATATAATGAAGCAAAGCCTTGTGTAACATCAATGTGTTGTAAACACGATATGCTTTCTTCAATGCAGTCAGCCACAATATGATGTAATTTTATCACTACGTAGCAGACACAACACAATGCTTTGCATCATTATGTGAACCCACTACTGCATCATAATATTTATTTTATGATATTGTTCTGTATATCACAATATTAATAATGAGGGTCTGTATATCATAATATTAATAATGAGGTTCTGTATATCATAATAGTAATAGTGAGGGTCTGTATATCATAATAGTAATAGTGAGGGTCTGTATATCATAATAGTAATAGTGAGGGTCTGTATATCATAATAGTAATAGTGAGGGTCTGTATATCATAATAGTAATAGTGAGGGTCTGTATATCATAATAGTAATAGTGAGGGTCTGTATATCATAATAGTAATAGTGAGGGTCTGTATATCATAATAGTAATAGTGAGGGTCTGTATATCATAATAGTAATAGTGAGGGTCTGTATATCATAATAGTAATACTGAGGGTCTGTATATCATAATAGTAATACTGAGGGTCTGTATATCATAATAGTAATACTGAGGGTCTGTATATCATAATAGTAATACTGAGGGTCTGTATATCATAATAGTAATACTGAGGGTCTGTATATCATAATAGTAATACTGAGGGTCTGTATATCATAATAGTAATACTGAGGGTCTGTATATCATAATAGTAATACTGAGGGTCTGTATATCATAATAGTAATACTGAGGGTCTGTATATCATAATAGTAATACTGAGGGTCTGTATCTTATAATAATTTTTTATCATTAGGAGGAGTAGCAGTTAATCTTTGGGGTGTGGCTAAAATTGTTTTGACTTTGTTTCAGAAAGCAAGAGATACTCGTCCAAAATGTAGAATGAAAAAAATGAACTGGAAAAAGGTAAATATGTACATGTACATGTACTATTGTTTGAATGTACTTATTTAAATAAAGAAATTCATTAATATTGACATATTTTTCAAAAAGGGACACAAAATAATTTTGATCAAACACTTGCATGTACATTTAATTGCTCACCATTCCACAATTTTGTATTTGTGTTAGATATCCAGGATGAGTTATTCTTAATCTTAGATATACAACACACATGTACAAAATTCATTTGACTTCCTGTACAAAATGGTGGAATGGCGAGCACTATAAGTTAAGTGTTTTATCAAAATTATTTTGCTAGAAAGTATCCCTTTTCAAAATGAGGCCGCAATTTTATGAGTGTTTTTAACATACATGTATATAATTTAGTGTTGTTTTAGTTAACTATAACTATAACTAAAACCCCTTTTAGTAAGGCATTGTGACTTTTAGTTAACTAAACTATAACTAAATTAGAAGTCTACTGTAATAACTTTAACTAACTAAAATGGAAAATGGCCAATAACGGGCACTTTTAGTTAGTTAATTTAAACTAAAACCCTTTAATAAGCCTAAAAATTTTAGTTAATTAACTATAACTATAACTAAAACTGTGATAAACTAGGCATGCTATAACTATAACTAAAAGTAGTCATTATTGTCATGCTAAAACAACACTAGTACATATACATATACATATACATGTAGGTACCGGAAAAACTGGCTCGTAGAGACACTGCAATATGGCATGATGCTAATGAGGGTAAAATGGAGTTAACATTTGAAGTTGATTCAATAAGAGAAGCAGTCGAGAAGTTCTTTCATAATGAATTCAAATCTAGAACAATAGAGAGCAAAGAGGAGAGCGATGGAGCTAAACAGGTGAACAATATTATTTACCATGAATCAGAAGATCAGTTACTTGGAAACTAAAATATGTACAGTATACCATGTATGTCACCTTATAATAACAGTAAGTACTATCTCAGTACTATGGCATTGAATGGATGAGTGCATCAATTACACTTAAAACTATTGTTGAACTACTGAGTAATTACTGTACTGTATGGTAACTTTTTATTGATATTTACTGTATAATGTACATGTATATATGGAGCAGTACTGCTATTCCTAGATATAGTACTTGACATTATTAGGTTTACATACATATATACTATCACTGTACTTCATTGACTAGCGTGTAGTTTGTGAGTGCTATTCCTACATCAGTGTTTCGAAGCATGGCCCAAATTGGCTCAACAATGGTTAGCATGTATGCCATTGGGAATGCATCTTGAGACATTTTTGCTCTTTGTCCAGACAAAATTGCATTTGACTGGACAAATTGTCTGATTAGTTATCTGAAGAATACATAAAATAAGAACAGTGACCTCACAGTGAGGTTACTATTAGTCAAAAGCAATCATGGGCTCATGGCCTAGTAGGCTACATATATATCTCATAAGCCATACATACAGTGTAGGTACAGTACTGGTTTTCTGGACAAAATTCAAAACTTGCTGGTCAAATATTGTTTTGTCCAGATGTTTCAGCTAGACACTTTCAAATAATATTTCAAGCACTGCTTACGTACCCCAGGAATGTACCCAGAAAGTGAGGTCACATTCATTATCTACTGAATTCCTCAAATTTTTACATGAAAACAACTATTTGTAAAATTATATATATTTATATGTACGTAATTACATTTATATTAGGCGAAACTGGAGAATCAAATTGCATTCAACATCAACATTATGTTGAAAGATCTAAACAGGTATATGTACATTTATGCAATAAATATAACCATGTACATGTATATGTATATTTACATGTACATGTACATGTATAATTAAATATCACACCCAGCCCTGTGAAAAGGTGCACAATAAACAAAGGCTCATTATTTAGGCATTTTGTACTGGAAGCGGATAAATTGGGTAATGTCAATCTTACTGCACAGCAAATTTAAATAGACAAGTTTATTGACACCCAGGGTTTCATTTATGGGGGGGCGGCAGGGATGGCATTTGCACAACCTGTACATTGCCCCATAGTCTTTCTAATTCAACTTCCCTCAACCCCCCAACCCCTCAACAAATATTCTAAATAAAGGCCTGCACACTCCTTATTAATGGTATAAACATTTCAGTCCACACACAGTGTACCAAATTTTCTCACCCCTACCTTTTACTACTGTGCACACCACTGTAGTAACTTCAGCTTTTAAATGTTATGCAAATACTTGTACCTTTTCATGTGAATGATCACAAAACTAATGAGAGATTTTTCAAAAGCCTTGTTGCTTTCCTGAGAGCATATTGTTTCAAAAACCGATGATAGGTCCCAAGTAGAAAGATGGATGAAAAAAAGAACACAAGATATATTGGAAAAAAAGTATCCCTATAATTGCTTTGTGGTTACTATGTATCAATCATTGCTGATGGCACTAGTATCTCTACCTTTCTGTGTTCTCGAGAACTGGGGTTTAAAATAAACTTAAGTTTTTATACTTCAACATTACTATTTCAAGTGTAGCTTATATGAGGAAATTAAAAATACACATGTTTAAGTGAAGGATTGTGATAATTTTTGTTCATTCACTTATAGTACAGTTCCTGAAGTTATGACACTTATAAAGAATGGTCAAACTAAACCCGAAAGTGGTTCACAAAAGACACTTCTCACACATCATATTGATGCTGTTGAAAAAGCTCTTGAGAAACAAGAAAAGGTATAAGCAGATACATAGAGAATAAAGTATTCCTATGATTGCTTTGTGGTGTCATCCATCATTTATTAATCACACATGTAGTTGACTATCTCATGAAACACAACAACTCATGTATAGTTATTTTTATTACCTACTGTACTCTTCTTACTGAATCTTGTGGAATTTTAGGAATATACATGTTCATGTATTTCGGGTAGAATAGCTATTAGTAACAGTTTCTACGTAAGCTACAAGCAGCTTTCTTCCTGCTGGTCTGTGAGCTTGAGCACGCATTCTATTACATACCACCACACTCATTAATAGACCAAGCGCCTGGAATGATACAACTTCCTTAACTACCCAAGCAATCATAAGAATGATTCTGCAGGCCATAAAGATGATACATGTGTATTATCAATCATTCAGTACTAAAGAATATTCTTTTCACTTCAGATAGCATCTCTGTTAGAGTTTGAGGGTGATGTCAGTACTCTTGGAACTGCTGAGGAATTCATTGTTGAGTTGGCTAAGATCCCTTGGTATGTTATGTATTATTATAATGTCCAGATCTATGATTTCAGCAGTGTTTCTCCCTCAATAAATATTAACGATGGAATGCATCATTGGTACATGACATTTGAAAATTAAAAGGTGGACTGAAGGATGTATGTGGGGGAGCGCTGTGGTACCTCCCTTTTGGGGGAAACACTTCTGATTTTATTTGTTTCTAAGACGACACCCCTTTCTACATTCACTAGCTATTATGCCATTTAGTGTAGGATGCCAACAAAAGTGTCAAATGCAAACAAATTCTGAATGTGCTTCTATACAAAATAGCAGTATAACAAAATAAATAATAATTTGATTTTCCTTAATTGTGATATATTTTGAGCTTTTTGGAAACGAAATAAGTTCCTGTGAACTGAATGTTTCAGCCTGAGAGCCTTCTGCAGCTATTTAAATGAAGGAAAATTATCCATATGATTTTAGTACTTGTATTTTTGGTTTTTTCATATTTGAAAACATATTTTCCTCTTGACACTCTCTCTACACATGTATTATAATTATATTATATACATGTACATGTAATTTTATAGATACATGTACCTTTCCTGTGACCAATCAGATTACACAAAATGTGTCACGTGATTGAGCGCTTAATCACTTATTGCACACTTAAGAGTGCAATAAGGTACTTGATCTTTATTGACCACACCCTCTTGCTTTAGTAAAACACGTAATCATATTAAACTGTGCATCATACTGAGATTTAATGAGATAACATTGTTTTCCGTAATGGATATTGAAACAAGATATCATAAATCACTGATAGAAGATTTGAATATCAATTCATGATTAAACAATAGTGTAATCTGCAACTCTGCAATGTACAAAATTGATAATACAGTTTCTTATACCGATACTCTGGTATCTTTAATATACATGTAGGCACCTATTTAGATACCTTCATGTATACTAAAGGCCATTTATATTCATCATGACCTTGGAAAAATGTTCATAATTTTATCTTGCAATGACTGACATATTGTACAATCTGCACCAGTTGCATACAACATTCCTTCCCGTTCTTTTTGTTTATCAAATTTCAATCCATTGATTCATTATTGAGTTACAGTATAATCATGTATTAACCTTATAACATTAAACTATACACTATATTACATATAAAGTCATCATATCCTAATTTTGAGGACATTGTGAATGTGAACAAACTTTAGTATACATGTGTACATCTAGGTGCAACCCTAATTTGTTTTTAGGTACAACTTTCGTGTCAAAATTTTAAAGCTCTCTATGATTTTTGATGAAGCTGTTGAACATTATGCATCTTTGTTCGAAGTAATGATGACAGCTTTTGATGGTATGTACATGTATAATATAAAATTAATATACTATATTTAATGTAATGTGTTGAAATTGTTACAATTACATGTACCTGTACAATGTAGTACATTGATTTCTAAGGAAGAGAGAGCACGCAACTTACATTTGCTCAAACAAACAGGCTAAATGGTCAGAAATTTTCTGATGTCTGACTGTTATTTTCCCTTCTGTGGTGTAACTTTTGTAATAATGATACAAAAAATAAATATTGTGCTATTTCAAATTTGCATGCCTTCTCCTCCTTTGTAGTCAATATGCCCTTGGTTGTACCTAGCCTTATACCCAGGCTCTTTAAAATGGCAGAGAATTCAACTGTTTGCCCATGCACTAATTAAATATTTAATTACCCATACTCCTGAGGCGACTGAGACACTATCATATAATCTTTCCGTTTCACATAATCAAAATAGGTAGTATAATCAACATGGCTAGTTTCAATTCAGCTATCTCTGTTTCTGTGCTGTACCTTGGATATACTGATCTCCTTCTAAACCAGGAGCAAATCTTGGCCGTGTTATTGTGTACTACAAACTGACACACCCTTTAGTGACCACGTGTTAGTTTGGATGTTAATTAGCTCGTGCACAAACAGTTGAATCCACGCTCCCATCTGGGTACAAGACTAGGTACAGTAGTACCATGTGTTAGACTATAATTATTATTTACAATTACAGTACATACATGTTTATATGATTGAATATTAGATGACTGCTCTTGTGTATACAAAGTTACAAACATGTACTGTATACGTACTTGTTGATGTTAGGTTTTATTGCACGCGAATTAGTGATGTGTGGTACATATTAATATATGAGAATATCAATATTTTCATTAACCCTTGCCCACGTAGGCGGAGCAGAGGATTACTGTAATCAGGTTTTCTGTCTGTCCGTCTGTTCCCAAAATTTCTGGACATCGATATTGGAACATCGATGGAACTAACAATATATAGACTTGAAATTATGCAAGGCTCAAAATAAAAGACAGGCTTTTCTAAAACCTTTATAAAGTTATCACAATTTTTACAACTCACGATTGTCATTTCACCACTTTCACAAGACTTCTTGTAGCAAAAGAGTACATGGAAACACAACTCATCTTGTTTAAACCAAACAGGACATTTATTACACTTGATAAGCATTTCAATTATTATTTCAAATATCATGATACTGTATTGTATTGTATCGGGATATTTTTGACAGCAATATGCATTACAATTATAAGCCATATTGCACGTCCCTAATAGGAAGAATAAAATAACTAACAAGCCTTGTAATTGGATACTAACTTTAAACTGTTTTACTTAATATTGATTTCTTCACATTTGCAGAGCTCCTCAGCTCTGAGGCATTGAAGGAAATCATGTTTATTATTCTACTGATAGGGAATGTCATTAATGGAGTGAGTAATGGCTTACAACAATATTAGTAAATAATTATCTCATTGGTATTGGTAATAGTTTCTACTTTAAACTACTGTCTACAAAGAAATAAAAACATGTCAAATATAAAACTGCAAACTTGGGCGATCACTGTTTACTACATAAAAAGCTTCATTGACATCTTAACTGTTCACTCATTCAGTTTGGGGACATCTCGGTGCTTTCGCTAGCCACTCCTAAAAAAAGTTTCTAATTATTACATTTGATAATTAGATTTAATTGCATTTTTCTCAAAATGAAGGTTTTGTGACTATAGCAGTTTAATACCTTGCTTTGTCTTTTGCTTGATTGGGATCATATATCATTCTAGAACAATTGAATACTCTATTCAGGTAATACAAAAAAATTGATTTTGAAATTTTATCTCATGGGCCTGGTTTTCGCAAATCTGGTCACTTAATAAAACTGCAAATTTGTGGCAGTAGACAAATGAACTTCCAATTTTTGCAGTAAGCAATTATACAAATTCACTTTTATACACAATTTCTTAAAGGTAGTTTTATACTTTCTAGCTTTGGCATTGGTAGTAAAAGTCATTCTCTGCTTTGTTTTAATGTAACTTGTCATGATTGGACACAGATCTGGTAAGTTCCGAATGGTTGTTAAAAATTCCAGGATAATGGGTGACGAAAGTCAGCAGATTGTCCTTGCTAGCAATAAGCAAGTGAATACTATGGATGAGGAGACTAGATTCATACATACTTGATAACCAAGACTCCAAGAGTAAATCAATAGTGATCATAATTATTATTATCATCTCTGTGTTTTTTTTTTTAGAATACACGACAGGGTAATGCTTATGGCTTCTCTATTGCATCATTGGAACAACTAACGGCACTTGTAGCAAATGTCAGTTGTCAAGGAACAAATTTTATGCATTATCTTGTCACTGTAAGTTAATAATATTATTTGTGATCTCAATAAGAGGGCATATCCAAACTATTTTGTGGAGCTATATTATTACTAGGGCTGGAATTGCCTGAGATTCTGAAATGAATTCTCACTAACTTCAAATTGATGTCTGTTTTTACTGCTATTTCAAGTTGACATTTGTGTGTGAAATTGGGAACTACAGTTTCATAAATACATGTACAGAACAAAGTTTAGACTACAATGCACTTCAAGTATACAACTCATAATTATTTTGCAAAAATACAATTATATACATGTACAAATCATACTTCTCATCATAAACATGTTTAAGCATATTATTTTAGAAATGTTGTGATCAATGCACTCTTATCATTTTTATTTCTTGGGTCAGATACTGAAACACGATCGTCCACATCTCTTATCTTTTCCAAGTCAGCTCAGTCACCTTCATGATGCCAGCAGGTAATGGTTTATATATAATTATTACTTTATAATTATGAAACATCAACCAGTCACTTGGGAAATAATATATTTCCAATCAGAATGCTTACCTTTAAATCCCTTCTATTATATTCAACCCACACTGGTCGGCACTGGTCGGGAATAACCACCTCTCAGATGAACTAACCACCTATTAGAAAAATTAACCGCTTCTTAGATAAATTAACCACCTCTCAGATAATACATTTATAGGCTACTGAGACAGAATTAAGTATATACTGGATAAACAACACTAAATGCAATGTGAAATCCAACCACCACTCTAAATATCCCAGGCAGAACACTGCCTCTATTCAGCTATTTTGTAAAGCAGCTAACTACAGTATATGTCAATAAAATCTTATCATACAGTAACTGTAAGTATCTTAGTTCTACTGTTAGGATAGTATAGTAGTACTGTAGCACTATTGTGGCGTTGAACTACTGTTGTATGAAAATGTAGCTACTGAATGGTTGCTGTTCTGTATAGTGACTTTTATTGACTTATACTGTAAATTTGATACCTATGAAGAGCACAAACTATTGCTACACGTAGATCCCAAATTTAGTTTGTTTTCTGATTCTTTCATCAGCTGCAGAAATATGACTGGATAAGAAAATGGACCATTAGGAAAATAATATAATAATTTTTGATCAAATTAAATTTCATTCACCTACTTCATTCATATAAGAACACAACTAAATTAAATTCTAGGAAGAGCTATAGTAGCTCTTCCTGAATATCAAACTTATAATAACCTCACTGTACAAAATGGTTGAATAACAAGTGTTTAAAAATTAGAATTAATTTGATCAAAGTTATTATTTTTCTAATGTCGTGTTTTCGTATCCACAGTCACAAATTGTGTATACAAGTACATTTTTGGTTTAATAAGTCATCATGAAACCAAGATCATTCTTCCTTGAATTTCAATTATTACCTAATGCTTAAGATCAACCAACCACTTGTTTTTCAGCAGACTTGTACAAGAAACTAACATAATTAGGTATCTAGATATAAGTTGGACAACAATTTGCCTTCAAACATTTAAACATTTTACTTGTTTTTCGTATAAGACAGCTAAAAAATGATCGATTAAACAAACCATTTTGGAAAAAATTAAACATCAAATAAGACTAATTTTTGGATACACAGTCACAAATATAACCTATGTTGGGAAAACCACACATGTAGTGCATAATAAATTTGAACAAGCAGTTGTGTTTTAATGCTCACTATTCAGCCAAGAAGCCAATGAAATTGGTATCCAGGAAGGAAACTTAATGCTTCTCTTAAATACATAAAATAGTTGGGTTCTTGTTCAAAATGGCTGAATAGCAAGTGTTTAGAGTTAAATGTTTGTTCACAATTGTTATGTGCCTCAAGTGTGCTTTCTTAAGTTGAGTCACAAATATAAAATTACTGTACTTGTGTTTGTATGTATTTTACAGCTTCGCTTTTAACTGTATAATGTATGTATAATCACATGTGTTATTGAATATTGATTGACAATGTCATATTAAAAAGTATTGATATTTTTCAATACTAGACCTGAAAATATTGGTATTGTATCAATAACAAGTATCAGCCATTGCTATAGCTAATTGTAATGTGGTGTTTTATCAAACCTACATGTCTGTACCTATTCTATAAAGAATTAACAACAATACAGATTCAATAGAGTTTAAGATTATTACATGAGCCACCATTTTACATTGTACCATTGAGAACAGCACATTCAAAGGGTTGGGTTAATGAAGTTAATTTGGTTTTAACCAATTAAAAGTCCCCAGTTTCCATTTAAGTTATTATAGTAGACTTGAAACTTAGTAGTTTAGTTAACTAAAAGTGACATTGGCTTAATTAGTTTTAGTTATCAGGGAGTATGGTAGTACTCTCTATGTAGAGATGGCATGGAAAACAAATGGCTGCCCATACATTTCAATTGCAAGTGATAAGCTGAAATCTCTGGTAATATATACAATATAAGCTTTAATACACACATACTGTACCTATTCATATCTAGTGTTTTTATGACTACCAACACCAGCTAGTGGCCAAAGATTGTCGTTAAGGTAGAGAACTGCCGAGTGGCAAAACTGGCAAAATCTGCTTCATATTATTATTATTTTCCAGACAAATCATTTTTTGTTTGTTGAACTATCACAATGATTCTATCACCATTCCAATTGCATTCTTTGTAAAATTCTGGTATACAAGTATTGAGATGATATGTTCAGATGCTATGAAAGAAGACAGTCTCAACGACGTCGAAGATTTGATCTCAAAGTGAATTCATTAATTTAGCCACGTGGAATTAATTGCTCATGCACATTTGTGTCCTCAGAACATGAAAGCTGTTTACTGAAACTGCCTGCTGCTACATTGGAATCATACGAATAGTAATAAAGTTTGTGAGCAAATTCATTCTTAAAATAATGAGCATAATATTAAAACCATGATATACTGATAATATATATACTATGCTAAGCACTGGAATGCCGAATGATTGACACAGAGACTAGCACTACTTCTTGTGGCAAAGCTGTAAGTGAAATATAAAATAGGCAGTGTCATATGTACATGTAAGTGAAAAAGAATGATAATCCATTCATAAATAATGGATATAATTATACAAAAGTCTGACCTTCAATGATGATCAAGCCTCATAGCAATCTACATAAAATATTCACAAGTCGTCTACCATTCAGTAAAAACAATGGAAACAAGAATAATAAAAACATTTGGAATAAAAATGGAGGAAGATGTAGGGACATATAAACCCAAAAAGCATGCATAACAAGGTTGGGAGGTTAATGTAGGACCTAAAATTAAACAAACCACTTCCATATAACCCTACATAAGTACAGCTCTTTTTATTTGGCTTTATAGTGGGGTAGTACTTATGTAGGGTTATATGGAAGTGGTTTGTTTAATTTTAGGTCCTACGTTAACCTCCCAAACTTGTTCGCATGCTTTTTGGGTTTTGACGTCCCTACATCTTTATCTTTCTCCATTTTTATTGAAAATGTTTTTATTATTCTTGTAGTTAACTAAAACAACACTAGACTACACTCATCCAGTAATTATCAGAGTGCCCAGAAAGAAGTTACATTTAAAAATTATTTTAGTTGATTAACTGTAACGATAACTATAGGTCATCAGTATTGTCGTACTAGAGCAACACTAGTGTAGTCACAATAGTGCAAAGAACCATGCATGCTTGAGCTTTAGGCCTCCAGAGGAAGTTATTAGTGACTAAATGTATGTAAAGGTTATAGAAGAAGTTAAGATAAGGAAACTTGAATTTCGAGTATAAAACATAATCCTCTTAAATGAAGTTGAATGCAATCATAAGGATACTTTTCTCCATAATATGTTTTTAGACTACCATTGAAAGATATTCTAAAAGAGATTAATGACTTGAAAGAAAAATTAGCAGAATACAAAAAAGTGCTAGAAGAAAATGGTGACCCTCCTAATGATTTGGCAGAACAAATGAATATATTTATTCCAGTAAGAAATAATACCTAAATGAATTATATTGTACATAATTTGTAATATATTATCAGGAGCCCATAATGATGAAACCATAAGAGTAGGAGTGGTAAACGACCATGCATTTAATTAAATTGGTCAAACTATCTGTCTGACCGTCTGTTACTATTTTTAGAACCCACGTGTACATTGTATACACCTTCATTAAAATAATATGGCTTCAAGAAAATGAACAGCTACATTGATTAAGTTTCCTGTATAACAGAGAAAAGAATTGAGCGATATTCTGGCTCTTGTAGACTGTGAAGATGTTCCTAGTGAAGCCATTGACAAAGTGGTAGGAAGCCTTCACTGCAATCACTTCAATGACAGAAGGCAATAATGTCAAACATTCTTGAATAGGACTAAACAGTTATTTCTTGGCTTCCCCAAAGCATGCTCTGATAGTAGGTCACTCCATTTCTGCCTCAAGATGTGTTCGTTTCATAGCTAACCTTGGAGATCGTTGGGGTGTAGACGCCGTATTTAACGAAGGCGTATACACGTGGTTCTAAAAATAGTAACAAACGGTCAGACAGATAGTTTGACCAATTTAATTAAATGCATGGTCGTTTACTGCTCCTACGAGCAATTAGAGGTGAGCATTTGATCAACATTATTTTACAATGAGTGTTGCTTTTTGAAAATTAGGTCACAATAATATTACGTCATTGGCACAGGAAGCCATACTATAATTTGCTGTTTGTACAGGAGTAGACTTACCGATTATCTTGCATATGATAAATGTGGTTGGTTTCCTATATATATAAAATGGTAGCATAGTGAGCATTAAAGTTAGGGTGGTGTCCTGGGAATTGAATAGCAGAACTAGCATATTGTCAGAGCATTCCTGTTTTACTAATTTTTAAAAAACCCAGGATAGAGACATTAAGGTTTCAAACAGAGGGTGGCCCTATGAATTTTCCACTCCGAGTTTGGTTTTCACTCTCCTGATATTCTTACTGTACTATATCTAAAGTTGCTGCATGGAAGATGGAGACACTAGTACTGTCAGTAATGAGTGATAGCGGCTACAAAGCAATCATAGGGATACTTTATTCTTGTTCATTTAAAATTTATGTGAAAATTGTGTATAATTAACTATCAAATAAAATCTACTTTATTTCAGAATGCTGATAGAAAGCTTGTTGATCTTGATGAATTTATTGAAGAAGTTAGAAGTAAATCTCAAAGAGTTGCAGAGTATTTTTGTGATAACCGTGAAGATTTCATTGAGAATGTTTTTGAAGAAATGTGGAAATTTATTGATGCATTTCAGAATGCTGAAAAGGTGCACTTATTTGATTTTCATAATGGTTTGTTCAATCGATATTTTTTCAGCCATCTTATATATAAGAAACATAATTTAATTTTGATACCAAACTATATTAGCTTCTTGTACAAGATGGCTGAAAAACCAGCAGTTGATCTTAAGTGTTTGGAAAAAATTGAAATTCAAATAATAATATTTTTTTGCATGTGACAGTGACATATGCCAATTAAGTACTATAATTAGCCATACATCATTCTGTGGTTAATATAATTAAATGTTGACAATTTTGAAGTGATATAAGTTTGTATATATCAGACAACCCAATATAAGAAATGTTTGACTAAACAGGGAGCAGACGTTTTTGTCTGAAAGTTCTAGTGTTGTTTTAACTATAACTAAAATCCTAGGTATCGTGGCCTTTAATTAGTTAACTAAAGTATAACTGGTCTATTGCAATAACTAACTAAAATGACCAATAATGACCATTTGTTAGTTAACTAAAACTAAAACCATTTTAGTAAGCCTTATGAAATGAGAAAACCGTAGAAAGTGGTCATTACTGTCATACTAAAACAACACTAATAGTAACGTCTTGCAACTGTATTCAGTTGTATAATGCATTATTTGTATTTCTGCTCATATATATATATATAGGATGTAGTTAAAAGAGAGCCAATACCTTCACCTTGGGTAAAACCACAACAGGATGATACGAATAAGAAAAAGCCTAATGAGAAAGAGAAGATAGAAGAAGGTGTCCATACAAGAGCAGCAATACAGGCAATAACTGATGAAGATTTGGAAATAGTTACTCCACCATCTGAACATGAGCCGCAAAGATCACCCGAGTCATTCCAACAAGAAAATGATACTATTATACATGTACCCAATGTGGGACACCCACTAAGTGTTGGTTCACTTTCTGTTGCCAAACACACCACTCCCTTAGCCTCCTTAGAAGAAGAGGAGGAGAAAGAACAGCCTATGACAATCAGCTCCCAGCTAAATGTAGAGAAACAACCTCAGACCCAACCACCCCAATATAGCCGGCATTTAAGCATGGGTGTTAGCATGGCTGCAAGAAAGCCAACTGTATTAGAGTTTGATTCTGTTTATGGCAGTTATCCACATTTTCGTAGGTCTATTTCAGCTCAGCCTATGCACAAACCAGCCAATTTATTTAGCAGTAATCTACAGGATGTTGAACGTATACTGCATCGAATGGCAGATGCCATCAAGAAAGACCTTGAATTATATCATTGAGAGCAGATTAGTACCTCATTGGTTTCTCCTGATTTATTTTATGGCCAATTTACATCTATCTACTGAATTAATTAATTTATTTAACATAAATATTATTAATGGGATTATGACCTAGTCCGATTTTTAGTGATTAAATACCAGTGCAAGAATTTTTTTCTATAACTTACTTAACCACTGTCATCAAATTTATGTGAAAAAAAATTTAACTTTCAAAGCACCACAGTGCAACAAAATGGTTACACCAGTTTTTTGGATAAGCATATGTGGTGCACCATTGGCCCAAAGAGCTTCTTATTTGGCACTGCACAAATCTCTCTTTGGGCCAGATGGTATGGTTAATTATGATAATATTGCTACTAATGCCATTGTTGTGCCAATTTGGCCTATGCTTCAAAATCGTACACCCACTTTGTTAAGGAAGGTTTCTAAATCTCTTGGGTCTCTGCAAGCAAATAAGCAAGTACATAGTTCTTGGGTTTCTAACTTCAGTTGAGATCAAAACCTCAAAATCTGCATGGAGAAAGGTTTGGCAAAGGTGGAGAGTTCTTTGTCGAGGAGTGGTTTGGAGAATTATTACATCGACCCTGACAGCAATGTTTATTAAAATTGTACAAAGAAAAAGTAGCAATATTCAATATGCAGGCTTTTTCTAATGCCATTTAGTTTTAAGATTCAGTATAATACTAAACTGGTTACTGCTGTGATCTTGGAAAAATAGTTGAATCAAAATTCAGGAATGATGATACAATTATACAAACGAAAGGGAAAGTATATTAAATAAATGTTGTATTTTTAAATTTGCTATAGACGCCTAATAAGTTTAATGATTTATTATGACTATGATTATGATTAATTTCTTTACTATTACTAAAATTAAAACAGTATTGAAATTGCTGTATACAATAATTATTAATATTGCCATACATCATAGGTTATAATTATCCGAAAAACATTCTTATTCAGAATGTTTTTTGGACAATTACAATATTACCAGCTAGTGCACTTATATCCTCACTTGGATCATATGACCACTTTCATTCAGGATTACTATTTCCAGTTTACTGTTATTGTTCAGCAGATATTGCAATCTTAGTGTAGTACAGTCATTTGTGCATTCAATATTTTCACATTCTACTTCAGGGTGAGAATTTGGACAGGTTGCTTGTATGATATGTATAAACGTTTGAATTCCAATTCAGATGTCTTAAAGATGGAAGCACTTGTAACATACTTACGCACACAATATAATTATATATAGATATATATATATTATATATATAATCATAATTTAGTACCTATGCTGAACCCTTATCACACACGACTGAGTGGTCTGCCACTCACTGAAGTTTATACAATACAAGCAAGAAAACTATTATATATGATCAGAACTGTTCAGTGTTGCATGTCTAGGAATACTTATCATTAATACACTTTTGGTTTATAAAAAGAGTATGAGAATCCACTTTCATGTACTACAATGTTATTCACACTATAATTATATCTTTATTAATAAATTTATATCTACTTGAAGTTAAACCTTTTTTATATGCTAAAGAGTTCAGTGTTGCTGTGTTACTTTGATAAACATGTTTCTTTTAAGCGATTAAAAATTATAAATATTGTACAAATGAAAAATAATTAAAAGTAAATCATAATTTCAAAAATTAATAATAATTGTTTTATATTGCTAGTAGTAGAATCTTTTATCCCTGTCATAAAATTACTCAAGTGGAGTACACTTACATCCTAAAGTAATTTCAAATTGCTCAGTTGACCAATTTGATTCAGGATTTCTAATTCCAGGATATTGTTCTTCTTCTTCACCTGATGAAACATTGCAATCTCCATATAGTACAGTCATTTGTGCAGTTATTGGCCGGCAAATTTTTTCGACATTTCCACACCCTATTTGGCAGTACGAGTATTTGGTACAGTTTGCCTGTATGATATATCTTGGAAATCTGTTTCCTACATAATCACATGTATATCTCCATGGACAATCCGAATTTGGAGTAACGGAGAGATTCAATCTTTTGAGAACATCAGCACAAACATTTTCAGCTTCTGTGTATTCTGTATCTGACCTCTTTTGGATGCTCTGATATGCTACTGTAGTAGTAGTAGTAGTAGTAGTAGTTCCTTGGCTTCTGTATACTTCTTGAGCCTCTGCAAGTTCGGAGAGGGAAATCATGGCTGCGGTGTTTGGATTTTCATTTAGATTATCTATCAGAGTTTTGGGGGGTTTGCAATTTTCTTCATATTGAATTGTTGGTATTTGGCTCACAGGTATTTTGAACGTTGATCTTCGTCTTAATCGACGGAATGCAAACCGCCCACTGGAAAGATCACTTTCTTCTGAGTTGTCGATTGCTTGTTTTGTATCCATAAACTTCATCTCGTGTTTTCCAGACGTTCTAGTTCCAATAGAACTAGTTATTTTCTCCCCTTCAGAATAAACATCATCGCCTAAATTATCATCGTGATTCCCCGATAACGGCTTTGCAATGCAATAACAAGGTACCATCAGGAAAACTAAAACTAAAATAATAGAAAATCGATGAGACATTTTGAAATACGAATTCGAATATGTATATATACACTCTACTGTAAGTAATATTGATTTATTCACCAATCTCTTTGTGACTTGATTAATATCTCCAAACTGATCCATTTTATATTACATGAAGAAGAAGCTCTATTACAGCAAAATTGCCTACAAACAAAAATAAATAAAAAAAAACAAGGAAGGGAGAATACACATGCACATAAAATTGTATATAAGGAATTATTATTGTTCAGGATGTTTCTGTAATAACTGTTGCATATGTTGCAATAGATTCAGTTTCCCCTTCACTGGATATGTATATTGAAAGTGGAGAGTATAATGTTACATGTTTACATTATTAGTGGCATGTATTAAATTGTTTATTATTAATTGAATGCAAACTAATTGACAGCTGTTAAATGCCACAGAGCATAGCAACTTCTTTGTAAAAAACACAACGTAAAAAGAGATACACTTTATAATCATTTTTTGTACTTCTGCACAACTTTCCTGCTCATTTTTAATAATAATGTATAGCTAATTGTATAGTACATGCATTTGTTATTGTAAAATCAGGCCATGGCCAGTGCATAATACACTAAATCCTGAGGTTTTTTTTGTAAATTATTTAAATTAATATAGTTTTAAATTAAAGTTCTATTATATTTTCATTAAAAAAAGTTTAGATTTTAAGTTTTTTGAGTTATATAATAATAATTATAATGTGGTATATATTACTAAGAATTGTTACTGAGCTGCTCTGAAGCATTAAAAATTGCAAAAATATATGGTATGACATTAAATGATAACAAATTAATATATTTATAATATATACAAAAGATTGTGTGTGTTCGAAAAATATAAAAAATAATATATATATATATATATAATATAATTGATTAAAAATTAATAATATTTTTATTACACAATTAATAAGTGGTTTATTGGTCGCTATACATGATATTTTTTTATTTATATATATTCTGCCAAACTATATAATATATAATATACATATAATATAATAATTGTATTGACAAATGATAGTTATTTAATTAATTCTCGAATAATGTGCATTGTGAAATAAATACGACATCGTCGTCTACATTGTAACCCCATATTTCTCTTCCAGTACCCTCGTCACAATCGTCTTCTAAGTGTAATGTGTTTACTCCAATAGCTAAATCATTGAACTGATTCTTTAACTCTTTATTTTCTAGCTGCTTATATTTTTCTGTATCATTATTACATGATAGATCACACTCTGTAACTAAAACATATCGAGGGAAGCGGTTTGGAAGTTCCTTTAGTGCATAAGTAGTTACACATTCAGAGAGTTCTTTGTTGTTGAGGAGATCGATTGTTCCATCCAGTACACCTACAGTGAAAACACTCCCGCTCAATGCCAGTGGGATAATTTGTAAATGACTGTAAATTTCATTGGTATTCCGTAGTTTTTGTATGAGTTCCGTTGATGTCACCGGTAGACATACATTAACTCTCGTAGAGTTCTCCGTTGATCTTCTCAGCAAGTGATTTTCTACCGATATCGAAGTTTCGAGTCCACTATTTTCGGTCGTCGGAAGTTCTGTGGTACCCAATCCACTTTGTGTAGCTGCTGGAGCTGCACTACTAATTGACACTAGAGTACTTAGAGAGATGAAGACAAAGAACATTCTGAATATAATTGCTTGTTTAGATTTTGAAGGTCTTAGTTGTCCAGAAAGAAATACAGCCATGTTTAATTATTACCTAAGCAGAAAATCCTGTAACTTTATTTCTATGAAATTAACTATGAACTCACAATTGTACTTGACTCCCAAAAAAGGTAGTCTGGCCTTTATATGCAACACAAGTCATCAGAATGGATTGTATACTGATCAATAAAATGTTTGTGTTGTTTATGACACAACGCTGTCAGGGGGGACAAACAAAGTTTATCAACACCTCAACCAAGAGGTATGCATTTGGGGACTATCTTGTTTACTTTATTGCTTATTCAAATCATTCTTTGTGTGATTTAGTCGTTTAAAATATTTTGCCGTTATTGTTTGTTTATTAATGTAAATGTCGTTATTTGTGCTTAAATTAATTATGATGGTGCAAGGTAAGAAATTCCCAAAGTTTCATTTGTTGGTTGAAAATCTGAAAGTTTAAGGAGCTCAACATAATCTGTCTATTTTATTGCATATTCATCATTCTTCATGTAATTTAACTGTTTAAAATATTTTGTTTGTTTATTGATGTTGTTTGAATATTAATTAAGGCTTATGATGGTGCAAGGTAAGAAATTCCCAAAGTTTCATTTGTTGGTTGAAAATCTGAAAGTTTAAGGAGCTCAACATAATCTGTCTATTTTATTGCATATTCATCATTCTTCATGTAATTTAGCTGTTTAAAATATTTTGTTTGTTTATTGATGTTGTTTGAATATTAATTAAGGCTTATGATGGTGCAAGGTAAGAAATTCCCAAAGTTTCATTTGTTGGTTGAAAATCTGAAAGTTTAAGAAGCTCAACATAATCTGTCTATTTTATTGCATATTCATTATTCTTCATGTAATTTAGCTGTTTAAAATATTTTGTTTGTTTATTGATGTTGTTTGAATATTAATTAAGGCACACATGCATCTGCAAAGTGTCATGGATATCCCCCAAAATCATTTCTGATTGGTTTCTTTCAATGGTTGATAGTCACCTCTCCTACTGAATGTTCAGGCGCTCAATACAGTCTGTCTATGACAAAACTGGTTCTAAATCTACAGCACGACTCCTAGACTTTAATTCAGCTTCCACCCAGCAGCCCAACTCTTTGGTCCTGTGCGCAGGACCAAAATGATAGTATAAGTATTCCATCTTAAGGAATAATTTGAAATAAACTACAAATACTACTCTAGTCTCATTCTCAGACTTAGTCTGTGATACTATTAGCTTAGTCAGAGTCTAGGCCAACTCACTGAGGCACGGCATCAGTGATGACTCAGTCGATTGCTGTGGGAAACAACTTAAACTGAATTGTTAATATAATAGTAGTGAGCAAGATTTAGAAAAGTAGTGTAGTGTTGTTGAATTATTCTGTTAGATTCTGCAGCTTACAAAATTATTAATCTACCGTTATAAATCAAATTATTCGTACAGTCAAAACAATTTTGTTCTGATTTGGAAATAGTGATCGTTGGTTAAGTTACAGAGGGAGTTTTAAGAAGTGGTATTAAGATTATTTAACAACTTATGAAGACTGCATGGAATCCGGAAGTTTCTTAGACACATCCTCTTTGTTACTACAATGCGATTTCACAGACTTTCAGGACGTCTTTGAAGGCAAACCGAATCATCCACCAAGGTCAGCAACACGTGACCAGAGTTAATTCAATCCCTTCAATTATTGGTTTAATCACTTTCATATATTATGTGTGATGTTGCACGTTCAAACAGGCAGAGATGTGCTTAAAATGATGAATGTAATGTCACCAAACAACATGCACACACTATATCATTCCTCACTGGATATGGTTAAGGGGGGTTTCGGCCATAAAGATAGAATACTTAATGGTTTTTTTTTTAATTGAAAAAATAAATGAGATTGAGCAATTATTGGTGTAGTACATTTGCGTTCAGGTACTACCTGATTAAAAGATGAAAATTGAATTGTGAAGGTGTTAATAATAATTATAAGAGTTATTAATGATTATGGTTACACTCCCATTACTTGTGCCTAGGGAGTCGACATGATCCCTTGTGATGTATGTATGTATTTAAATTTGTATTCCTCTTTGGTCTTTCATTTTATTTTAAAATTAAATATTAAAGCATTAACATTAATTAACACCTTCAAATTACCTATTATAATACTGCATACATGTATATATTTAATTAGGTGTATAGTACATGTACCTAAACGCAGATATACCTATCAAGACTTGTTATTGTGCATCAAGAACTTTATATTAATTGTCATGAGAATTAGTGTTGTTTTATACTCTGTTCACATTCACGATGTCCTCAAAATTATGATGTGATGACTTTATGTAATATAATGTATAGTTTAATGTCATAAGGTTAATACATTAAACTATATTATACTGTAACTCAATAATGAAGTAATGGATTGAAATTTGACATACACAAAAAAGAACAGGAAGGACTATTATATGAAAATGGTGCAGGTGAAAAGATTGTTAGTCATTCCAAACTAAAGTTATGAACATTTTTCTGAGGTCATGGTGAACATGAATGACTTTTAGTTAACTATAACTAAAATTTCGAGATAACTGTCATACTATAACTGAAAGGAGTCACTAAAACAATTGAAATATGAAGATCTTTTCAACCCAATCTCTTTACAATCCAGTTAGTTATTTGCTGTAAAACAAAATCAATTTTCTAATTTTATACACATGTGTACTGTGTAGACTCTTTGATATATGATGTTTCTTCATGTAACCATTAGAGGAATTACGACATCAATATATTGTACAATTACTGTTGGCAGTATCATCTTATTAAAATATACTCGATACTCTACCAGTGTTCTGCCCACACTGGTTGGCACTGGTCAGGAATAACCACCACTCAGATGAATTAACCACCTTTCAGATAATATATACATTATGTACACATGTGTGCAGGCTACTGAGACAGATTTAAGTATAAACTGGATAAACAGCACTAAATGCAATGTAGAATCCAACAACCAATCTAAATATCCCGGGCAGAACACTACTCTACTCACATATAGCCATCAGTAATCATATTCATTAGAATTATAGATATACATGTAGCTTGTCAGTAAATGTGACCCAAATTTGGGAAAACCACATTTGTAAAACAATAATTTTGAACAAACACTCGCTATTCAGCCATTTTGCTCAGGAAGCCAATGCAATTTGGTATCCAGGAAGACCCAGATAATACTCCACTTCGATACCAAATTTTCTTGGCTTCCTGTAATAAAATGGCCAAATAGCGAGTGTTTGAAGGTAAGAGTTTGTTCACAATTTTTATGCTCTACACGTGTGATTTTCCCAAATTTGGTCATAAATTTTTGTGAAGTGTCACATGAGTGCTATTTTAGTAACAGTTTAGTATCACTATGTCATATGTTTACATGCATGTCAGTGCCTAACATATACTGCTTGCACATAACTGTCTGACTGTGTACATTCCCTACTATTATTACCAATTCTGTTGATACATGTATCTACATAAGATCTTAGTTGGACTTTTTCTATATTCCCAAAATAATTGCCAGGATAATTATAATAGTTGTATCCATTGTCCATGAACACTGTTTTCAATTGCTTTCCTTTACTATCTATGCCAGTATCATTGTTAGTGTTGGATGGAGTTTTATATTTACTCTCGTTGTAGAAGCAAACACTTTCTAATTTAATATCAGTTTCTGCAAGCAGTTTTCTTCCTGTATGTTTGGCATGTGTTACTATACTATATAAACCACTTTTACCTCCGAAATGATACAACTTCCTTAACTACACATATATACATTACCAATGTGACATGGGGGGTTATTGTAAGTTTTCTGTCTGTCTCTCTGCCTATTCCTAAAATTTCGGGTTATATTCATGAGATTAAACTTTAATGTTTCATTTACATGTCAATCTTAAATGGTAATACTGTATGCTAATGTTTACTCATTTTTGTGTTACCATTCTGGTAATTATTCTTGTCACTGTAGCCTGGTTTTCACAAGGACAGGCATGTCACACTTCCATATTAGTATATTAATTAATCAACCAGAGATTATGTCATCTCACTTCCTTTTTGAATGACTCAGTTCATTTACATGTACATATATGAAATGTACATGTACACAAATTACACAATGTACTGAATTCATGTACATGTACACATAATACACAGTGTTCATGTACATGTATGACTGAATTCATGTACATGTACACATAATACACAGTGTTCATGTACATGTACATTTATGACTGAATTCATGTACATCTACACATAATACACAATGTTCCATGTCATCCATGTCACCAAAATACGACTGATTTTAGTTAATTGATATTCTTTGTATACAAGTGCATGTACCCATTTACTTATATACTGTAAATAGTAGTTAATTAAAACTGTAACTAAAACCCGTGTTGTAGTAAGGTATTTTGACTGTTAGTTAACAAAACTATAACTAAATTACACGTCTACTGGAATAACTATAACTAAGTAAAACTTAATATGGCTAATAATGGGCACTTTTAGTTAGTTAACTAAAACTAAAACCCTTTTAGTAAGCCTAATAGTGGCCATTATTGTCAAATTAAAACAACACTAACTGCGAAAGGATTATACTAACTACAATGTAGAACTGTAGTTAAAACAATTCTAACACTTCCTATTTTTGTACAGGAAGCCAATTAAATATCTTATATGTACATGTACAATGGAAACTGTAAAATAGATTTGTACAGCCAACTTTCTGTTCAACTTAGAGTATAGTGGAGGGACTTAGAGGCGGGTAGGGCTGGGCAATAATGATGATAGTCCAACCCCAGGGGTGGGTATATTATATTATTATATAATATATACATGTAGCTGAGGATATACAGTACCCGAGTTTACATGTACATACATGTACATACACTGTATGTCCATTGACTTTGTGAGTGAATGTTGGATAATTATAATAAGCACCGCTGTACTATACCGTATTGTACTACTCTGTACTGGTACTGTACTGTACCGTACTGTACTCCATTGTACTGTACTGCACTGCACTATAATGTACCGTGTCGTACTGTACTGTACTGTAATGTAACGCGTCATACTGTACTGTATGGTATTATTTATCCAGTATTATTCATGTACAGTGTCTTTATGTTCTTTTGCTCTTCTCCTTCCATTCAGTCGTTCAACAAGTGAATCAAGTAACAGTACCATTTCCTCTGACACAAGAGATGATCTTTATGCTCAAATATACTTCAGAGACACACCTCCATCATCAGACCAATCTCCTCAGTCCACAAGTTCTTCCGGTAAATTTGTAATTTCCTTTGTGTGTGTGTGTGTGTGTGTGTGTGTGTGTGTTCACATCCAGTATTTCATTAATTATGCACACCAAAGGAAGGAAATACATACACATGTAGTGCTTCTTCATATTCTGAAGAATTGAGTATTTGTGGTAGTACAATGTGCATATACAGTAAACACATTAATAATTTTTTTTACCATTTATGGTAGTATCAACATTGTCATGATCATGCTAAACTGCATTGGTAGGAAGTTGTTGTTACATGTATTCATTATTGCTCTAGTGTTGTTAACTATAATTATAACTTAAACCCTTTTAATAAGTCTTATGGCTTTTAGTTACATGTAACTAAACTATAACTAAATTACACGTCTACTGTAAGCCTAATATTAATCACTATAGCTGTAACTAAAAGTTTGAGAAAGCCATCATGCTATATAGCATTGGTAGGAAGTTGTTGTTACATGTGTATAATATATGTATTCATTATTGCTCTAGTGTTGTTAACTATAATTATAACTTAAACCCTTTTAATAAGGCATTATGGCTTTTAGTTAACTAAACTGCATGTATAACTAAATTACACGTCTACTGTAAGCCTAATATTAATCACTATAGCTGTAACTAAAAGCTTGAGAAGGCCATCATGCTATATAGCTAAAAGTAGTCATACTAAAACAACACTATTAACTGCTCATTTGGTAAGCAGATATTGTGGACCATTTTATTTGGATTGGTGGTCTATGCCTAGTCTTGTCCCCAGACCACCATGCCCATACAATGTCTGGAACAGTTACTTAAAATTGTTGGTCTACATGTGTATGTGTCAAATGTCCTTTCCACTCAAAAATGACGTTCATTGTAACCAGTGTCTTATTTGAGTGGAAAGAATGTTTGACATGGACCAAGAATTTGAAGCAACTGTTCCAGACAGTCTTTGTTTGCATAGGATATGGTAGTCTTGGGATGAGACTAGTCTATACCAACCATTACCAAATGCCAACCAGAGTGGCATATCACTATTTGGGATGAGACTAGTCTATACCAACCATTACCAAATGCCAACCAGAGTGGCATATCACTATTTGGAATGAGACTAGTCTATACCAACCATTACCAAATGCCAACCAGAGTGGCATATCACTATTTGGGATGAGACTACCAACCATTACCAAATGCCAACCAGAGTGGCATATCACTATTTGGGATGAGACTACCAACCATTACCAAATGCCAACCAGAGTGGCATGTCACTATTTGGGATGAGACTACCAACCATTACCAAATGCCAACCAGAGTGACATGTCACTATTTCATGTACAATATGCAATCTTTTCATTACCTTACATTTATTATTATAGTAGAATCCAAAAATTCCTAAATTTGTCTTATATTTAATATAATGCATTGCACATCTACCTTTTTGAAAGAGGGTGTGATGATGTACATATAATACCCTTTGTAGGTGTTGGATATATTTTACTATGGAAGGAAGTAAGCTTTTTGGGAACCCTTTCTTCAAATAATTTACTCTTTTTCCTCTTCTGCATTGTAGTACCTCGTATTATTAAGTTTACATACTATTGTTATATATATTATATATACTTCCATTAACTACAGTGTACACTGTGAGTTAAGTACATTGTACTTTGAATACACTAAACAGTATTACACTAAGGTGTAGTACTGTGTAGTATATTCATGTGCATGTGATAGCACAATACTAAGTTACAGCACAGTACTAAGGTACTGTGCTACACATGTACAGTACAAGGAAGTCAGTCACACATTACTCTGATAGTACTATGACTGGTTAGAAATACAGTTGACTATCACCTTATTAAGGTGTAGCTCTCACCAAAGTATGTAAACTTAATAATTATACACAATGTACATGTAGTACTGTGCTATATTACATACATGTACATGTAAATAGCATTCTTAATGAAGACATGTATGGTAATTTATTCTATTGTTCAAATGATTTACATGTTACATGTACATGTACATCAGATTTATTGATAAGTTTTGAAGCATGGGCCAAATTGGCTCAAAAATGGTTAGTGTGTGCACCATTGAGAATAAATCTTGAGCCAATTAACTAAGAGTTAATGCTGTTAGTGACAATATAATCATAATTAACTGTGCAGTGCCAAATCAGAAGCTCTTTGGGCCAATGGTGCGCCATATAGGCTTATCAAAAACACTGATATACATCCATTTAATTATCATTGTTATTTCATTGATAAAATGCTGTGGACTATACTGTTTGAGGAACTGAAACTGAGCAGTATACATGTACATGTATCATAGTCAAGTGTAGTCTGTATCCAGTTCCTGAAACTAGGAATGTTTTGTATCAGTAATTTCTTTCTACAATAATGATGCATTTAATTGCAATAGTATGAGGATTGGGAAACAACTTAGTGCTGGTTTAGTTAATTAAAGTCTGTCGCATTGATGTTTACTTCAAAATTAGGATGTGATGACTGTATATATAATATAGTGTATAGTTTAATGTCATAAGGTTAATACATGATTATACTGTAACTCAATAATGAATTAATGGATTGAAATTTAATAAGAACAGGAAGTACATGTGTATGCAGATAAAAGATTGTTGGCCACTCCAAACTTAAGTTATGAACATTTTCTGTTTACAGGGTGAATGCAAATGACCTTTGTAACTGAACCCTGTTTAGTAAGGCATTATGAGTTTTAGTTAACGAAACTAAATTTGAAGTTTGCAGCAATGAAAATTGACCGATAATTGAAACCCTTTTAATAACCCTAAAATAGTTTCAATATAACTACACCACTGCTTAGAGCAGCCTCCCTGGCTTAGAGCAGCCACCTAGGCTTAGAGGATATTAAAGCAGCCATCATGCATTAGAGGTTATTGAAGCAGCCACCCTGGATTACACACATTGTTTACATGGCTTTTGTTTTCTCTAATTGTATATGTGTACATGTAAGTGACAATATTCTAACAGTTCGTATAATACCTACAGCAAGCAATGTAGATGCACGGTATATATACAGTACATGTACATACATAATACATGTACCAAGCAGTGTAGATGTACTGTATATGTACCAAGCAGTGTAGATGTACTGTATATGTACACATGTACAGTACATGTACGTACTACATGTATATATCTACATGTACATGTAAGTGACAATAGTGGAAGTAGTTACATAATACAGTGTAGATGTACATGTACTGTATATATACATAGACATGTACATGGCAATGAACTTATGTGGGTTCTGTTTTATCAGTAGCGTATAATCTACAGTTATGTATGTACTTGTACATATACATGTACATGTACATGTACATGTATATGTACATGTGTACATGTAGGTGACAATATTCACACATTAAAATTACTATTTTAGAGGAAAGAATTGGGTCTTTTCTGACAAAACACAATCATTACAAATAATAAATTATTATTATTTGCATAAAATAAATGAAGTAAGGTAGTTTATATATGTATATATACATGTAGCTTGTGTCAATGCCTGTAATATGGTGTCTAGTTTCAGCCCTTTGGGGCTATACACAAGTACATGTACATATGGAATTGTAATAATAATACATGTACATGTACATGTAGTTTCATTATAATGACATGAAGCTAAAAGGAATGTGACATTAATTATGTATGACCTAATTTTGAAAAGGAACAGAATAGTTTTTATTAAATTCTTACCCTTGCTCGTCATCATTTTGTAAGGAAGTCAATGAAATTAGCATCCTAGAAACTTAATAATACATGTAACTTACCTCATGTACAGAATGTTAGCTGAATGATGGATGATTCTCACTGATTGTAGACAAGTGTTTGGTCACATTTATTTTATAGGAAATTGTCCTTTTATTGAAAATTACAGATGATACAGTACATGTCAATAAAATGTTACCATAAATCATAAATTGAATAATGTTGAAAGAAGAAAGTGAAAAATGTAAGTACTAAGTAGTCACTGGGATTTGAACCCATGCCCACTGACTTCAGCCACCAGTGCTCTCACCATTGAGCTACAACAGCCAGACAACCATCAGCACTTCATAATCCTCTAAGCAATATCTACCAACATTTTTCACTTACCTGTTTCAGGCTTATTCATACAATTTAGCATTTATTTTCAATGTGAAGCAAGATGAGCATAGCAATTGTCACCATACAGTAACAGTAATTATCTTAATTTTACTGTCAGTATAGTACAGTAATTACTCTCTCACTACTGTGACTTTCAACATTTTGACAAATACATGTACATGTACATTGATTACTGATAATACTACTGTTGACCTAAAGGTCATTCACGTTCACCATGACCTCTAAAGAATATTCATAACTTTATTTTGGAATGACCAAGAATTATTTTACCTGCACCATTTTAACATACACATGTATTTATCCTTCCTGTTCTCTTTTTTGTGTATATCAAATTCTATCCACTGCTTCATTATTGAATTACAGTATAATCATGTGTTAGTTAACCTTATGACAATAAACTATATACATGTACATGATGTTATCGGAGATGTAGAAAGAAAGAAAGAAAGAAAGAAAGAAAGACACCTGAGGCAATAGAAAAATGAAAATGAGAGTTGCTTCAGGTGGGATTCGAACCCACGACACTCTGTACTCCAGACAGATGCTCTACCAACGCACATGTATATACATACATACATGTACAGTGTGTATTACATAAATGTATAACATCATCATATCCTAATTTGAGGTCATTGTGAATGTAGACAGACTATACTGTAGAGTGGAAACTACTGAGTAATTACTGTACTGTGTGGTTGGCATACATGTACTGTACATACACATTGTATGGTTGACATACTGTACATGTACATGTATATACACACTGTATGGTTGACATACTGTACATGTACTGTACATACACATTGTATGGTTGACATACTGTACATGTACATGTACATGTATATACACACTGTATGGTTGACATACTGTACATGTACTGTACATACACACTGTATGGTTGACATACTGTACATGTACTGTACATACACATTGTATGGTTGATATACTGTACATGTACATGTACATGTATATACACACTGTATGGTTGACATACTGTACATGTACTGTACATACACACTGTATGGTTGACATACATGTACTATACATGTACAAGATAAAACATAGTCTATATAGGAAGTAGGAAATGATATGTTAATAACAGCTACAATGTAATACATAATCTATTTATTTCTTGTTTGATCTCTTAGTACTTGTCATTGTTTGTTCAATTAGTTGTTGTTATTAACATCTCATTTCCCACTTTCTAATCTTTGTTTTTACTTGTACATGTATACATGTATATTTAATAGTTACATCATCTCCTGTTTTATTAATAACACTTTGTAATCTGTTGTTATAAAATCTAAAATATTTTGTATAGCTTGCAGGGCCATCCCTATAATTACCTTCTACGGAATTGGATAGACATTGTATACATATTGTAGTATGTTCATAATTACATGTATATATATTTATATTTATATTCTTGTGTCACATACAAATTAGTGTTGTTTTAGTTAACTATAACTGTAACTAAAACCCCTTTTAGTAAGGCATTGTGAGCTCTTTGTAACTACGAGGGTTGGATAATTTGAAATTGTAGTCGAAAGAATCTTTTCACAGACTTGAGTAGTTATCTTGTAGGTACAGAGCTGCAATACGTTTTGTAAAATACTACAAGTAAGAATAAACTGTTATGAAGCCATCTTAACATAGCCATATCTTTAACTAATAATTGTTAAATGCTGAGAGTCATATTGCTCTAACTTACAATAATTATTAGTGTTGTTTAATTAATTTAATTTAGTTATCTATAGCTATAACTAAATTACAAGTCTAACTTATCAAAAACACTATGTTGGTGTTAAGTACTATACTAGTACTTAACACCAACTCACGCTCAAGATGTGTTTCACAAACAGAGAAAAGTTTAAGATATCAAAAATATTCCCTGATTCATATGTATTGGGTGAAGTGCATGTGTATACCAAATTTCAAATCCTCAATATATGAACAATTTCTGGATACTATATTTCACTGATATCACTCCTACTCAAAATTTCAGTTATAATTGGTAATTTTTAATTAGTTAATCCTTATTTATGAAGTTAATCTTTTCAGTAAGCCTTATTGTAATATCTATAAACTATTCATTCCTCAATGACAATATATCAATTAGGGTAATGTTTACCAAACATTATCTTCTAGAAGCCTTATGACTGCCTTATTATAATATCTATATATAAAACTATTCATTCCTCAATGACAATGTATTATTGAATGTGTAATAGAATTACGGTAATGTTTACCAAACAGTTTAATCAATATCTTCTAGACGCCTTATGACTGCCTTATTGTAATATCTATATATAAAACTATTCATTCCTCAATGACAATGTATTATTGAATGTGTAATAGAATTACGGTAATGTTTACCAAACAGTTTAATCAATATCTTCTAGACGCCTTATGACTGATCTTCAGAAAGCTAGATTTCTATGGCCTGTATTTTGCTAGTGTCCACACTATTGGTTGTCATGTATAATATATACATGTACATATATATTTAGACTCCATTGCCATGGTAACTAGATGTAGTATATTCTTCAATAACTATTACATTTTGTCAAGCAGAAAGGTTTATGTATAAAATTGGACTATGAATACAGTTTATGGTTAGAAGTCCATTAACATTGTTTTTATGTATTTACACAAATCTCAGTATGGGCAAGGAGTCTAAATGCCCATTTAAGTGTGCTCTAGCCACTCCTTGGCTTTGCCTCAGAGTGACATTAAACCCGACCAAACGCAGGATTGCAGGACCATAGAAACGTACACCCACTCACCTAATTGATTGAATCTCTTATAATGATAGAGACTCTTAATTGTTCAGTTAATTTGGCAGACAGTTTTCCATATCTTCAGTTTCATTAACAATGGAAATGATTTCAATAGAACTGAAATTAGCGAGGGAAAGTTTAAGCTGGAAATTAGTTTTACAACTTACCATATACAGTGTATAGTACATGTACATGTAGGTTACTGGTATTGAAAGTGTGTGATGACCTCAAAACATGTAGTCAGGCATGGGGCCAAGTACATTTGTAAGGAGTTAAGTAAGTACAAGTACTACAAGTACAAGTACAAGTACTACAAGTACAAGTACAAGTACAAGTACTACAAACAAAATGTAAGTACCTGTACAAGTACTACAAGTACAAGTACAAGTACATGTACCACTAGATGTATTCAAGTACAGTACAAGTAATACAATGAGTACAAGTACAAGTACAAGTACCATAGATGTATTCAAATACAGTACAAGTACTACAATAAGTACAAGTACATGTACCACTAGATGTATTCAAGTACAGTACAAGTACTACAATGAGTACAAGTACAAGTACAAGTACCATAGATGTATTCAAGTACAGTACAAGTACTACAATAAGTACAAGTACATGTACCACTAGATGTATTCAAGTACAGTACAAGTACTACAATGAGTACAAGTACAAGTACATGTACCACTAGATGTATTCAAGTACAGTACAAGTACTACAATGAGTACAAGTACAAGTACTACTAGATGTATTCAAGTACAGTACAAGTACTACAATAAGTACAAGTACAAGTACATGTACCACTAGATGTATTCAAGTACAGTACAAGTACTACAATGAGTACAAGTACAAGTACAAGTACTACTAGATGTATTCAAGTACAGTACAAGTACTACAATAAGTACAAGTACAAGTACATGTACCACTAGATGTATTCAAGTACAGTACAAGTACTACAATGAGTACAAGTACAAGTACAAGTACCATAGATGTATTCAAGTACAGTACAAGTACTACAATAAGTACAAGTACATGTACCACTAGATGTATTCAAGTACAGTACAAGTACTACAATGAGTACAAGTACAAGTACAAGTACCATAGATGTATTCAAGTACAGTACAAGTACTACAATGAGTACAAGTACAAGTACAAGTACCACTAGATGTACTCAAGTACAGTACAAGTACTACAATAAGTACAAGTACAAGTACAAGTACTACTAGATGTATTCAAGTACAGTACAAGTACTACAATAAGTACAAGTACAAGTACCATAGATGTACTCAAGTACAGTACAAGTACAAGTACTACTAGATGTACTCAAGTACAGTACAAGTACTACAATGAGTACAAGTACAAGTACAAGTACTACTAGATGTACTCAAGTACAGTACAAGTACTACAATAAGTACAAGTACAAGTACCATAGATGTATTCAAGTACAGTACAAGTACTACAATGAGTACAAGTACAAGTACAAGTACTACTAGATGTATTCAAGTACAGTACAAGTACTACAATAAGTACAAGTACAAGTACAAGTACTACTAGTACAAATGTACAGTATACAGTATGTCAATAAAATATCATCATACAGTACAGTAATTACTCAGTAGTTCGATTTCCACACTAAAGTAATTACTGTACTGTATGGTGACTTCTTATGGGCATATACTGTACTTAAATACAAGTACCTTTGAAAGTACAAGTACAAATTCTTCCAGCTGTGAAGTACTGAAATCAAAGCATTAGTACATAGTACTTACATGTTGTTGCTAAATCATCCACTGTACATACATGTACATGTACAATTGTACATAGTTCAGTACAACCTCATACATACATGTACATGTAACAGCCACAGCATTTTTCTACTTGTGTTGACTTGTGCTTATAGCCTGTTACCATGTTGTTGTTACTAAGTGTTGTATTTTGAATATATTTGAAGTTATACCAAATGGACAAAGATTTGAACTTTCAAATCCATTCCTCATACCAAATCATATTATTAGTATTTTCATGATCTATATATGTGTATGTGTACATATCTGATGTATGTGTATATATGGTACATGTAAACAGGTGGTGCATACATAATTAACAAATTCTTTCAGCTGTGAAATCAAAGCATTAGTACATGGTACTTACATGTACATATAGGAAATGACTTAAGTACAAGTACAAGTACTAGTGAAAATATAGTTAAAGTACAAGTACTTGTACTACATGTAGTACAAATGCTTCTAGCTGAGAAGCACTGAAACCATGTACATGTACATGTACATGTGCTGTTCGTAACTGACAAAGGTGACATGTCAAACATTTACATGTAATTATCATTGTGAAACATTACATGTATTGAACATTAACTGTAACTTTAGTTAATTATGGACAAAACGGCTACATATACATGTACATGTTTGTAGGGGTATAACATCCACTGTAGTATCGTATATAACTACATGTACACAATTGTGTAGATAAATAGATAAACAGTCACTGATTGAGTGATGTTTAATGCCTGAATAAAGCTCTATTATGTGATGTACTAATCCATTACTATGTGATATCATGTTTATATACATGTACATGTACATTATTTTGCTTGCGTTGTGACTAATTTGTAGAATGTATCATTTACAAATATAATATGATAATTAGAATGTTGTTTATTTATAGTAATTAAAAAAACATTTAAATGAACTAGTTTATGGATGTGTAACGCCTATTTGATGGATACGTTTGAAAGTATTTCAAAGTACTTCATAGTACTTACAAGTATTTAAGTACATATACTTACAAGTACTCAACTAAGACCTTGAGTACATGTAGGTTATCAAAACACTGAAGTTAATGTACAATACTATACTTATAAACCTTTACAATTATTATACATGTACACCAGAGTTTTTGATAACTTTTGAAGCATGGGCCAAATTGGCTCAAGTGTGTGCGCCATTGAGAATACATCTTGAGCCAATTAACTAAGAGTTAATGCTGTTACTGACAATATAATCATAATTAACTGCGCCACTAGGCACTAGCCCAAAGAGAGAACTGTGCAGTGGCAAATAAGAAGCTCTTTGGGCCAATGGTGCACCATATGAGCTTATCAAAAACACTGATATACACTGTACATGTACAGTGTACATGTACGTGTACAGTGTACATGTACAGTGTACATGTACGTGTACAGTGTACATACTAGTAAATGAATTTAATAATTAATAAATTATTATGCATAATTACAATCATTATACAATGTATATGTATATAAATTCATCACATCCTAATTTTGAGGTCATTGTGAATGTAAACAGACTTCATTTATAACATGACATTGCATTAATATTATGTAACAGTATTCAGATTGAAACTAGTTTCCTGCTTCATTCCTTGGAAATCACATGTATTTGGTAATTCCTGTTATGATTACACTTCGGAAGGGAATGATTATAATTGATCATCAGTGGAGGTCAAAGACTCAAAGTACATTATGAACATACATGTAGTAGTGTTTGACTACTAATGTATAAACTAAACTACTTGTACATGTATAACTAAATTACAAGTCTATTGTAATAATTACAGCTAACTAAACTAGTGTGAATAATGGACACTTTTAAAAACTAAAACCCTTTAATTAGCCTAATATTATTTAGTTAATTAACTATAACTATAACTAAAAGTTTGAGAAAATAGTTTTACTATACATGTGTACATTATGCTAAGGCAATTCATTTGTTCAGTTAACAATCATTTCCATATTCATGTTGGAATTCCAGTATATATACATGTACATGTACATTACATGTATAGATTCACTACATAGTACACTTCCTCCTAATTTAATTATTGCATGCATAGTTCCTGATAGGATGATCATGTGTACACAAGTACACGTAATACTATAAACTTCCTTCCAATTTAATTATCACTATACATGTACATGTACACATGTACATGTACTTTAGTGTTGTTTTAGTTAACTATAACTATTACTAAAACCCTTTACAGTAAGATATTGTGACTTAGTTAACTAAACTATAACTAAATTACAAGTCTACTGTATTAACTATGGCGGCTAAATAAAATGAAATTGTCTAATAATGGATAGTTAACTAAATTTAAAACCCTTTCAGTAAGCCAACTATTATTTAAACATTTTATTGACATACACATGTAATATTTTAAGATATGTAATCTTTCATCCAACTGAATAGTTGGACAAATTTGTAAATATCAGTAATACATCAGACCTGTATACAAATGAATGTTACATTATATGTACATGTACATCACAATACATTTACATCACAATACTCATGTACATGTACATGTACATCACAATACACATGTATATGTACATCACAATACACATGTACATGTACATCACAATACACATGTACTGTACATGTACATCACAATACACATGTACATGTACATCACAATACACATGTACATGTACATGTACATCATAATACACATGTACATGTACATCACAATACACATGTACATGTACATCACAATACACATGTACATGTACATGTACATCATAATACACATGTACATGTACATCACAATACACATGTATATGTACATCACAATACACATGTACATGTACATCACAATACACATGTACTGTACATGTACATCACAATACACATGTACATGTACATCACAATACACATGTACATGTACATCACTATACACATGTACATGTACATCACAATACACATGTACATGTACATGTACATCATAATACACATGTACATGTACATCACAATACACATGTACATGTACATCACAATACACATGTACATGTACATCATAATACACATGTACATGTACATCACAATACACATGTACATGTACATCACAATACAAATGTACATGTACATCACAATTCACATGTACATGTACATCACAATACAAATGTACATGTACATCACAATTCACATGTACATGTACATCACAATACACATGTACATGTACATGTACATCACAATACACATGTACATGTACATCGCAATACACATGTACATGTTTATCTTTCATAAATAGTTCAATTTCGATATACACGTAATTATGAGTTCATTTAAAATCATATTTGAAATATGTATTTTTTAGGATATCAACTATTTATTTATTTATTTATTTTCTTATGACTAATTTCCTAATTTCCTAATATACACTTATAATTATATTATAATTTATTATAATTATAATTATGCATTATTTTGTTTACTATTTCATAAGATGTCCATTTATTTATTAATATATCAATTTATTTATTGGTTAATATACACATAATTATTATTATAATGTATATTATAATAATATGTGTATATTATTATAATTATAATTATGCATTTGTTTTTGATTTCACAAGATGTCCGTTTATTTATTTTTCCCTATGACTCTTTTCCTCTGTGGTTAATATATTACTATACATGTAACCACTTCCACATAACAACTTGTTATGTGGAAGTGGTTGCTTTAATTATGTTGCTAAGGTACTGTCCCAATGTGCTTTTTCCATTGTGACATACTCTTTCATTTATAAAAATGCTTTTCTTGCTTCAATTAATATACATGTACATGTACATTGTACATTTGGTATCTAAGTTTTAAAGCATGGGCCAAATTGGCTCAACAATAGATACACCTTGAGTCATTAACAAAGAGTTAATGCTGTTAATGACAGTAATTATAATCATAATTAACTGTGCTGTCTGGCCCAAAGAGAGAACTGTGCAGTTCCAAATAAGAAGCTCTTTGGGCCAATGGTGCGCCATATACATGTATAGTACTATACTGTACTGTACTGTACTGTACTGTACCGTACCGTACAGTACAGTACAGTATAGTACAGTAGAGTACAGTAGAGTAGAGTACAGTAGAGTAGAGTAGAGTACAGTACAGTATAGTACTGTACAGTACAGTACTGTATTGCACATTACTGTATTGTCAATATACACTACATTATTATCAACAGTACTACTGATATTGTTGGTAAGGTATAATTATTTTTTTTACTGTTGGTAGTATGATGCCAGTATTGTGTAATAATCACATGTAGATGTTGTTATTGATAGATCTACTATTGATTGAGGCAATAGTGAAAATCTCACAAGTGTGTTTATGAACTCATGTTGAAAATATGAGTAACATACTATATATGTACATAATCACATTGTACTACATACATGTAGGAAATAGTAATTAAAAATTTGGATACATGTTGTATGTACATGTACATGTACATGTGTACATATATATTGTACAGGACTACTTATACATCTACATGTACATTGTACATGTACATGTATACATGTTGTGGACATAAAAAAAATCACTGATTAGTAACATTGCTATGGTTATTGCACAATAGCCATACTAATGTTACTAATTAGTGTGTCCACAACTACATGTACATGTATACTTGTGCTGTACAATATATACTGTAGTAGTGTAGAGTCCAGTGCAGCACAGTACAGTATAGTACAGTATAGTACAGTATAGTACAGTACAGTACAGTACAGTACAGTACAGTATAGTAAAATGCAGTACAGTACAATACAGTACAATACAATACAGTACAGCACATTATAGTACAGTGCAGTACAGTACACTAAATTATGAAATCTAGTGACTCAAGTTAGGGGTTATCACTCCTTCCCCCCTACTGTGTGAAACCCCTGAGCACATGTGTACATATGTAATTATAATACATACACGTACATGTACATGTACACATGCATACATGTAATGTTTAGATAACATTGTATGCATGAATAATTATTAAATTGATTAATAATTTTTAGTACAAGTACCTGTCCACCAAGGACGATTGTTTCAAGCTAATTTATTAAAATTTGTATTTAGTGTTTCATCAAGAATATCAATATACATCACCATACAGTAACAGTAAATATCTTTGTTATGCTATCAGTATAATACAGTAATTATGATCTCTCTACTGTGTTGTTGAATTGATATGTACACCAATTATCAATGTTTATGTATTCTTGGTGAGGAATGTATACAGCATGCACACACAAAATTGGTTGCTATGGTAATGCACATGTATAGTTTCATTGTTGTATGATGGCTTCAAGAATCCTATGAAATATTTATTCTAATATGTTTCTGTTAATCTGGTTCTGATTTCCTCAATTGTCATAAATGATGCATCATTTTATACACTAACTATGATTCATATTTGTCAAATATAGTTAGGTCATTTGGTGACGATTATGGACCTATTGAAGTTAGGCAATCAGCATTCCTTGATTATATTAAAGATATTGTGTAATTAATAGACAGTCAATCATGTTTTCAGTTTATGGGATGTGTGTTCTGGAAATCTTAATAAACAGGAATTGTCTAGTCATTAGAGTTGTATTGCATTGTACCGTACGTACGTACTATAGTATACTGTACTATGTGGTATTATACTGTACTGTACTGTACTGTACAGTACAGTACTGTACTGTACTGTACGTACGTACTATAGTATACTGTACTATGTGGTATTGTACTGTACTGTACTGTACTGTACTGTACTGTACTGTACCTTATAGTATCGTACCATTATATACTACCATACTGTACTGTACTATACTGTAGCATAATGTACTGTACTGTATTATACTGTAGCATAATGTACTGTACCGTACTGTACAGTACTATACTGTACTATACTGTACTATACTGTACTATACTGTACTGTAACTGTACTGTACTATACTGTACCATAATGTACTGTACAGTACTATACTGTACTATACTGTACTATACTGTACTATACTGTACTATACTGTACTGTAACTGTACTGCAACTGTACTATACTATACTGTACCATAATGTACTGTACAGTACTATACTGTACTATACTGTACTATACTGTACTGTAACTGTACTGTACTATACTGTACCATAATGTACTGTACTGTACTATACTGTACTATACTGTACCATAATGTACTGTACTGTACTATACTGTACTATACTGTACTATACTGTACTATACTGTACTGTAACTGTACTGTACTATACTGTACCATAATGTACTGTACTGTACTATACTGTACTATACTGTACTATACTGTACTGTAACTGTACTGTATTTCTCTTTGCTAAGATCAACTATTATGTGTTTATGAGGGTCACGGTCCCTCTTCCGTAACTGTTTTATTTCTCCTGACTCAGACATTGACCTTGCCCTTCATGAGGGCAGGGTCACTATTTAAATAATCATATATGTTTACTCGTCCTCTTATGTTAACTTATTATTTTCATTATTATAATAAAAAAGAAAAAAAAAAAACTGTACTATACTGTACTATACTGTACTATACTGTACTATACTGTACTGTACTATCCTGTACTGTACTATACTATACTTTACTGTAACTGAACTGTACTGTACTGTACTGTACTGTAGGGTACAGTACTGTACAGTATGGTACAATAACGTAAGTTACTGTACTGTACTGTACTGTACTGTATTGTACTGTAGGGTACAGTACTGTACGGTATAGTACCATAACGTAAGTTACTGTACTGTATGTATTCTTGGCGAGGAATATATACAAATGCATTAGCATGCAAGAGACCAAATTGGTTGCAATGGTTATGCACATGTATAGTTTCATTGTTGCATGATGGCTTCAAGAATCCTATGAAATATTATTCTCTGTGTAGTTATGTTAATCTGGTTCTGATTTCCTCAATTGTCATAAATGATGCATCATTTTGTACTCTAACTGTGATCCATATTTATTAAATATAGTTAGGTCATTTGGTGACGATTATGGACCTATTGAAGTTAGGCAATCAGCATTCCTTGATTATATTAAAGATATTGTGTAATTAATAGACAGTCAATCATGTTTTCAGTTTATGGGATGTGTGTTCTGGAAATCTTAATAAACAGGAATTGTCTGGTCATTAGAGTTGTATTGTATTGTACTGTACGTACGTACTATAGTATACTGTACTGTGTGGTATTGTACTGTACTGTACTGTACAGTACTGTACTGTACTATACTGTACTGTACTGTACTGTACTGTACAGTACTGTACTGTACTGTACTGTTACTGTACTGTACTGTACTGTACTGTACTGTACTGTACTGTACTGTACTGTACTGTACTGTACTGTACTGTACTGTACTATACTGTACTGTACTGTACTGTACTGTGTTGTACTGTACTGTACTGCATGTACATTTGTACTTTACCACTTCAGGTATTAAAGTGTTTTATTTATTCAGTAGTGTATATTGACCCTATGAATAAGGTTATTCACATACAGTAACTATAGTTAGTTTTGCTGTTTATAATGTAATTATGTATGTATGTGTTAACCACACCTGATACTTTAATACTCTGTTATGATGTACATGTGTATACATCTTGTTGGATTAAATACACAATTAATTGTTAGTTTTCTGTGTGTAATGAAATGACATAATTAACACAATAATCTACAATTGAAAGGTTATTAAATTGAATTATAACTGGTCAGTTCAAATACCAGTTTCAGATGCAGCAGGCTATGTTGTAAGTGGAAGCATCCTTCCTTGTTCTTAAGTAGAATATTAAGTTCCTTGTTTTCTCTGCTGTCTAAAACACTGGAATTAATCACCAAGAAGAATCCTTAGATAAAAGTTCCACCAGAGTGACCAAACAACTCTTTAGCTTATCACAATACACACACTCCTTCAAACATGCTGCTCACATCTTGGGGCCTAATTGCATGTAAATAATACATGTACATGTACATGTATATGTACAATGTACATGTACATGTACATGACAATGTATGTGTTGTTTTAGTAAGGCATTGTGACTTTCAGTTAAACTAAATTACAAGTCTATTGCAATAACTATAACTAAATTAAATAAAAATTGGCCAATAATGGGCAATTCTAGTTAGTTAACTAAAACTAAAACCCTTTTAGTAAGCCTTAGTCAACTTTAACTAAAAGTTGATAAACTAGTCGTACTATATATAACTATAACTAAAAGTGGTCATTATTGTCAAACTATTATATACTGTACATACAACACTAATGTATATGTATTATATAGCAACACTAATGTACATGTATTATATAGCAACACTAATATACATGTATTATATAGCAACACTAATGTATATGTATTATATAGCAACACTAATGTATATGTATTATATAGCAACACTAATGTATATGTATTATATAGCAACACTAATGTACATGTATTATATAGCAACACTAATGTATATGTATTATATAGCAACACTAATGTACATGTATTATATAGCAACACTAATGTATATGTATTATATAGCAACACTAATGTACATGTATTATATAGCAACACTAATGTATATGTATTATATAGCAACACTAATGTATATGTATTATATAGCAACACTAATGTACATGTATTATATAGCAACACTAATGTATATGTATTATATAGCAACACTAATGTACATGTATTATATAGCAACACTAATGTATATGTATTATATAGCAACACTAATGTACATGTATTATATAGCAACACTAATGTACATGTACATGTATTATATAGCAACACTAATGTACATGTATTATATAGCAACACTAATGTACATGTATTATATAGCAACACTAATGTATATGTATTATATAGCAACACTAATGTATATGTATTATATAGCAACACTAATGTATATGTATTATATAGCAACACTAATGTACATGTATTATATAGCAACACTAATGTATATGTATTATATAGCAACACTAATGTATATGTATTATATAGCAACACTAATGTATATGTATTATATAGCAACACTAATGTATATGTATTATATAGCAACACTAATATACATGTACATGTGAATGTGCTACATATACATGTATACAGAAAAGTAGATGCATACAATGTCTACTTTTTACTGTCCTACGCACACTCAGTGTTTGGAAATAGCCAATCATGTAGGATATTGTCTAGTGAATGTCTGGTAAATTGAAACTAAACTTTATACAAAGTATATGGGGAGCAGGACAAGAGTGATGAAAATAAGTTAAAATCTCCTGCCATTGGTTCAGTGTTTCCACACCCTTGTACACATCCTGCACACATGTACAATCACATGTACATTTCTACATCTCCGATAACATCATGTACATGTGTACATGTATATGCTTAGGTTTGGTGTTGGTGTCTTTGGTGGTTTCATTACCCCGGCCTTCACCTAATGCCCAGTGTCAAGTTAGCCTGTTCATACAGGCGTATGAAATGTTTGATTCGGACCCTGCCAGCTGAGCTGCCTTGGTAGCTCAGTTAGTAGAGCATCTGTCCGGAGTACAGAGTGTCATGGGTTCGAATCCCACCTGAGGCAACTCTCATTTTCATTTTTCCATTGACTCAGGTGTCTTTCTTTCTTTCTTTCTTTCTACATCTCCGATAACATCCTGTACATGTACAGAATTAAATGTCACCATACAGTAACAATAATTACCTTAGTTCTACTGTCAGTATAGTATAGTATAGTAATTACAGTACACCAATTACTGTTAAAACTACTGTTGAATTACTGTAGTGTGATAATGAAACTACTGAGTAATTACTGTACTGTATGGTGACCTTTTATTGACAAATACTGTACATACTAAACCTGCATGTGTACAGCTTTGAAACTACACAAATGCAGCATGTTAGCTTTGTACCCAGGCTCAAGATGGTGGGAGAAAAAGAGCCTGGATTCAACTGTTTGCACATGTACAAAATAACACATAGTCACTAGAAGGTATATCAGTTTGTAGTACACAATAATACAGCCAAGATCTGCTCCTGGTTTGGAACGAGATCAGGATATCCAAGGTGCTGTACAGAACAGGCTCTTGTTCACTGCCATCTTATAGAGCTAGAGCCTAGGCTATAGTAGCATGTATTTCAGCTTTATAATGTTTTTTTGTAGATAGGGACTGTATTGTTCAGTTGATATTGTAGATGTATTCCCATATACTGATGGAGGGAGTGAATGACTAAAGCATGGGTCATTGATTAATAATTTTATGCACATGCATGCTGAGGTAAAAATTTGGTATAAGTATGGAAACTCCCTTCCTCCACGCTGTATGATACCCTGCATACTGTACAAGTGAAGTATATGTACATGTATGTATTGATGTATTAATGTATATGTACATGTAGATGTGTTAATGTATGTATTAATGATGTAGTAATGTATGTATTGATGTATTAATGTTAATTATTAATGTATTAATGTACTGCATAGGGATGTGCATGTACTAATGTGTATATAGATGTATTAATGTGTGTGTGGATGTACTAATGTGTATATGAATGTATTAATGTGTGTGTGGATGTACTAATGTGTGTGTGGATGTACATGTATTAATGTGTGTGTGGATGTACTAATGTGTGTGTGGATGTATTAATGTGTGTGTGGATGTACATGTATTAATGTGTGTGTCGATGTATTAATGTGTGTGTGGATGTACATGTATTAATGTGTGTGTCGATGTACTAATGTGTATATGAATGTATTAATGTGTGTGTGGATGTACTAATGTGTGTGTGGATGTATTAATGTGTGTGTGGATGTACATGTATTAATGTGTGTGTCGATGTACTAATGTGTGTGCGGATGTATTAACGTGTGTGCGGATGTACATGTATTAATGTGTGTGTCGATGTACTAATGTGTGTGCGGATGTATTAACGTGTGTGCGGATGTATTAATGTATTAATGTGTAATATTGATTGATGTATATCTAATGTGTGTATGGATGTATTGATGTAAGTTGTATTGATGTTTTAAGGATTCATTGTATCACTACTTGTTTGTTTATCAATTATCCCATCTATTAAGAATGCACATTTTTTTAATATTAGTTCCTGTTTGTGTTATAGTTTATATTAGATTTGGTAATTGCCCTCCTCTAAAGAAGGGAAAATCCCCTATTCAACATAATATAGTTCCCTATTCATAGGGGAATTTCATAATAATGTTATTATGACATCACAGGAAATATCCCGTTATTTAAAACTGTTAATTAATTCATCTAGTGAACAAAATAATAACAATAATTATTTATAGTATTTACGTATTATAATGAAACTAAAAACTCAATTTTAATGATGTAATTGCACGTGTACATGTACATGTATGGTACATGTACATGTACATGTATGGTACATGCATACAATACAATGTACATGTACATGTACACATATAGCCTGATAATACAGGAACTACTGTGATGTATGGATATGCTATGGTATGTATGTGCAAATTTGATGCATATATGCATGTAAATTTCTTTGTGTACATGTATGTACATGTACATGTACTTTGATGTATGAAGCATGTACGCATTTTCTACCTGTACTTATGCATGTATTATACCTGTACATGTACATGTATATGTACATGTACTATGATGTGTAATGCAATTATGTACATATGTACATTCTGTACCTCTACTTGTGCAATGTAAATTATATTATACATGTATATGTACATGTACTATGATGTGTAATGTAATTATGTACATATGTACATTCTGTACCTCTACTTGTGCAATGTAAATTGTATTGTACATGTACATGTACATGTATATGTACATGTACTATGATGTGTAATGTAATTATGTACATATGTACATTCTGTACCTCTACTTGTGCAATGTAAATTGTATTGTACATGTACATGTACATGTACATGTACACGTATAGTTAGTCAACCACACATGTAAAACATGGGCTGAATGAATTTTCAAATATTTTAAATATTTTGTAGTGATGTGTGATATCACTAAAAATAGTGTTGTTTATTGCTGCCAAAATTATCACAATACAATACATGTATCTATATACATGTATCTATACATTAATAATCGAACTAGCCAGGTTGATATGTATTGGAAATGTAGAGAGACACAAATCCAGAAAAACATCTGGGATTTGAACCCAGGACCTTTGGATTACTAGTCAGATGCCCTATCAACTGAGCCATGTGAACCAAGCCGGTTTCATAGACAATGTCTACTACATGTACTTAGGTACAGGCAAATTCAGCTAAGTGTCTCTCCTTAAGTGGCTTAGTTGATAGAACATCTGACTATTGATCGGAAAGTCCTGGGTTCTGTTCCAGATTTTTTCTTGATTTGTATATCTATCTTAAATTTCCGACACGATATAATAGTATGAATATATTTGAACTTCTTATATAATGAAAATAAATGTCCTGTTTGGTGGTATTTATCAACAAATAGTAAAAGAAAGCTATGCACACTAGCTTGTACTTTAGGTATGAAATTAAACAAATTAGACAAACCAGGTTTACTAAACTGCCCACTCCATTCTTGGGGTGCTTGGTTAATTAATGGACATAACATGTAAACAAAACAAGATATATTGGTATCTCTATAATTGCTTTGCGATAATTGTGTATCCACAATTGCTGATGGTACTATATAGTGTCTCTACCTTTCTGTATACTCAAAAACTGTGACTGCAGTCTAAGTACACAGATCTTTGATGAAACTGAAGTACTCCTTCAATGATGAATTCTTCATGTCTGAAACTCAACAACTTATTATACCTACTTGTACTTGTTAAAGATTCTTGCATGATCATTATACTGTTTCTTTGCTATATACAACAGTTATTAGTGCTGGCCTGTAGCTCAAACACATGTTCTTTTATGTGCCATGCCTATTAATTGACAGAGCCTCCCAAAATGACGCAACTTCCTTAACTTACATATACAGTACACTGTACAATGCAGTTTTTTTGATAAGCTCATATGGTATACCATTGGGCTAAAAACCTCCTTATTTGGCACTGCACAGTTCTCTCTTTGGGCCAGTGGCGCAGTTAATTATAATTATATTGTCACTAACAGCATTAACTCTTTGTTAATTGGCTCAAGATATATTCCCAATGGCGCACACACTAACCATCTTTGGGCCAATTTGGCCCATGCTTCAAAACATATTAAAAACTCTAATAGTGACATTGTATTGACCTATACTGTATGTTGATCATAGAGCAAGAATCACGTCCATATGTTGAGTTTCTGCGTATGTGTAATAAATATTCCAATACCCAAAAAAACAAATGTATTTGAAAGCCACTTAAAAGACATTGATATTCATTCAAGCACTAATTATAATGTATGCACTCACAGTGCAGAACCCTCGCCACGAGTGTGATTAGGAAACAGGAACAATAATTACTGACATGAAAACAATTTGCAGACAATATTAACTTGACTATAATATTAATTATTATACTGAGATAATATTATATATGTATGTATGAATGTGTATGTGTGTTATATACCCATACCAATCCTTCATAATTCCTAGTATACATGTAGAAGCTCAGCGTGAATTCAAATCAAGTAGACAACAGTTTTATGTTTTTTGGCTTCAATCACATGCATGAAATTAAATAGGTGGAGCTAGAAAGTGGCCGTCATGGCAGAAAGCTTAGAGTCAGCTCAATGTTCTCAATGGAGTAACTTAGGCCTAGAGACAAATATAGGAATGAAATGAGATGCAGTTGAAAGCTCATCTTTAGGGATGCTAAAAATATCACAATACGATACAGTATCACGATATTTGAAATAATAATTGATTAGTTGTATTTGTCAAGAAATAGTCAATCAAAGTTATATGCACACTAACTTGTTACAATCGCTTTTAGGTATAAAATTAGACAAATGGAAAAACCATGTTTACTAAATTACCCACACTAGTGTATCGATACACTCAAAAGCCAATATGGTATCATGATATTAAATGAAAATATCAATATTTTGATATATCTGTACGTATCGCACATCACTACTCATCTTTCACACTTCCAAATGATGCTGAGGGTAACCACCAGAGTCCACCCCACATGTTTATTACATGATATTAAATATGACTTGTTGATTTGGTATGATGTAAAATAATAGTAGGACATTTGACTGATAGATTTCATAGCAATTGATAAACATTAAACATGGGTACATGCTCATTCTTGCTACCGAAAACTGTCAAGTGATTACTGTTGTTATTCACCAATACAATCTGTTGTGTAGTTGTCTTCATGGCTTAATCCATGAACAATTATCTGGAAGTCGTTTATGAGTGACATCACTTGTAAAATTGTCTATTATGCTACACTATAAACTGTGGTAACAATGTATGTAGCTCCACATGATTTTAATCAAGGACTTTTCTTGAAAACTTCATAGCAAACTAGCATCTGTGCCCTTCTCAAACTTATTGTTAAAGCACTAATTAATATGGAGACCACACCCATTTGATTAAAATTGTTACTAAATTTAGAAACAATCCCTTTAATAACAATTGTGTAGAATCAGCACAGTAGTGCATGTTCATACAGGAAACAGCTAATATATTGGCATGTGTTTATTGTGTCTAGCTGTCTGTCTGTGTGTCGTGTGTTATATACAACATATACATGCACTAATGTACATGTACATGTGTTTATGTGTCTGTCTGTGTGTCTTGTTTATATACAGGCACTAATGTACATGTACATGTGTCTAGCTGTCTGTCTGTGTGTCGTGTGTTATATACAACATGTACATGCACTAATGTACATGTACATGTGTTTATATGTCTGTCTGTGTGTCTTGTTTATATACAGGCACTAATGTACATGTACATGTGTCTAGCTGTCTGTCTGTGTGTCGTGTGTTATATACAACATGTACATGCACTAATGTACATGTACATGTGTTTATATGTCTGTCTGTGTGTCTTGTTTATATACAGGCACTAATGTACATGTACATGTGTCTAGCTGTCTGTCTGTGTGTCGTGTGTTATATACAACATGTACATGCACTAATGTACATGTACATGTGTTTATATGTCTGTCTGTGTGTCTTGTTTATATACAGGCACTAATGTACATGTACATGTGTCTATGTGTCTGTCTGTGTCTGTATCTATTCATGTATATTATATACAGTATATGTCTATACTATATTTAGCATAATTGTATGTTTATACTAATGTGTGTGTCTATCCGTGTACATTATGTACATGTACATGTATATGTATGTTTATACTAATGTGTGTGCCTAAATGGTTGGAAAATCTCCAATGACCAGTACCTATTTCTTCCCCTGCCTGACATGTACATGCACTTCAGTAAACCCACCAACTTCCTTGGTGTTCTCCCAGGAGTTTCAAATAGAGGGATGTAATAACCATAAATATCCACAGCCTTCTATTATAGTATATGTGTCAGATGATAATGTATATTATCATTACTATGGATATGAGTAGATAAAGCATGTGCCGATTGCATTTACCCCTTTTCACTACTACAGAAACTTTGTTGTACACCATTCCCAGTTCTCAAAACTGGGCATTCAGTGTTCCTGTTTTACTTCATATTTTCTAAGCCATGATGGCTGCTTTAATATTGCCCTTTATGGCTGGCTCTAAGCCATTATTGCTGTTGTGTTTTATGAATTTTCCTAGCCATTGTGTCTGTTGGTCAATAATGTTTTACGCCTTTTGCTAGCATGCTAGATACATGAATATTTATGCACAAGGGTTGCATTTATAATATGGTAATTGCGTAATAAAATTCATACACTAGAGTTGAAAATTATGTTTTGTGATTATTGATTGCCTAAAGGTGACTTGTGCAATAGTGTGATACTGTCTATGATATCAAAAATAATAAAATGCTATAAGTAGGGATGTATATTAAAACTGAAAAAAACACAGGAACAAGATGACTTTGGCAAAGAAATGAAATACCACTTCCACAGTAAACACCACTTCCACATAATAACCGAACATAAATGTAAGTATCACTTCTTTATTTTGCCTTTACTCTAGCTATATATACTTATGTATGGTTGTTATGTGGAAGTGGTATTTAATTTATTTGCCAAAGTCATCTTGTTCCATGTGCTTTTTGATATACATCCCTACTTATCTCTTTCATTTTTTAAAATCCTTTTTATTATTTTTGTAGTGAATTATAGCTCTACCCTATTATACATTAATATTTCATATCCAAATTGCCTGATATCATCAGATCTGATATCATCACTATACATTATATGATGTATCTGTTTATATGTTGAATCAAAAAAAACTATTTAGTGTTATTTTAGTTTGACAAATAATGACCACATTTAATTATAAGTAATTATAGCATGACTACAATTTTAGTTATAGTTAATATGTAACTATAAGGTAATATTAGGCCAACTAAAGGGGTTTTAGTTAACTAAATAAAAGTGCCCATTATTGGCCAATTTTCATTTCAGTTAGTTATAGTAACTAAAAGTCACAATGCCTTACTAAAAGGGGTTTGTGTTGTAGTAATGGTTAACTAAAACATCACCATTTACATACATGTACATGGGCACACTGTATTCCCTTGTGTGTGTGTTTGTGTATAAGTGTGTGTGTGTGTGTGTATGTGTGTGTGTGTGTGTGTGTGTGTGTGTGTGTGTGTGTGTGTGTGTGCGCGTTTCTGTATGTTGGTACATGTATGTAGTCATGTACATTGTACAATATTAACAACACAATGTACAGTACCTGACATTATTAAGTTTGCATACTATCCCTATACTTCCATTGACTACAATGGAAGTATAGTGATAGTGTGAGTGAAGTACATGTACATTGTACTTTGAATATACTACACAGTATTACACCTTTGTACTATGCTATCACATACAAATATAAAGGGAATCTACATATTACTATGATTACAGTACAAAATAGTACTATAGTACTACTTAGAAGTACAGTTGGCTATCTTTTTATTAAAGTGGAGCTCCCATCGTAGTATGTATACTTAATAAAGTCCAGTAATGTCACTAATATGTAAATGTAATAAAGTCCAGTAATGTCACTAATATGTAAATGTAATAAAGTCCAGTAATGTCACTAATATGTAAATGTAATAAAGTCCAGTAATGTCACTAATATGTAATTCAGTGTATTATTATTATTACAGGATTAAGTAATAAAGATGTTATTGTAATTGATGATGAGAAGGAGTACATTGTGATCGAGTCATCCTCACTTTCATCACCATCAAAAGAAATGAATATCGGACCCTCTACAACAACCAAGAAGAAGAAGAAAAGCAGAAGAGTAAGAAAACGAGAGAAAGAAAAAAATAAACTGAAAGGTAATTTCTCACTGCCTACTGAGTTATACATGTATTAGGTCTGATTCCTAAACTGATTCCCATTCTCAATTTCAAACCACTATCTGTCCTCTTTATGAAGCTCATAATGTGTAAACTGTAGTGATGGACCATAGTAGCTTTTCCATGAGTTTGATGTACATGTACGTATATCTATATATACATGTAGTATGATGGTGACATCATATCTTTGATGTGGTGAGTTTTATATATTGTATGTAGACCTTCCATGTGCACACTATGCAGGAGATGTCACCATCATACAATATACTTCAGTCACAATGTACAGTGTAGACCTTCCATGTGCACACTATGCAGGAGATGTCACCATCATACAATATACTTCAGTCACAATGTACAGTGTAGACCTTCCATGTGCACACTATGCAGGAGATGTCACCATCATACAATATACTTCAGTCACAATGTACAGTGTAGTCAATAGAAGTATTAAGTCAATAGAAATAGTCTACCATCCACTAGACAACTTTGGAATTGGCAACAAGTTCCCAACTCTATATTGCCAGTGAATAGAGCATGCTTCTACTTTGTGATAACATGTTCCTTGATGGTTGCAACTACTACTTTTTACCATCCACTAGGTAACTTTGGAGTAGGCAATTTGTTACCAACTCCAAAGTTACCTAGGTTATGGTAGGCTATACATAGTATATAAACTTAATATCATGTACGTATATAGGCATTTCATTTTTAATTTCTTTTCTACCAGTAAATAAAACAGACACAGAGTATGGGAATCAGTCTAATTCATCCATGGAACTGGACTCAGACTGTGTTATTTATAGCGACAGTAGTGGAAGTGAACAGTTACAATATAACAGAAAACTAAATGGAAGAACACCAGATAAAATTCAACCAAGTGAGCTCTTTTTTATGACCTGCAGGGCAATCCTTATGATTGTGTTTCCATGTGGTTTATTTTTATACATGTTGGTTTCAAATATGCATTGTATGTTGGTACATGTATAATCAGATCAGTCATTGGTATCTGTCATTATCGGCCATTTTTTTAGTATCGGTATTAGTTAGTGATATACATGTAACGTATATTGCGATAAATGTATAGTACCTGACATTATTATGTTTACATACTATCACTGTACTTCCATTGACTACACTGTACTTTGAATATACATGTACTATTCAGTATTACACCTTAGTACTATGCTATCACATATAAGGATTCATGCATTACAGTACAAAGTAGTACTATATATAGTACTACTTAGAAGTACAGTTGACTATCACCTTATTAAAGTGTAGCTTCCATCATAGTATGTAAACTTAATAAAGTCAGGTACTGTACTTGTCCTCGAGTTACTGTACAGTGTACAGGCCACCACTGTTTTGTAGGGTAGTGTGTGTATGTGCTTATCACTTAGTTATCATCAGTAGTGTATGTACTCATCACTTAGTTATCACTTAGTTATCATCAGTAGTGTATGTACTTATCACTTAGTTATCACTTAGTTATCATCAGTAGTGTATGTACTTATCACTTAGTTATCATCAGTAGTGTATGTACTCATCACTTAGTTGTCACTTAGTTATCATCAGTAGTGTATGTACTTATCACTTAGTTATCATCAGTAGTGTATGTACTCATCACTTAGTTATCACTTAGTTATCATCAGTAGTGTATGTACTTATCACTTAGTTATCACTTAGTTATCATCAGTAGTGTATGTACTTATCACTTAGTTATCACTTAGTTATCATCAGTAGTGTATGTGCTTATCACTTAGTTATCATCAGTAGTGTATGTACTCATCACTTAGTTATCACTTAGTTATCATCAGTAGTGTATGTACTTATCACTTAGTTATCACTTAGTTATCATCAGTAGTGTATGTACTTATCACTTAGTTATCATCAGTAGTGTATGTACTTATCACTTAGTTATCATCAGTAGTGTATGTACTCATCACTTAGTTATCATCAGTAGTGTATGTACTTGTCACTTAGTTATCATCAGTAGTGTATGTACTTATCAATAGTGTACCTTCAGTAGTGTATGTACTCATCACTTAGTTATCACTTAGTTATCATCAGTAGTGTATGTACTTATCACTTAGTTATCACTTAGTTATCATCAGTAGTGTATGTACTTATCACTTAGTTATCATCAGTAGTGTATGTACTCATCACTTAGTTATCATCAGTAGTGTATGTACTTGTCACTTAGTTATCATCAGTAGTGTATGTACTTATCACTTAGTTATCATCAGTAGTGTATGTACTTATCAATAGTGTACATTATACATATTACTTAGCAGTGTATTATCACCATAGCAACCATTGAAATATGTAATTAATTAGTAAAGGGACTGAGTTTTTATCAAGTTATTAAAATAAGGTGTGTTGTGAAAACTGAATATGTTGTTATTTGATATAAGATAAATATTGTAAGTGTTCTATTGATGGGAGTATTAAACAGAGCCACATAGATACACCTAAAGGTTTTCCCATTGGTTTGTAATGAACACATTACATCTCTCTATGGCAATCCTATTTCCCTTTTGTTTGAATACCGTAAATTTCATTGTGTATCTATATGAGTATTAATATACGTTGGGAAAATCTTAACTTATCTTGAAACTGTAGTGCTATGGTACAGTGTTTGTACAGCATCATCCTTATTGATGTTTTAAACTTAAAGTTTTCTAGTTATTGTGTTTCATTACATACAACCTGTTTGTTTAACCAAAAGCCCCCAGGAAATTCGATGTTATTGAAATCCCAACAGAATCATCTAAAATTGGAACTTACTTCATTTTGAAAAAGAGTTTTTGTTTGTGCCCAGGAAACCATGCATTGTGCTGTATGTTCACATTCATAATGTCCTCAACATTAGGATGTGATGATGTGATGATGTGATGACTTAATATAGTGTGTAGTTTAATGTCATAAGGTTAATACATGATTATACTATAACTTAATAATGAAGCAATGGATTGAAATATGACATACACCAAAAAGAATGTGAAGGATAATTACATGAAAAACATGTTCACCTTGACATCAAAAAAGTGTTCACAACTTTATTTTGGAATGACAAACAAATTTTTATCGGTTCAATCACAACTTTCTTTATATTGTGATTGAACAAGAGTTTTTGATAAGTTGAGCCAATTAACAAAAGAGTTAATGCTATTAGTGATAATATAATCATAATTAACTGTGCCACTGGCCCAAAGAGCCGTGCCAAATATGAAGTTCTTTCAGCCAATAGTGTTGTTTTAGTTAACTATAACCATAACTAAAACCGCTTTTTGTAAGACATTGTGACTTAGTTAACTAAACTATAACTAAATTACAAGTCTACTCCAATAACTAAATTAAAATTGGCCAGTAATGGACACTTTTAGTTAGTTAAATAAAACTAAAATCCTTTTAGTAAGCCTAACATTATTTTAGTTAATTAAACTATGACTAAACTATAAGTTTGAGAAACCAGGCATACTATAACTATAACTAAAAGTGGTCAAAACAACACTAACTGACCATATAAGAATCCATAGTAGCACATCTGTAAAATGTATGAATTTATATACATTCGTGTATAATTAATATTTCTGACCTTGGGTGCATTTTGTGCAAGCAATAAAAAGTTTATCCTATCACTATTCAGCCATTTTATATGGGCAGCTAACCAAATTTGGTATTTATGAAGAGTCACTATTGCTTCACTAGATACCAAACTTCATGTGAATATCCCCCAGTGTTCTGCCCACTCTGGTCAGCTCTGGTCGGGAATAACCACCACTCAGTAAGAATTAACCACCACTCAGATGAATTAACCATCACTCCAATAATACATATGAAATTAACTACTTGTACATGTATACACTAAGTAAAATAATCAATGCATGTTACGATCCAACCACCACTTTAAATATCCTCGGGCAGAATACTGGTCCCCTTCTGATTTAAGCTTAATGAGAGAGTGTACATGTACATGTACTTCACTTTTCAGTAGCCTTTCTATTGAAGTGCATATTGTATAACATGCATGTATACATGTACATATTGTATAACATGCATGTATACATGTGCATATTGTATAACATGCATGTATACATGTACATATTGTATAACATGCATGTATACATGTACATATTGTATAACATGCATGTATACATGTACATATTGTATAACATGCATGTATACATGTACATATTGTATAACATGCATGTATACATGTACATATTGTATAACATGCATGTATACATGTACATATTGTATAACATGCATGTATACATGTACATATTGTATAACATGCATGTATACATGTACATATTATATAACATGCATGTATACATGTACATATTGTATAACATACATGTATACATGTACATATTGTATAACATACATGTATACATGTACATATAATCCAGTTGTATTCACTGGTCATCTTTTTTCATAAAAAGAGAATTTATGAAACAAGACAGAATTTCTTTGTGACTAATGATATTCAATAATGGTTTTTACAATCTAGTTACATGTACATTATGTAATATACATGTACATGTACATATACATATATATATATATATATATATATATATATATATATATATACATGTATTGTACATGTACATGTATATTAAAGTTTGTTTTCCCTTTGTTTACCACAAAAAACACTTTGCCGTATTCTCTTTACAATAACCATACATTGCACGTGTACATGTACATATACATCTACATGTACATATTTTACATGTTCATGTACAGGTACAGGTTTACACATACATGTATTTTACATACATGTACATGTATACATTTCACACACTGTACATGTACAGCAGGTTACATGTACATAATTGATTTTTTTTCTACAGGTGAGAATTGGTTCTTAGTTGAAAAAGATCTGATCGTGAGCAATTAATATATATATATATATATATATATACATGTACATATTATATATGTACAATTAACTACATACATGTAGCATAAATAAAATCCAGTATACATGATGTTATCGGAGATGTAGAAAGAAAGAAAGAAAGAAAGAAAGACACCTGAGGCAATGGAAAAATTAAAATGAGGGTTGCCTCAGGTGGGATTCGAACCTACGACACTCTGTACTCCGGACAGATGCTCTACCAACTGAGCTACCAAGGCAGCTCAGCTGGCAGGGTCCGAATCAAACATCTCATGTGCCTGTATGAACAGGCTAACTTGGAAGTGACTAAATGTTTTATGGTGGACACAAAAATGTTTCTTTCCTGATCATTAATAACATATGCTTCACATTCAAATCCATTTTATGGTTTTTACAACGCTTTCCCTACAAAGCATCCCCATGATTGTTTCCCCTTGTACAGACATTTTGTACAAAGAGGCAAAATGTCCAATTGCTGGATGTTATTTCGATCACTATATATAATTACATGTACATGTTTTTGTAATATGTACATGTACATGTAGTGTTACACATACGTCATTCTGAGTGCTTGGTCAATTATAAAGGGTGTGGCATGTAAACGAACTCGAACTACAGCACAGTTATCGAAAGAAAGCAGTTTGTTGAAAGTCATGCAACTAATACATGTAATTGTTATGTCATCATAATTATGGAGGTTATTTAGAGATATGACTAAGTGATGCACTGATAAGAGATTTTACTGATATTCCTGATAATTAATCATACATAGGATATAGCCCTATTTGGAGGCAGTTAAAGGCATATAACACCCACAAGATAATTGATCGAGGATGTAGCCCGAGACTGTGATCTCAAGGGTGTTATATGCCCATAACTGCCTCCAAACAGGGCTATATGTATTTTATACCATGGTAACACAAAAGTATGCAATTAAATCACATTTGATACCACTGTTGTCAAGTAAAAACCATAGTACTTTACCAATTAGTGTTTACTGTAAAAACTGTGAATATACAATTAGTGGCTAGACACTAAATCTCCCTGTCTACAGGCATGTTATGGGCATATATCTCCCTGGGTACATCAAAGGTTACCATGGCGATCACCCATGCACTGTGGTATAAGTACTGATAACTGGTACTGATCCAATATTATATGTACATGTACATGTATGTACCTTCAGCTTTCTGATTCTAATTATATATGTACTGATAACTGGTACTGATCCAATATTATATGTACATGTACATGGATGTACCTTCTGCTTTCTGATTCTAATTATATATGTACCGATAACTGGTACTGATCCAATATTATATGTACATGTACATGTATGTACCTTCTGCTTTCTGATTCTAATTATATATGTACCGATAACTGGTACTGATCCAATATTATATGTACATGTACATGTATGTACCTTCTGCTTTCTGATTCTAATTATATATGTACTGATCCAATATTATATCTACATGTACATGTATGTACCTTCAGCTTTCTGATGCTTTTTCGATAATTATGAGTATCTTAAAAGCAATTAATTAGTTTTAATCACAAAAATCGACAATTATTAAGAAATTATTAGTACATTACATGTACTTTATTAAAGTGCAGTTCCTGCATAGTATGTAAACTTAATAAAGTGAGGTACTTGTACATGTACATTTTCATGTACATGTATTACAATATTATTACAATACGGATACTAGAAATAATGAATAATTACATGTATGACTGATACTAATTACTGATCCAATCATTGTTGCGTCACTAGAAATGGCAAAAGGAATGTAATTTAATGTTGTTTTAGTTTAACAATAATGACCACTTTTAGTTATAGTTATAGTATGTCTAGATTATCACAATTTTAGTTATAGTTAACTAAATTAATTAGGCTTATCAAAAGGGTTTTAGCTTTAGTTAACTAACTAAAAGTGCACATTATTAGCCATATTAAGTTTTAGTTGGTTATAGTTATTACAGTAGACTTGTAATTTAGTTATAGTTTAGTTAACTAAAAATCACATTACTTTACTAAAAGGGGTTTTAGTTATAGTTATATTTAACTAAAACAACACTACAATGTATACAACATAGTGAATATATAGTTATATTTAACTAAAACAACACTACAATGTATACAACATAGTGAATATATAGTTATATTATTCAGCATATGAAAGTATGAATCATATATCTTTATAATAACTACATGTAAATGTACATGTAAGTTGTCTGATCATTAGTGACTTCTCCTTATATGAATATTTTACAGATAGAAATCCACCTTCCTTTGCATGAATGCATACAAAGCTCAGCAGTGCACTTCATACATTTAAATTAAATTAATTATCTTCATTAGGTTTTACCAATAATACTATCAATGCCAGTGTTTTTGATAAGCTCATATGGCACACCATTGGCCCATAGAGCTTCTTATTTGGCACTGCACAGTTCTCTCTTTGGGGCAGTGGCGCAGTTAATTATGATTATATTGTCAGCATTAACTCTTAGTTAATTGGCTCAAGATATATTCTCAATGGCACACAGACTAACCAATTTTGAGCCAATTTGGCACATGCTTCGAAAGTTATCATAAACTCTGATCAATGCATATATCCTGGTCATGAATTGGACATTCTAATAAATGTAAATTGTGAATTCAAACACAGGGCAAGCACTTAGTAAAGTGCTGAGACACAACTTCAAGCACTTGCAATAGGGCTTGAAGTACAAGCACATGGGCTTCTATAAAAAAAAGTGCTTGAAGCACAATTTCAAGCACTTGCAAAAGGGCTTGAAGTACAAGCACATGGGCTTCTATAAAAAAGTGCTTGAAGCACAATTTCAAACACTTGCAAAAGTGCTTGAAGTACAAGCACATGTGCTTCTATAACAAAGTGCTTGAAGCACAATTTCAAGCACTTGCAAAAGAGCTTGAAGTACAAGCACATTTGCTTCTATAAAAAAAGTCACAATTTCAAGCACTTGCAAAAGAGCTTGAAGTACAATCACATGCGCTTCTATGAAAAAAGTGCTTAAAGCACAATTTCAAGCACTTGCAATAGAACTTGAAGTACAAGCATATGTGCTTCTATGAAAAAAGTGCTTAAAGCACAATTTCAAGCACTTGCAAAAGAGCTTGAAGTACAAGCATATGTGCTTCTATAAAAAAGTGCTTGAAGCACAATTTCAAGCACTTGCAAAAGGGCTTGAAGTACAAGCACATTGGCTTCTATAAAAAAGTGCTTGAAGCACAATTTCAAACACTTGCAAAAGTGCTTGAAGCACAAGCACATGGGCTTCTATAAAAAAGTGCAATTTCAAGCATTTGCAAAAGGGCTTGAAGCACAAACACAAGCATTTCTTGACCAAATATATATATATTCCCTAGCTTCAGTTAAAGAAACTGAAATCTTCAATGTTTTTATATTTTATATCTTTCATTTTATTGTAAATATCTATTGCTACATCTTACGAACATCAGTAGTCTATATATACATGTATATATATCATCTGAGACGTGGTTAATTAATGTATCTTCATATATCTTAAACATGGTTAGTCCCAGCCAGTGCCAACCAGTGTGGGCAGAACACTGAGTTATTGTCTAACTATTGTAATGTTGAGTTGACAAGTACATCAATTAATTACTGTTAAAACTACTGACTCATTCTGTGTGACATAACTCCTAGTTATGTGGTGTGATACTTTTATCTTATTCCCTCACTTCCAATATAAATACACAAGTGTTAGTATCTCCCTATTGTCTTGTGATATGACAAATAGCTGACTAAGCTATTCCTACAAATGATTGATTAATTAAGTTAATTAAATTTATCTATGATGTATATATACATGTTCCTTCCTTTTTGTGTTGTGTGATTTCTGTTTCTTATTCCCTCCATGTGTCACACTTCCCTTGTGTAATGTGCTATAATATAAACAAGACAATGTGTAATAAATTTATTAGCTGAGCTAACCTTACAAGTGAAATTGTTTACAAATGTTTACACTTACATCAAATTATGAAAAAATGTAAATAGTTCAATAATACCTTACAATTTCACTAGCATGCATTTCAAGTCATGAACTAAACATCCCAGTTGTGTGGTGTGATCTACTATTCTTCCATGTATGAGTATTACAAGTCATATATTAGTTGTCCCCTCTTGATACTATTGTGTGCTTACTCATTGTGATGATGTAACTTTACATTAGTAAATGTATATATACATGTACATGTACATGTATATATGCGCATGTACATGTTCATATGTATAGTGATGCAACAATGATTAGTTGTACTCTCTTGAGATGTTCAAAGCTGAGATGCGCAATATGTTCGTTAGCTGAGCTATACATGTACATATGTATAGTGATGCAACAATGATTAGTTGTCTCCTCTTGAGATGTGCAATATATTTGTTAGCTAAGCTGTACATGTACATATATGTATGTATAGTGATGCAACAATGATTAGTTGTCTCCTCTTGAGATGTGCAATATATTTGTTAGCTAAGCTGTACATGTACATATATGTATGTATAGTGATGCAACAATGATTAGTTGTCTCCTCTTGAGATGTGCAATATATTTGTTAGCTAAGCTAAACAATAGTGTGTGCTTACTCATTGTGGTAATGTACGTACATGTACATGTAACTGATACTTTACATAGACTGAAATTGTACAATACAGTTACATGTACTGTACATGTATTGTACATGTACTACAATTAAGTAGTATGACTATACAGTATACATGTACATGTACATATAATATATACAGGTACAAATAATATGTACAATCATGTACATTTGCATGTATTGTACATGTACTACAATTAAGAGTGGTATAACTGTACATGTACATATAATATGTACATGTACATGGGCACGTATAGTACATGTACTACAATTAAGAGTAGTATAACTGTACATGTACATATAATATGTACATGTACATGGGCACGTATTGTACATGTACTACAATTAAGAGTGGTATAACTGTACATGTACATGGGCACGTATTGTACATGTACTACAATTAAGTAGTATGACTATACAGTATACATGTACATGTACATATAATATATACAGGTACAAATAATATGTACAATCATGTACATTTGCATGTATTGTACATGTACTACAATTAAGAGTGGTATAACTGTACATGTACATATAATATGTACATGTACATGGGCACGTATTGTACATGTACTACAATTAAGAGTGGTATAACTGTACATGTACATATAATATGTACATGTACATGGGCACGTATTGTACATGTACTACAATTAAGAGTGGTATAACTGTACATGTACATGGGCACGTATTGTACATGTACTACAATTAAGTAGTATGACTATACAGTATACATGTACATGTACATATAATATATACAGGTACAAATAATATGTACAATCATGTACATTTGCATGTATTGTACATGTACTACAATTAAGAGTGGTATAACTGTACATGTACATATAATATGTACATGTACATGGGCACGTATAGTACATGTACTACAATTAAGAGTGGTATAACTGTACATGTACATATAATATGTACATGTACATGGGCACGTATTGTACATGTACTACAATTAAGAGTGGTATAACTGTACATGTACATATAATATGTACATGTACATGGGCACGTATAGTACATGTACTACAATTAAGAGTAGTATAACTGTACATGTACATATAATATGTACATGTACATGGGCACGTATTGTACATGTACTACAATTAAGAGTGGTATAACTGTACATGTACATATAATATGTACATGTACATGGGCACGTATTGTACATGTACTACAATTAAGAGTGGTATAACTGTACATGTACATATAATATGTACATGTACAGGTGCAATTATTGTACATGTACTGCAATTAAGTAGTATAACTGTACATGTACATATAATATGTACATGTACATGGGCACGTATAGTACATGTACTACAATTAAGAGTAGTATAACTGTACATGTACATATAATATGTACATGTACAGGTGCAATTATTGTACATGTACTGCAATTAAGTAGTATAACTGTACATGTACATATAATATGTACATGTACATGGGCACGTATAGTACATGTACTACAATTAAGAGTAGTATAACTGTACATGTACATATAATATGTACGTGTACAGGTGCAATTATTGTACATGTACTGCAATTAAGTAGTATGACTGTACATGTACATATAATATATACATGTGCACATATTGTACATGTAGTGTAATTAAGTAGTATGTCTCTACATGTACATGTAATATATACATGTACACATTTGTACACATACTACATTTAAGTAGCGTGACTGTACATGTTTTGTACATGTACTACAATTAAGAGTAGTACATGTACACACTTATACATGTAATATGTACATGTGCACATTTGTACATGTAAGTAGTATGACTGTACATATAATATATACATGTGCACATATTGTACATGTACTGCAATTAAGTAGTATGACTGTACATGTGACTGTACATGTGACTGTACATATAATATATACATGTGCACGTATTGTACATGTACTGCAATTAAGTAGTGTGACTACATATAATATATACATGTGCATGTATTGTACATGTACTGCAATTAAGTAGTATGACTGTACATGTACATATAATATATACATGTGCACAAATTGTACATGTACTATAATTAAGTAGTGTGACTGTACATGTACATATAATATATACATGTGCACAAATTGTACATGTACTGTAATTAAGTAGTGTGACTGTACATATAATATATACATGTGCACAAATTGTACATGTACTGTAATTAAGTAGTGTGACTGTACATATAATATGTACATGTGCACATATTGTACATGTACTGTAATTAAGTAGTGTGACTGTACATATAATATGTACATGTGCACATATTGTACACGTACTGCAATTAAGTAGTGTGACTGTACATATAATATGTACATGTGCACATATTGTACATGTACTGTAATTAAGTAGTGTGACTGTACATATAATATGTACATGTGCACATACTGTACATGTGCTGCAATTGACTACATATGTGTACAACAATTAATAATAAATGTACATGTACATTACAATACATACATTTATTCTATTTGGTATCCAAGATGAGCAACTACTTGCTCCACCTACATGTAGATGCTAAATGTTGCTGACGTCCTATAGCAAGATATACACACATGTATAAAGAAAAAGTATCCCACTTTGTGGTGTACAGCATTCAGTAATCATGGCTGACTTTATCATGCCTGTAACACATAGCCTGTTATAGTTATTATTTTGATTATCTACTCTCAAAGGACTTTGTAGAACTTTAGGAATATATTTCAGGTAGAATAGCTAGCTATTAGTTCCAGTTTCTATCTAAGCTACAAACAGCTTTCTTTCTGCTGGTCTGTATAGCTTGAGCACACGTTCTATTACACACCGCACCATTAATTGACCAAGCCCCCAGAATGATGCAACTTCCTTAACTACGTATACAATGCATACTTGCATTAGTGACACAAGAATATATATATATATATATATAGTTCAGACCCATGGGAAAGCAATCATAAGGATGGCCCTATGGGCCATAATAATGGCTGAAGTTAGCCTTTCATCAAATCATTATCATCCTCATAGTCGGCTATGCAATGTTAAAGAGGTTACATCATTTCAGGGGGCCTCAATGTTGTGATTCATATTATATTCTCCTCTTCTGTGAATACAAAAAATTAAATTCTCTATTCTGTAATATTCATTTGGGATTTGAAAACATAACAACTCAATGATTCATACTTACATATTTATGTACGTGTACATGTACATGTGTTTAACTTTTTTTTAAACAAACACCACACATTTTAGTTATGTGTACATTAAATTATGGGTGTTTCATGATATAAGATTACATCATACACTAGTCAGTCAAATTGTTAAGAGTTTTGTTACTATAAATAGTGGATGGGTTGAGGTTTTGTTACTATAAATAGTGGATGGGTTGTGGTTTTGTTACTATAAATAGTGAATGGGTTGTGGTTTTGTTACTATAAATAGTGAATGGGTTGTGGTTTGTTACTATTTATAGTAGTGAAAGTTAAATTTACTAATGTAAATTTCCCTATTTGCAACTTGTAAAGTAGTAGAGGTAATAGAGTAGGGTTGGGTGATTATCACCCAACCCTACTCTATTACCTCTTAATTAACTTAATTTCAATATCACTGATATTGAAATTAAGTTTTGCAATAATTATTAATTACCTAAAGGTGACTTGTGATTATTAACCCTCACCCACGTAGGCAGAACAGAGGATTACTATAATATGGTGTTCTGTCTGTCTGTGTGTGAATTTGTGGACAACTAATAACATTGGGACTTTTATCGAGCTACTAACAGACGTGAAATTATATAAGGATCGAAATAAATGACAAGCTTTTTCTAAAACATTTAGGTTATAAAGTTATGACAATTTTTACAACTCACGATTGCCATTTCACCACTTTCACAAGACATGGAAACACAACTTATCCTGTTTGAAGGCTATCACTGTCGAATCACAGCTTGATATCAAGTACAATTGAAGTAATGGCTGCTACAACATTGGGTTGACTAAGCTTTCTGCTATAACGATCAATTTCTAGCTCTACCTATTCTATTTCATGCACGTGATTGAAGCCACAAAACTGTTTTATAAAGACACTGCACTTATACTAGGAATTACAATGTATGTACTCTTCCTAGGTGCACACACGCACACACATACATGTACATGTAAGTATAATACAACATGTATTTATAGTCTCAGTATAATAATTATAATAATCATTATTACAGTCAAGTATAGTCTGTAATTATTTTCTTGTAAGTAGTCATTCTTGTTTCCCAATCACACTTGTGGCGAGGGTTCTGAACTGCGAGTGCACTCATATATATGCAATATGCAACTACTCATTGATACTGTCTATGATATAGCAAAAATACATGTACGCTCAATTTAAAAGATGACACTTCTGATCCTTGTTTTGTGAGCATACAGCTCAAGAAATAATATGTGTTAGTATTTTTCAACTGTAACTATTATTTAATTGCAGTAAGACAATATTTTGTGATTGCGATACATTTGGCAGACCAAAATCATGTGATATGATCATTGCAATGGAATAATATTGCAATGGTGATATATTGAGAAGAGTTATTGAGAGATCGAGGTGGGGGCAAAATTGAGGTGCAAGTGCACGGAAGATATTTTGTCTATTCAATTATTCATGATTGATGTGATTGTTCATATCACTTTATTTCGTTCTAAGGGTCATTCACATTCACCATGACCTCAAAAAAATGTTCATAACTTTAGTTTGGAATGTCCAACAATCTTTTTTTATTACCTGCACCATTTTCATATAATAGTCCTTCCTGTTTTTTTTTGTGATGTCAAATTTCAATCCATTACTTCATTATTGAGTTACAGTATAATCATGTATTAAACTTATGACATTAAACTATACATTATATTACATATAAAGTCATCACATCATAATTTTGAAGACATCGTGAATGTGAACAGATTATAATGACATAGAAATTTACATTGTATGTGATACTTTTGATTACTAAAGTAGATATAAGCCAAAGTTGATGAACTACATGTTGGCAGTGGTATGGAAACAGCCAGTCATGCAGGACATTGTCTGATAAATCTAGTGAATGTCTGGTAAATTTGAAATAAACTTTCAGAGTATATGGGGAGCAGGACAAGAGTGTTGAAAATAGGTCAAAATGTCTGGCAATTGGCTCAGTGTTTTCACACCCCTGCATTAGAGTTTATGATACTGTTTGAAGCATTAGCCAAATTAACTCAACAATGGTAAGTGTGTGTGCCATTGGGAATACATCTTGAGCCAATTAACTAAGAGTTAATGCTATTAGTGACACTATAATCATGAATAACTGCACCAATGGCACAAAAAGACCAGTGCCGAATAAGATGCTCTTTGGGGCACCATATAAACTTATCGAAAACACTGCCCTGCATGTTGGATCCTCAAATTTTACTTGGAGGGAAGGGGGGCAAATGGAGCCCTGCACCTCTGTTCCATTGGTTGATTTATATTGTGTTTTGTGTAGGAGAGATACTGAAATTTGACCTTGTTTCTTAATCAACACTTGTGGCGAGTGTTCTGCACTGCAAGTGCATTCATCTCCATAGCAACAATGATGTATTGAAATCACTTGTGTATTAACTGTATTTGTTTTGATGATGCTATACATCTAATGTAACTATAAATGTTTTGGGAAGCATTAAAATGTTTTAATACCATGAGCTCATCTTTTTTCATCATTGTTATAATGGTTCTGTATACACAATCTAAAGTGTCATTACACTTCATTGTTTACAATGTCATGCAAAAATGCATGTACTATCATAACAATTTTAATTATAGCAGATAATCCATTTACTCACACATGCATACATTGTACATGTAATTATAAATGTATAATTATACATGTACATGTAGTTATACATGTAGTTATACATGTAGTTGTACATGTAATTAACCCTCACCTGCGCGTAGGCAGAGTGGAGGGTTACTGTAATCGTTTTGTCTGTGGGCAAAATTCCAGCAAACCTACAGACATTGGGAATTTGAAAATACTACTAGAAGGCATCAAATCATACAAGGTTCAAAGGTAACAATAGGCTTTTGCTAAAACCTTTCTGTTTTAAAGTTAGGACAATTTTTGTAACTCACGGTCGCCATTTAACTACTTTCAGATGATGTGTGGTAGCAAAAGATTTCACTGAAACAATGCTTACCTCTGACCTTTGACCTTTCAATATTGATATTATGATTATTACATGTATATAGTATAGATACCTCTGACCTTTGATATAATAGTATAATTATAGTATAGCTATTGCTATATTCTATGTCCAGTAAAAATTGCATATGACTGGACAAATTGTCAGATCAGTTACAAGAATAATACAAAAAATAAGTACAGTAACCTCACAGTGAGGTTGATATTGGTGTACATATATTCGACCTTTGACCTTAAGTACAAAATTTCAATGAAATCTTCAACTATGTACACACATGTAATGCTTGAAGCCTATTGCTGTCAAATCACAGCTTGAAATGAAGTACAATTGAAGTAGTGGCTGATACAACTTCGAGCTGGCTCTAAGCTTTCTGCCATGACTGGCAATTTCCAGCTCCAAACATTTATTTCATCGATGCTTTTGAAGCTGTTTTGAAGTCTGAATTTTAACACTGCTGTTGTAATTTATATCATATAGCTAATATATAGGACTTGGAGTGTAAGTTGTAATGCACACGCACACACACACACAAATATAATATAATCTCGGTATAATAATTGTAATAATTATTATTACAGTCAAATATTGTCTGCAGTTATTTTCTTGTCAGTGACTGACTGAATTATTTTCAAGTTGTTTTCCAAATCACACTTGTGGCGAGGGTTCTGCACTGCGAGTGCATTCATTATGCATGTAATTATACATGTAAGTTTATATGCATACATGTACATGTACACATGTACATTTACAGTGTACACTGTAGTCAATGCAAGTACACTGATAGTATGTAACTTAATAATGTCAAGTACTGTACTCCAGTAGTACACTACATGTGTATTCTATAACTAGACAGTCACAGTTTTATAATTATTTTCATTATCTTTTCTATTAATAGTACAAGTGATGTAATAATGACTTATAGTTTAATAGTTGTGTGATCTTTAAAGGCTTTCAACATACTAAATTTTGGACCTGGAGACCATAAGAATTAATGAAGTTTTATGATGCATGATTCTTGTTTTTAGTACACATCATTTATGGGCACTTGTGTACACAACTGCACATGTACTTGTACTTTAGAGGTATCATGTACATTATGGGACTTTTGTACACAACTGTGTACTTTTGAGGTATCATGAACATTATGGGACTTTTGTACACAACTGTAGCTGTACATGTTCAATATGTGTACTCGTACTTTAGAGGTATAGTGTACATGTACATGTGCTGAACATGTGCACAACTATACATGTTTGGTACATGTACTTGTACTTTAGAGGTATAATGTACATGATATTCTCAGGAAAGAAAGAAAGACAGAAAGAAAGAAAGAAAGACACCTGAGACATGTACATGTACATGTGCTGAACATGTGCACAACTATACATGTTTGGTACATGTACACACGTACACGTACTTGTATGTATTTGAAAGTTATTTTGTCAAATATGGGCAGTTATGTAGGCACCTAGTGTTGTTTTAGTTATATATAATTATAACTAAAACCCCTTTTAGTGGGGCAGGATGACATTTGATTAATGAAACTATAACTAAATTATAGATAATTATAACTAATTAAATGAAATGTGGCCAATAATGGACTAAAACTAAAACTAAAACCCTTATTATTGTCAAATTAAATTAATACATACTAATTACATGTACATGTACATATTTACATTGTACATGTACGTGCATATTATTAGTATGTACATGTGCATGTATCAATTACATTGTACATGTACATGTGCATGTATCAATTACATTGTACATGTACATGTACATTACTTGTACATGTATGTACATGTACATGTACATGTATTACATTATACATTCTCAAATACACATAGTGTATGTATTGCTTATATGCAGTTCTAGACCTCCTGTCTACTCCATTAATTATTGTAATAACACATACACTTGTCATTATTACATATTACATCATCGAACAAACATTTAATAATTGAATTAAGTGTTAATTAATTAATTATTAATTATAGTACAATGGAGTGCAATGGAGTACAGTATAGGACAGTATAGTATAGTACAGTACAGAGTACAGTACAATAGAGTACAGTGCATTTCAATACAGTGCATTTCAATACAGTATAGTACAGTTACTGTTGCTTAACCATACTGTATTGTACTGTACTGTACTGTACTTTACTGTACCATACTTTACTGTATTGTAGCATACTGTACTATACTGTACTGTACCATACTATACTATACTGTACTGTACTGTACTGTACTGTACTGTACTGTACTGTACTGTACTGTACTGTACTGTACTATACTGTACTGTACTGTACTGTACTGTACTGTACTATACTGTACTTTACTGTACTATACTATACTGTACTGTACTGTACTGTACTATATTGTACTATACTGTACTGTACTATACTATACTGTACTTTACTTGTACTATTCTGTACTGTACCCTACTATACTGTACTGTACTGTACTGTACTTTACTTGTACTATACTGTACTGTACTGTACTGTACTATACTGTACTGTACTGTACTATATTATACTGTACTATTCTGTACTGTACTACATGTATACTGTACTATAATGTGCTATACTGTACTGTACTGTACTATACTGTACTGTACTGTACTGTACTGTATTATACTGTACTATTCTGTACTGTACTGTACTATACTGTACTTTACTGTACTATACTGTACTGTACTGTACTGTATTATACTGTACTATACTGTACTTTACTGTACTATACTGTACTGTACTGTACTATACTGTATTATACTGTACTATTCTGTACTGTACTACATGTATACTGTACTATAATGTGCTATACTGTACTATACTGTACTATACTGTACTTTACTGTACTATACTGTACTATTTTGTACTGTACTACATGTATACTGTACTATAATGTGCTGTACTGTACTGTACTGTACTATACTGTACTTTACTGTACTGTACTACATGTATACTGTACTATAATGTGCTATATAATGTGCTGTACTGTACTGTATTATACTGTACTATTCTGTACTGTATTACATGTATACTGTACTATACTGTACTATACTGTACTGTACTGTACTGTATTTTACTGTACTCTGTTGTACTTTCTAAATGTTCTTCCTACACAGAACATTAATTTTATGTGATTATGTCATCATGTTCTAATTTCCTTTTTGTTTCATATCAAAGTTATTATATTTTACATATGTACATATGGGATTAAATTCACAGTTACATTCAGTTCCCCTCAATATATTAAATGAAAGTATACGTGTAGATTTGAAAATGAAAAAAAATGGAACTACTAATTGATAGCAGTTGTGTGTATTATATATATATAGGGGTTAATAATTATGTCACATGTTTATGTATCTCACAAAGTGTTAATTAATATCTGGATGAATGAATGTCCAATTATGATTCAGCACAAGTGACTAATCACATGTAATATATACACATATATGCAGTGTTGTTTCCTGTTGTTATTTGTTGTTATTTGTTGATGTGTTCTATCTAATTTGCAGTAAACTGTCCCCATATATAGTCACACCACATGAATTCTGTCATACTATTTACTTCTATATTTACATACAGTTAATGTGGTCCCCAAACATTTTTCAAAGCTGGGTCTTTTTGTCTAAATTTAGTATCTGTTTGTATACTAATTAATATTGTAACAAATACATGTAAGACACATATGAAAATTCATCCCTATATATGATTTCCTTATTATAAATATATAGATGTTCCAAGAACACACAATACTACATACCAGAGTGGCAAATAACAGTGCACCAAAATTAGCTTAAACAGCACCAGATTTTGACATGACAATGCATGCTAGTTGTACTGTGGTGAGCACTGGTGATGGAATTGCTCACCAGATATTGTAGGCTTATTTCCCGCCCTGCTACATGTACATAATATAAGATTAGTCATTGACAGAACAGGAGAATATCTTCAGTTTCTTGAATAAACTCTTTATCTTTCAAAATACATATGTAACATGTTATTATATATAATAATTATGACTGACTGAAACATGGTGGACTATTCAAAGCTGATAATGAGGAAGTAGAGGAATTGTGGGGTGTTTGTAAAACCTGGACTCTGGACTGGACTGGACTCGGATCAACTATAATATTCGCCACCTCATTAATTATGCACGATAGGTGTGGCAGGTGGCTCACCGGATTCGCGCATCCAACTTCTCTATTGCACTGATGGGGACCCTACCAATACAAAGCTAACCCTAGAATGTACGACCAAGGGACCCTATTTCCTGAGTTTTACATTTCTCCTCAACCTATTTCCTGGGTTTTACGTTAAACGGGTTAGTACAAACACCAGATCTTCATCGCTTGATATAATCATCATCCACCATCGTTGTACACTTACACAACGATTCACGTGGTTTCAGTTAATTAATTGACAGTTATTATAAACTCTCCAGCCCAGTCCAGTCCAGTCCAGAGTCCAGATTTACAAACACCCGGAATTGTGGATACAGTGAACTGCATTTTCCACTCCAAGATATGCAGACGTTCTTCTACGACTAATTTAGAGTTTTTTCATATCTTTAGAAAATGTTTAAGCTAATAGAAAGTCTGTTCCCAATATTTTTATGGGTCACAGACAGACAGACAAAACTGATCACTTAACCTCTTTCGCTGCATACTGCTCGAGGAAATAATTAATTATTGCTGACTTTCTCATGTCTGAAAGCTAACATGTACATGTACATGTATGTATTACTGATATCTTCTTACTTTTGAAAGGGTTTTGTAAAACTGTTGCAATATGTTTCAGATGTATACATTATAGTACCTCCTACCATATGTAATATTAAAACTATCATACTGTACTGTACTTTATTAGTGTATTGTACAGTGTAGTGTAATACAGTGACTGTACTATCATGTGTTGTACTGTACTGTACTGCACAATATTGTAGTACATTATGTACATACAGTAAGGTACAGTGTAGTGTAATACAGTGACTGTACTATCATGTGTTGTACTGTACTGTACTGCACAATATTGTAGTACATTATGTACATACAGTAAGGTACAGTGTAGTGTAATACAGTGACTGTACTATCATGTGTTGTACTGTACTGTACTTCACAATATTGTAGTACATTATGTACATACAGTAAGGTACAGTGTAGTGTAATACAGTGACTGTACTATCATGTGTTGTACTGTACTGTACTGCACAATATTGTAGTACATTATGTACATACAGTAAGGTACAGTGTAGTGTAATACAGTGACTGTACTATCATGTGTTGTACTGTACTTACTGCACAATATTGTAGTACATTATGTACATACAGTAAGGTACAGTGTAGTGTAATACAGTGACTGTACTATCATGTGTTGTACTGTACTGTACTGCACAATATTGTAGTACATTATGTACATACAGTAAGGTACAGTGTAGTGTAATACAGTGACTGTACTATCATGTGTTGTACTGTACTGTACTGCACAATATTGTAGTACATTATGTACATACAGTAAGGTACAGTGTAGTATAATACAGTGACTGTACTATCATGTGTTGTACTGTACTGTACTGCACAATATTGTAGTACATTATGTACATACAGTAAGGTACAGTGTAGTGTAATACAGTGACTGTACTATCATGTGTTATACTGTACTGTACTGCACAATATTGTAGTACAATATGTACATACAGTAAGGTACAGTGTAGTGTAATACAGTGACTGTACTATCATGTGTTGTACTGTACTGTACTGCACAATATTGTAGTACATTATGTACATACAGTAAGGTACAGTGTAGTATAATACAGTGACTGTACTATCATGTATTGTACTGTACTGTACTGCACAATATTGTAGTACAATACATGTATGTACATACAGTACAGTACGTAATACAGTGACTGTACTTTACTGTACTGTACTGCACAATTCAGTATGTACAGTACAGTATAGCATAATACAGTGACTTGTAATGTACTGGACTATACTGGAACTTTATCTTTACTACAATATATTTTATACTATATACACTGCTATAGTTACTGTTTTCTGATATACAGTACTGTAGATTTGATACATTTATTTGATAAAGTTATTCCTTATATATGTACTTACTATTAACTGTGTTCACTAAATTTACCGATTTTTAAATCCTCAGATTTAGCATGCATTAATTTTAGCAAATATCTGAGCCACACATTACGAAATATATTTTAGCATGTGCTAATTTTAGCAATTATTACATTATAAATGTAGACTTAAGGTCCTTTTTTTAATAAAAGTTATTTTCTCATTTTAATCTTATACATTGTATATTATACAGGGTAGAGACAGATATGAAAAACTTCATGATTTTCAGAGATTCAACATCAAATTTTTGAAATGTCCAAACTGCAAACAGAAAGGCCATCGAGTATCAGACTGTCCTCATCCTAAGGTACATTGTACATTGTGTATATAAGACATAGAGTAATTTGATGGATGGATGGATGGATACATGTAGATGGATGGATGGATGGATGGATGGATGGATGGATGGATGGATGGATGGATGGATGGATGGATGGATGGATGGAGATGGATGGATGATGGATGGATGGAGATGGATGGATGGATGGATGGATGGGTGGATAGATGGATGGATGGATGGATGGATGGATGGATGGATGGATGGATGGATGGATGGATGGATGGATGGATGGATGGATGATGGATGGATGGATGGATAGATGGATGGATGGATGATGGATGGATGGATGATGGATGGATGGATGGATGATGGATGGATACATGTAGATGGATGGATGGATGGATGGATGGATGGATGGATGGATGGATACATGTACATGTAGATAGATGGATGGATGGACGGAAGGATAGATGGATACATGTAGATGGATGGATGGCTGTGCATTTAGGATTTTGGGTGGACAGATCGATGGACAAATACATGTACGCGTACATGTAGATAAAAAAGGGAAGATAATGTACATGTACATGTATGTGCATGTACATACACTGTAGCACTACTCCACATGTTATCAGTGTGGTAATAAACACACATGTATATTTACATGTGTACATGTATTTGTGTAGTACTATAATACATGTATATACATGTACATGTAATTTTTATTTTCTTTAGCACTACGGTGAAACCCCTCTATTGAGGACACCCTGAAATGAGGACACCCCTGTATTAAGGACATTTACAAATGTCCCAACTGTGCTTTATGATATAAATTCGCCCCTGAAACGAGAACACCCCTGTATTCAGGACACTTATATTTGTCCCAAGGGTGTTCGAAATTAAGAGGTTTCACTGTATTCCACATGTTATCAGTATGGTAGCATAAACATTACATGTATTTGTGTAGTAATATAATACATGTACATGTCATTTTTATCTTTTATAGCGCTACTCCACATGCTATCAGTGTAGCAGTATAAATCATCTCTCTAGCAAGTGTCCAGAATCTATTTGTCAATACTGTTTCCAGAAATGTCACAGAGGAAGAGTGAGTAACACTGAGTATGTACAAATTGTTTATAAACCGTATAGCAGTCAATTTTCAGCAGTGAAAACCTTCACCACAGCAACAATGCAATGTTGAAGTAATGATTTATTTTTGCTCAAATTCTAAATTTTCGTTTAAATTCCAAATGAACTGTTTTGATTGTCAATTAGTGTTTTAAATAATGACCACTTTTAGTAGGTCTAATTTCTCAAAATTTTAGTTTAGTTATAGTTAAATTAATATTAGGCTTACTAAAAGGGTTTTAGTTGTAGTTAACTAACTAAAAGTGCTCATTACTGGCCAGTGCTCGTTTTAGTTAGTTAGTTGTTACAATAGACATGTAATTTAATTATAGTATAGATAACTAAATTCACAATGCCTTACTAAAAGATTATAATATAAATTTATCTTTTAGTAAGGCATTGTTAATTTAGTTGACTCTAGGTTATACAGTGTAGTTAACTAAAACAACACTAGAGTCAATATAAACAAATTATTGTTTTCATTACTGCAATGTTTATTAAGGGAATCAGCAGTTGATTACCTTAAGCCTTAAACTTATGACATTAAAGATGCATACATGTATAAAGTCAGTACATCTTCATTTGAGGTCATTGTGAATATGAACAGAATTTATTTAAACCATTCTTATATCTTACATACAGCCTTGTAAATCTTCACTGTCTAATCCCAGAAATCATTGCAGGAGATGTTATGTTAACGGACATGGAGAAAATGTGAGGATAGACTTTTTAATTTTATATTGTCCGCAGGGTACATGTGGGTATCTCCCTATGATTATTTATTATGGCCTATAGGGCCATCCCTATAATTGCTGTGTTATATACATAGTTAAGGAAGTTGCGTCATTACAGGAGGCTCAATTAACAGGCATGTCACATAGTCGCTCACTACACGTCGCATGCGTAATTAAGGGTTTGTGTCATTCTTGGTTCATGGTAAAGAAAACCCACTTGTACAATCTGCGAAGAAAGCTGCTTGTAGAAAACTAAAACGAACATCTGTTTTTTTGTTGCCGCACGTCCCATTCCACCCATTGTAAATAGCACCAGTGGAGTGAATGTTGCTTTCTCGACTTCCCGTTATACGCTGATCATATTGCCTTCTCTTCTCTTGCTCATGTTTACGATATACTGATGATAGGGGACTATGACGATTTGATTGGTATTACACAGTATTACACTACCTGATATATTTACATACTATCACTGTACTTCCATTGACTACAGTGTACTTTGGGAGTGAAGTACACTGTGTTTCGAATATACTATTACATACACATAATTATACAGAGAATTCACACATTACTATGATTACAGTACAAGTCAAAAAAAGTTGGTGTAGCGGAAAAGCAGTACGCACAGAATATGTTTACATATCACAGCGTACATGTAGTTATTACGGACATTTTCATCTAGTACAATGAAGTGTATTACTCACTGAGTACACACATATTACGCTATGTCCTTTTGTAATGAATTAATTTCCCTGCATGCAAGCGTTTATTATAGAAAGTAGACAGAAAAGGCGGTTATCTCTCAGTTGGAAATTAGTATCTCTCAGTTTAAAAGATGGTTTATAGTGAATACACCAAACAGAAGATTCTTTTTTTTTTATTTTCATGGCATGCGGCCATACTCTATGCAAAGCTGCTTACTCCAAAACAAAGGGATACTGTGTTTCAAGGAAGGTATTTAAAAAGTTCTAAAGAACTATGTCTTCATGAACTCCATTTGTAGAACTCCAGGGTCTAGTAGACCTACACAGCTCACCACAGAAATGGAAAGAATAATAGAAGAGCAGATGCAAGCTGATGATGAAACAACTGCTATCAAACTGTTGCAAGACCAGCAATCCTGTATTTCAAAATCCACTGTTCTCCAGTGTAGAACCTCGCTCGGTTGAATGTTCCGAGGCAGCACTTACTGTCAACTAATTCGGAACGCCAACAAGACCAAAAGGCTGCAGTGAGCTAAAGAGAACAAAGACCTAAACATTAAAGATGTCATTTGGACCAACGAAGCGTCAATTCAGCTTGAAATGCATAGAAGATTTTGCAGTCGAAAGATAGTAGAAGTGCCAAATCCAAAACCAGGTTTGAAATAAATCTACGTTGTGTGATGATGCTGTTGTTGTACGTTAAATTTACATATTACCGTATTAATTGCATCTCAGCAAATTGTATGTACGATTCAACAGAATGTACGCTTAAATATGTTTAGCAATCATTCCCTCCGTGCGTACTCAAACTGTATTAGATTATTATGTCCTAGAGTACTACCTGCATACTACTTTTCCGCTACGCCAACTTTTTTTGAATTGTACTATAGTACTATAGTACTACTTAAAAGTACATTTGAGTATCACCTTATTAAAGTGTAGACGTCATAGTATGTAAACTTAATAAAGTCATGTACTGTACCTGCTAGTGAATAGATTATCCACAGCCTATACATCAGAGGGAGAGCTTGTCAAGGTAGCTGAAGGTGTAGTGCCTAGTATAGAATATCGGCACATTTCAAATATGCAGTGTTGTATGGGTTTTCATTAGTGATGGACTGATAATCAGATCGGTGATCGATATTTGTCATCATCTTAGTATTAGTTATTTCTGAAATATGTAACCAATATTGTAATAAGTGTATCGATAATGTCATTTCTTGTGATCATAGCATCATTAATTGCTTTTATGATAATCATAATTTTTGAGAAAATGCTCAATTTTTTAAATTAGAAACCAGAAGGTAGATATAATATCAGATCAGTGTCAGTTATACATGTAGGTACATATCTGAAGTAATTATCAGAATATCGGTGAGATCTCTTATTGGTGCATCACTAATTTCATTCAGCACATGTGTACAATATGGATAATACACTTAGGCCACATTACATGCTTTAAGAACGTGTTTTTCACTACACCTCCACTAACAAATTCTGTTGTTTTACTTTTTGATAATACCTCCAGGAGGTTTTGTGTTTATAGCACTCACAATTTCACAGTTATTCCATCCTGTATCTTTCAGCTACTGGTGCTTGTTTAACAAATCCGTTACAGCTGCAGTTACTTTTGGGACCTATCTTAGTCTATAGAGAGACAGTCTATATTTTTAATATCCTCACTAAATTATTTTTCATTGGTTACATTAGATCATTGGTAATTCAGTGGCAGCTAATCTCCAATGAAAGTTGGTTACATTAGATCATTGGTAATTCAGTGGCAGCTAATCTCCAATGAAAGTTATTTTTCATTGGTTACATTAGATCATTGGTAATTCATTGGCAGCTAATCTCCAATGAAAGTTGGTTACATTAGATCATTGGTAATTCAGTGGCAGCTAATCTCCAATGAAAGTTATTTTTCATTGGTTACATTAGATCATTGGTAATTCATTGGCAGCTAATCTCCAATGAAAGTTGGTTACATTAGATCATTGGTAATTCAGTGGCAGCTAATCTCCAATGAAAGTTATTTTTCATTGGTTACATTAGATCATTGGTAATTCATTGGCAGCTAATCTCCAATGAAAGTTGGTTACATTAGATCATTGGTAATTCAGTGGCAGCTAATCTCCAATGAAAGGTATTTTCATTGGTTACATTAGATCATTGGTAATTCAGTGGCAGCTAATCTCCAATGAAAGGTATTTTCATTGGTTACATTAGATCATTGGTAATTCAGTGGCAGCTAATCTCCAATGAAAGTTGGTTACATTAGATCATTGGTAATTCAGTGGCAGCTAATCTCCAATGAAAGTTATTTTTCATTGGTTACATTAGATCATTGGTAATTCAGTGGCAGCTAATCTCCAATGAAAGTTGGTTACATTAGATCATTGGTAATTCAGTGGCAGCTAATCTCCAATGAAAGTTATTTTTCATTGGTTACATTAGATCATTGGTAATTCATTGGCAGCTAATCTCCAATGAAAGTTGGTTACATTAGATCATTGGTAATTCATTGGCAGCTAATCTCCAATGAAAGTTGGTTACATTAGATCATTGGTAATTCAGTGGCAGCTAATCTCCAATGAAAGTTATTTTTCATTGGTTACATTAGATCATTGGTAATTCATTGGCAGCTAATCTCCAATGAAAGTTGGTTACATTAGATCATTGGTAATTCAGTGGCAGCTAATCTCCAATGAAAGTTATTTTTCATTGGTTACATTAGATCATTGGTAATTCATTGGCAGCTAATCTCCAATGAAAGTTGGTTACATTAGATCATTGGTAATTCAGTGGCAGCTAATCTCCAATGAAAGTTATTTTTCATTGGTTACATTAGGTCATTGGTAATTCATTGGCAGCTAATCTCCAATGAAAGTTGGTTACATTAGATCATTGGTAATTCAGTGGCAGCTAATCTCCAATGAAAGTTATTTTCATTAGTTACATTAAATCATTGGTAATTCAGTGGCAAGGAATATCCAATGAAATCATTTTGAAAAACCTTTAAAACATGAAAATTAAAGTGAAGTTTTCAAGTGTACCACTTAATTTTTCATTGTACTATCAGGGCTGTCCTGGCATGAGGCTATAAATATCTCTCCTCTTGTCTTATACTGACTTTGTCTTTCTTGTATCTTTTAGATATGTCCTGAAATTTGGAGACAGTTTCATAACACTACAGTAAGTATATGTACATACATGTATATAATACTTGTTAATCATTATTATTAATTACATTGTAAGTACATACATGTACAAACATGAGTCCTACTACATGAATGTTTATGAGTGCCTGCATAGTACATGCCATCATACATTCATGTACGTGTACCACCCTAGTAAAAACATATTGTGAGATCACATGATTTTTTGAAAGATCATTGCGCAATGATCATTTGGTTTAAAATATGAAAGAATTTCAAAGAAATGTTAATGATATACCAGTAGTAATCCATAATAGTAACACTGACTTGGGCAGTTGGTATGCCCCTTTTCTAATTTTAGTGTTTTGGAATTAAATACTACATGTATTTACTGATGCATTGGTAAACAGGACTCTATGATATGGATAGAGAAGGGAGGGTTGGGATTCCGGCAAAAATGTCTTTAACCCCCAGTTCTGGTCCCAACCACCAGATTACCCGTATTGAATGGTCCAGTGACATTAAAGCATCATAGCATATACATGTACATGTACATGTAGGTATGTTAGTAGTTAATATTGTTAAATACTACATGTACATGTACATGTAGGTATGTTAATATTGTTAAATACTACATGTACATGTACATGTAGGTATGTTAGTAGTTAATATTGTTAAATACTACATGTACATGTACATGTAGGTATGTTAATATTGTTAAATACTACATGTACATGTACATGTAGGTATGTTAGTAGTTAATATTGTTAAATACTACATGTACATGTGCATGTAGGTATGTTAGTAGGTACATGTATAAGCAAACATTGGTTAACTCAACAAAATTAGGTAGTTGTATATTGCCAAGATTGAGAGATATATGTTGTTATATGTTAAAGAATGCTGAGACCCTGCCACTAAATTAGTTAGCCATGTGATTGTTTCTCTCAAACATGAATTATTACATTAAGTTTGTGTAATTATTGTTTTGACACTAAGTTGTTTGTCAGTTAAAGAACTGTTAATATTTTCTTTAGTTCTCTTTCATTATTACGTGTTATTGACGGGACAAATAATCATAACGTATACTTTTAAACTGTAAACAGTATAAAAATAATTTCAATGTTTACAAAGACATTTATGTACTACATGTACATGTACATGTATGTTAGCACATAAACATGTATTCTGTATATACATATACACAATGTAGTATGTACTGTATATACATGTACATACAACATGTACTACATGTACATGTACATGTATGTTAGTACATAAACATGTATTCTGTGTATACATATACACAATGTAGTATGTACTGTATATACATGTACATATAACATGTACTACATACATGTATATACATGTACACTGTGCATGTTTGTATACATGTACGTACAGTCTATACACTGTACATGTACATGTACATATAACTATACATATACACTGTGCATGTACGTATTTGTACATGTGCATATACACTGTACATGTATATATACAATACATGTGCCTATACACTGTACATGTACATGTACATGTACTATACATCTGTACATGTACATGTACATGTACTATACGTGTACATATAACTATACATATACACTGTGCATGTACGTATCTGTACATGTGCATATACACTATACATGTATATATACTATGCATGTGCCTATACACTATATATATTTATGGCCCGTAGGGCCATCTCTATGATATCTTTCCCACGGGTTCAAACTATATATATATTCTTGTGTCCACTTGTGTGAGTATGTGTTGTGTACGTAGTTAAGGAAGTTGTGTCGTTCTCGTGGGCTAAGTCAATTAATGTGCGTGACGTGTAATAGGACGCACTCTCTAGTTCAGGCAAATGCAGGAAGAAAGAAAGAAAGCTGCTACGTAGAAACTGGAACTAATAGCAATCTATTCTACCTGAAATATATTTCTAAAGTTCTACAAGATCCTTTAAAATGTAAGGAGTAGGTAATCAAAACAATAACTATAATAGCCTGTTGTGTTTCAAACTTGATAAAGTAAGCTGATATTACTGAATCCTGGACACCAAGCAATCATAGGCATACTTTTCATGGCCCGTAGGGCCATCCCTATGATTGCTTTCCCACGGGTTTGAACTATATATATATATATTTATATTTATATGTTTGTGTCACTTGCGCGAGTATGCGTTGTATACGTAGTTAAGGAGGTTACATCATTCCCGGGGGCTTGGTCAATTAATAGGCGTGGCGCGTAAAAGAACGAGCGCTCAAGCTCTACAGACCAGCAGAAAGAAAGCTGTGTAGCTTACGTAGAAACTGGAACTAATAGCTAACTATTCTACCTGAAATATATTCCTAAAGTTCTACAAGGTTCTTTAAAAGGTAAAGAGAGTGGATAATCAAAATATTAACTATAATAGGCTGTTGTGTTTCAAGCATGATAAAGTTAACCATGATTACTGATTACTGAATGCTGGACACCATAAAGCAATCATAGGGATACTTTTTTTCTCTATATATACTTGTTCTCTATATACATGTATCTTGTTTTACATGTTCATGTAAAATGTTATGTCTACATGTACATGTATATACATGTACATACACCTACATGTATACACTGGACATGTACTAGTGTTGTTTTAGTATGACAATAATAACTACTTTTAGTTATACATGTAGTTATAGTGTGACTATTGATCACCAACATTTAGTTTAGTTACAGTTAATTAACTAGGAATACATATGCGCAAGACTGCCTCGCTCACCCTCAACTGTAGTCAATTAATATCCAGAAAGGTGTGGTTTTAGTCACACAATGGTATAATTATTTGTTTTTGACACTTATAATAGCAGGAAAGAAGAGAGAATTTAGTGATTTGTCATCTTGTGATTCTTGTGATGATGCTAACATACATGGGATTGCCTTGCTGCTCGTTCACTCTCGTCTAGATCTTGCTGTTTCTGTTCTCTACTTCTTAATTTCTCCTCTGTCTTGGCCTCTTCTGTAGCTCCCGCTTTTTGCTTCCTTTTTTCTCAGTGTAGCTAGGCGTCGAAGGCGTACTGTAGGTCCCTCACTTGCAGGTTTCTCACTCATCAGCAGTACGCCATCAATAGCACATGCGGTCTACGGATTAACGTGCCTGTGGTAGTATGTTTAATTATTGTATTCCTATTCAGAACCATATATATATATATATATATATATATATACAAACTAAGGTCGAGATTTCACTACACTCGGATTAGTTGCCTCCCACTAAGGTGCTCAGTAATAACATTAGGATTGCTAAAAGGGTTTTACTTTTATTTAACTAACTAAAAATCAGTTCATTCAGTATACCTGTAATTTAGTAAACTAAACTAAAAGTCACAATGCCTTACTAAAAGGGGTTTTAGTTATAGTCATAGTTAAGTAAAACAACACTAACATGTACATGTACTATACATTATATGTATATACATGTATATACATGTATATACATGTATATATATATATATATATATATATATATATATATACAATGTATATATATATATATATATATATATATTATCGCACAGATACCGGGAAATATTACGAGTTGGATACAGCGTTGCCACGAGTCCGAAGGACGAGTGGCATGCTGTATCCAACGAGTAATATTTCCCGGGTATCTGTGCGATAATAAATTTATCAAATCATGCTTGTTTTTGCCTATTATTATTTAGCAATACTTTATTATTCAAACTATCATGATAAAGATGGTCATCGATCTTGAAGTATTTACAAGCTAAATCCCAAACCAGTAGCTATCTCGGGCAACCTCCAACTCGAAAAGAGACTTTCAGCACTGAACATATAAAAACCTCTCTATTTTCACATTTTATCATACACAAAACTTACCTCATTTAGAATTTTATCACAACTCATGTTTACTAACTTGACCATCATCAAAACTAAAGAAATTATAGAGTAATCTCTTTCTACACAATTTTTACTTAGCAACATGTGACACGCTGTAAAATAAAACATCCGATCAGGTGATTTTCTGTATAATAAACTTCCGGTCACGCGAATCCAGTACAATACAATACGGTCCAGTACAATACGGTAAAATATTATCATAGTGCGTGATTTGAATGTCTAATTGAAAATGTATGGGATTCGTTGTTTCTATGGTAAACATTGTTTGATAAATATATATATATATATATATATACATACATATATTTTATTCACCTCCCGTAACTAATTACATAACCTATGGAATGTTTTGGGAGTTAATTAATATGTTTATAATAACTTTCAAATGTAATCGTTAAATGATTTGTGTAGAGTACACTGTATATAATATAGTACAGCATGGTACAGTATAGTACAGTATAGTACAGTATAGTACAGTATAGTACAGTATAGTACAGTATAGTACAGTATAGTACACTAAAGTATAGTACAGTACAGTAGAATGTTGTATAGTACAGTATATACATGTATGCAGTGTTCTCCCTAGAAGAAAAAAGTAGAGTGAAAAATCTCACACTTATCCTTGGGAAATGGGATGGGGATTTTGGCCTGGAGCATGTTACCTCTTGAAATCAACGAAATGTTATTTTTGATGAAGAAATTTATATTTTGAATGACATCATGTAAATTATAAATTATTTAAGTGAATTCGAATAAATACTACAATGATACTATGGACTAACAATAACACTGTTATGATGAGCTTTAATTTTATACTAGAGCTGAGCGATAGTACATTTTTCACTATCACCATAGTGTTAGACACAATATTCACCATAGACGATAGTAACACGATAGTATGTACTTTTTTTTTGAATGCATGGAAATTAATAATGAAATATACACAATGTATAAACATTGTAATAAGTAAAATAGGATCTGCTTGGTGGTGCTACTAGACTTTACAGACACTCTGCTTGTACTTGATTGTGCTGCCTGTTAAGCTTCTTTAAATTCCTTACAATGGTGGCTATCCAAATGAAACCTCGGGTTAGTGGTATTGCCTGAATATTTTAGTATCTGTTTGCATGATTGACAGTGTACTTCAGTCCTTTTCTTCTTGTCAGGCTCTATATATTTCCCATCCTTCCTAGGGAATACAAAAAAATCCCACACAATGCTCTTTGAGCCTTCCAATCTCGTTAAATCTTCAGCTATAATTGTTTTCAACACGTTACTAACTCACATGATAATATTTTATGCGCATGCGCACAACCCATGTGTGTGGTCAAAGCGCATGCGCAAACACCACGTACGTGTACATGTACATGTAGTTACTATTGATAGTAGAAAATCAATAATCGGGATTACGATTGTTCTTGTACTATCGTGATGTATCGCATTATCGATACTATTGCTCAGCCCTATTTTATACATAATAATGTACATGTACATATATCAGTTACTAAGTGTTGATTCTTCTGTTTCTGATTGCACTCCCTTGCTAACTGCTAACTCAAAGTCAAAATCCTCAAGATTTGAACCATCAATACTTATTCTCAGCAAACAGTCCAAGGTGGATGTCCCAGAGCATTTCATGTTTATGCCTGTCAACTTACTGGTGTTGCATTTTTAATAAGCTAAAATTTAATAATAACTGATAATTAGAATATGTACTGTACTGTACTGCACTGTACTGTACATGTATATACTGTAAAGTACTATACTGTACTGTACTGTACTGTACTGTACTGTACTGTACTGTACTGTACTGTACTGCACTGTACTGTACTGTACTGCACTGTACTGCACTGCACTGTACATGTATCGTACTGTACTATACTGTACTGTACTGTACTGTACTGTACTGTACTGCACTGTACTGCACTGCACTGTACATGTATATACTGTACTGTACTGTATCGTACTGTACTGTACTGTACTGTACTGTACTATACTACACTGTACTGTACTGTACTGCACTGTACTGCACTGCACTGCACTGTACATGTATATACTGTACTGTACTGTACTGTACTGTACTGTACTGCACTGCACTGCACTGTACATGTATATACTGTACTGTACTGTACTATACTACACTGTACTGTACTGTACTATACTACACTGTACTGTACTGTACTGTACTGTACTGTACTGTACAGTACAGTACAGTACAGTACAGTACAGTAAGGTACAGTACAGTACAGTATATACATGTACAGTACAGTACAGTACAGTACGATACAGTACAATACAGTACAGTACAGTATATACATGTACAGTGCAGTACAGTACAGTACAGTACAGTACAGTACAGTATAGTACAGTACAGTACAGTACTGTACAGTACAGTACAGTACAGTATAGTACAGTACAGTACAGTACAGTACAGTACAGTACAGTACTGTATATACAAGTACAGTACAGTACAGTACAGTACAGTACAGTACAGTACAGTGCAGTGCAGTACAGTACAGTACAGTATATACATGTACAGTACAGTACAATATGATACAGTACAGTACAGTACAGTACAGTACAGTATATACATGTACAGTGCAGTGCAGTACAGTGCAGTACATGTAGTACAATACAGTACAGTATATACATGTGCAGTATAGCGCAGTACTGTATAGTATATACAAGTACAGTATATATGTGTATAGTACAGTACAGTATACAGGGAGGATTATAATGTTTGAAACCTACCCTGACAATATGGAAATTATGTTTGGACATGATCTATTTATTATAATTATGTACATGTATGTTTATACATTTTTTTTATATCATTAATCATTATCATGGGTTGAAAGAAAAACATGGAAATTAAAAACAAGATATATAGAGAAAAAAGTATCCCTATAATTGCTTGGTGTCCAGGATTCAGTAATTTCGGCTGACTTTATCAAGCCTGAAACACAACATCCTATTATAGTTATTAAATTGATTACCTACTCTCCTTAAATTTTAAAGGATCTTGTAGTACTTTAAGAATATATTTTAGGTAGAATAGATTGCTATTAGTTCCAGTTTCTATGTAGCAGCTTTCTTTCTTTCTTCCTGTTGCTGCAGCAGAGCTAGAACACGTGTTCTATTATGCGCCATGTCCATTAACTGACCGAGCCCCCAAGATACAATGCATACTTGCAAAAGTGGACACAAGAATATATATATATATATATATATATATAGTTTGAACTCGTGGGAAAGCAATCATAGGGATGGCCCTGCAGGCCATAAAAAAGCATTATGCTATTCAAGTTCCATACTTTTCATGTACATGTACATGTACATGTACTTTAGTCGTCTTTACTAGCCGTATCATCTGAAAATTCTGAAACAAACCAATTGTCCCATTCATAAAGGCTAAGATTGTCTTCACTTGCGGTATCAGTAGTGGAGGATGATGAGTGCTGTTCACTCGATGAGGACTCATGTACGTGTGTACATGGTCTATACTGCTTCCTGATTGATTTTTCAGGTTGTCTTGCAATCATCCCACCATAGTTGAACTGATTGATCAGCAGGAAAAGTGGCAAGAGGAGGCCCTTCTACTTGTATTTCAAGCTGGTTAGAGAGTGTACTACACTGCAAGTTAGTCCTCCTGTCTTGATAACTTTCATAGTGGAAAAGCTCCTCTCCACATGTCCATTAGAAAATAGTTAGCTGAATAATAGCTCACTGGGAGCAATATCATTAGGCCACTTTCCTGTATCAGGAGCAATTCGAAGCTTGTGCCAGATTTTTCTGTGTGATTCACTTCAAATCTTGTGGTACTTCCTTGCGTAATCAACTACTACTTCAATTTTGTCTTGAATGCATCAACAGATGCAGCCTTCTAGTGGTTCCCTAAAGTGTGTTGTTATAAATTCAACTGCTACTTTAATTTAAGTGAAGTCACTATAATCATTGCCACTGGTACTGTCACCTTTGTGTGTACACCAACTGTGTGTGTCTAGCAATATTAAGATTGATTGTAGCATCTGTACATCTGACCATTCTAGTTGACTCCTCATTTGAGTATCTAATCTAATAAAACTTTATCTGTACATTGCTGTACTACAGTTAGGCTGTAACCATGACGAAGTGAACCTTGATAAACATGGCCATCATCTTCCTCCTTAATCCTAGCACACAACCAATCTCATCATTGGCCATTCAATGGGTGCTTGTTCAGTGTTAATGATTTCCTAGATTTGAAGATACTACCAACAATATTGAGATTATCATCTCGCAAGGACAAGCTTAGAATAGATGGAGATTTCAATAAATCTACATACACATTGTCACACAAGCAGCACACTTTGAGTGTCTTCATTTTATTACATGTAGGCAACCCTTCATACAAGCACGATCAGCACTGTTGATACTATTATCCTCTATGAGAGAACATGTGGCTAATTGGTTAATGTAACCACCGTACCTGTGAACAATACTTTGTAGAGTATTATGCTTATAGCTTCTCCAACGACCTCTCACAGGGAAATTTCCACCCTTTGGAAATTCATACACTTCCTCAAGCTCTTTTACAATATCAGTAAGTTCAGGACATTTCTTAGGAGATTTTGAATATACATAATAAAGCCTGAGGAGCATCTCATCAATATTCTTAAAAAGATGGCTCACTAATCCTCCTTTTCATGCCAGTTCGAGGTGATGGGAATAACACCATGCCCAGTATATCCATTGAAGTTTACTTTGTAGCTCTCCTTTCATTCCATTCTGCTCTCCTATATTAACTGATGCTCCATCTGTCCCCACACCAATCAAAATAGGTTTCCCTTTAACACCCAAGACACTAGCTTTATGAAAGATATTCTCAATGCCTGATATATTTACTGCACTACCTAGACACTCAATTAAACCAGCTGCATCAGCTTTTCATGGTACTTGAATTGAAAAATATCTTGTACAGTTTCCAACCTCCTCAACTGATACATCTCTTGAGCAATACACAATTACGACAAGCTCATCTACGTTATAGTCTGTTCACATTCACGATGTCCTCAAAATTATGATGTGATGAGATTATATGTAATATAATGTATAGCTTAATGTCATAAGATTAATACATGATTATACTCTATATCAAAGCAATGGATTGAAATTTGACATACACAAAAAAAAGAGAAGGAGTATTATATGAAAATGGTGCAGGTGAAAAGATTGTTAGTCATTCCAAACTAAAGTTATGACCATTTTTCTGAGGTCATGGTGAATGTGAGTGACCTTTAGCTTTATCTGTACTGCCTTCCATCAAGAAACTATAGAATCTGCACATCAAGAGAGAAGCAAGTAAATGTTGACATTGAATCTCTGCAATGTAATGAATAAATACTTTTGCAGAATATTTGCTCCTGTATGCCTGGCCAAGTTCCACACTATGACGTAATTCCAATTCCTGTAGTGCAGGGTACTTCTTGAAAGCTAAGCTTCCTTTTGCCATAATATAACTTTCCTTTTTGAATTTCCTTTTCTTACATTCCAGCACTGTGTCATCCATGACAAGGTGACTTCATGCAATAGGTAAATAATTTGTGATATGATCGCTACAAGATTTACGTACCTGGATCAGCTGCTTTGTTTTGATCATTTGTTACATGATTCATGACATTACTACTTTTATGTGTATCCATGCATCAGAGTAGTTCTTCATCCTTAATATCGTCTCTTCGTGATCTCTACAAGCTTGGCACCACAAAGTACCAACAAGGGTTTTATCCATCTTATTCACATCACAATGTAGCCAAGATATTGTCTGGTATTCTTTTCATACTGTGAATGCCAATTCTTGTAAGTATTGAGCATTACCTGCTGCTTCAAATGTAAAGATGAAAAAACAAACTCCATGCTTCTTCACCCAGACATGATTAATTACAGTGGGTGGGTGCATGCACATGATCATTTACTATTATTGATAATAATTATTATTAAAATTTGATGGGCCAATTTGTTCGACATAATGTGTACATTTGACCTGAAGTGTACTGTACTTAATTACTTGGTAAAATTGCCAACTGCCGACACTTATAATCCACACTGGTATATTATATACATGTACAGTACAGTACATTACAGTATAGTATATACAGTATTGTTTCTACTGGATTAGTATGTACAACATGTGTATTCATTAATATGTTTATAATCACTTTCATTACATAATTGTTACAGGATTTGTGTATTGTTATAGGCGTATACATGTACTTTACATGTACATGTGCCAAGTGATCTTTGGCAGTTTTATTGCTCAATGGGCCAACACTGACTGTTTTCTACTGTATTAATATACATGTACATGTACATACATGTACATTGTACATGTATATTTATTGTGCTTGCGTTATATGTACATATAATGGTGTACTTACTACATTACTACACGGTACAGTACAGTATAAGGATGGGCAGTATAACGGTATAAAGGTAATAGCAATAAAACCGCCATTTTGTGCATGCGCTTTAAAAATTATTCAAGCACACGCTCTAGTCCTGAGAAGGCAATAGGAACAATAGTGAATAGTACAGTGCAGTACAGTACAGTACAGTACATAAAGTACAATACAGTTCAGTACACGCAATAGAGAACAGTATAGTAAAGAATGATATGGTACATGTATAGTAAGTACAGTCTAGCTTCTCTACTGCTCTGTACTGTAATGTACTATATGTTTATTTGACATTACTTCATTAACACTTGGTGTCAGCAAACATAATTGGCAATCCATACTGTTTCCCCCTCCTCCCTCACTCCCTCCCCCCACCTCATGACAATCCATACTGTTTCCCCCTCCTCCCTCACTCCCTCCCCCACCTCATGACAATCCATACTGTTTCCCCCTCCTCCCTCACTCCCTCCACCCACCTCATAACAATCCATACTGTTTCCTCTTCCTTCGTCACTCTCTCCTCCCACCTCACACACACACACATTCGCTTTTAGGCCACCTTGTAGCAGTTGCTAATTGTCTGTTTAATAATTATTAATTACTCAAATTGGCACTTTCCAAGCACTCGGAAATAATGTTTTAACTTACTGTAGTTTAGTGCTTCAACAGCTTTGCCCTATCCTTCAATTAACTAACAGTGATTTTTTTACTTAGTCTACAGATCTTCAGTTAGTGAAAGACAAAGCCCAGAGACAGATTATTAATGATGCTTATTGTTACAATTGTGCTAGTGGAGGTCACTATGGATTTGTAAGTATTGTAATGTGCTAATTAACTGATAATAATCTAATTATCAAATATCAAACAATAGATCACCTTTTTACAGCACAAAATTAAGTACCATCCCCCCTTTCTATGAAGATGAATCTCTAATCACCTTATCAAACAAAGATAGTCACCTTTTTACAAAAGGCTGTCTTTTATTTTGATCCTTGTATACTTTCAAGTCTGTTGGTAGCTCAATTGAAGTCCCAATGTTGTTAGTTGTCTAGACATTTTGTTCATACACACACACACGCAAAACACAAGATTACAATAACCCTCTGCTCCACCTATGCAGACGAGAGTTAATTAATAAGGACCTTCCTCTTTTCCATGAAGGTCAATCTCTAATCACCTTATCAAACAAAGATAACCACCTACTTATAGCACATAATTCAGCCCCTTTCCATGAAGGTGAACTGCCTTATAAATAGAATTTCGAATTTAGAATACATCCATATTAAGGGCACTTGTCTATATACACATGTACTAATACATCTACATGTATCTCTCAGTCACCTCCATTTAAAGGATATTTCTTCTACAAGTCCTATGATGTCCTTTATAAATAGGTTCCACTATATCCCTACGAGTGATGGTGTTGTTGTGGCTTCATTAATGATATGTTGATTCGTTAGCCATTTACACATAAAGGGCCATCCCTATGATTTCTTTCCACAGGGTTGAATCTATATATATTTATATACTTGTGTCCACTTGTGCGACTATGCATTGTACACGTAGTTAAGGAAGTTGCGTCAGGGAGCTTGGTCAATTAATGGGCATGGAATGTAATAGAACACGCGCTCTAGCTCTGCAGCCTCTGCTGCAGCAGCAGGAAGAAAGAAACTAGAAAGCTGCTACGTAGAAACTGGAACTAATAGCAATCTATTCTACCTGAAATATATTCCTAAAGTCCTACAAAATCCTTTAAAAGGTACATGTAAGAAGAGTAGTTAATCAAAATAATAACTTTAATAGACTGTTGTGTTTCAGGCTTGATAAAGTCAGCCGAGATTACTGAATGCTGGACACCAAGCAATCATAGGGATACTTTTTTCTCTATATATCTTGTCATTAGCCATTTCCACATACCATATATACGTGGAAATATTGATGATGCTTTTTATTTGCAAGTTTGGGGTTCAAACCTTCAAATCAATTAGTTCATGAATGGACATGGTGATCAAAACAAACGTTTTGTAGTCCAAAGGGCAACGCCCACACTTTTATTTTCTTCCACATTTTACGAAACACAGACTTTTAACTTACCTTCGAAAAAGGTCATAGGTACTACAATCATGGTTCGTTAGTGGGAGAAAAGCAGCAAGCCAAGTGTTTGAAAGTGCAGTGGTCATTGCCAACACCCACACATAGTGTCAATTTGATCACTTATAACTTTGGGTTGGTTGCTCGTATAGCTTCCATGTTTGCAGCTTAAAGCAAATGTAGTAGACTGTGTTGTGTAGAAATGTGGTTGAAAAATGTCAAAGGACTTCAAAAATGCAACCATGACATCTTCTGTAGGAGCTACATGTACACGTTAATTGATGTTATAGGCATCAACGGGTTATAAAGTGTCAAAATTTAATTCGTCAATACTCTGTGAACAAGCAAACCATCAATATATACTACTATCAATATTTTCACGTATACGGTATGTGTTATTGTTATGCTGATTCATTACCTATTTCTGTATATTATTGATTGATCGGTTGCTTTTGAATATCTGAGAGAAGCAAATGTTCATTGCAGTCCTAATTTTAACTATATGTGACCATATTTACAAAAAGGCCCTTGTCCTGCAAATAATTTAAATCGAAAGAATGCTTATCTCTAATCACTCACTATTCAGCCATTTTGACAATGTAAGGAAAGCCAATAGCTAAGAAGCCTAATGATAGCTCTTCCTATATACCAATTGTCATTGACTTTCTGTACAAAATGGTGGAATAGCGAGTGATTGAAAGTAAGTGCTCGTTCAAATCTATTTGTAGGGAAGGAAAATTTGGCTATATCATTTTTTATCACTTATCTCTTTAGGAATGTCCTAAAATGCGTCCAAGAGGCTACCCTATTCCTTTTTGTCCTCTCATATCTCGTTATGACGAACATGCTCACAGGCCAAAAAGAAAACATGATGCTTTAGAAAATACTCAACTACCAGTGATGAAACGTAGGGTTTCTTCTGGGAGTGATTATGACCACAAAGTAGAGGAAAGAGATGAGGAAAGATACAAAAGTCTTGGAAGTAGACACAAATCTAAAATCTCAGCTCAGTTTCGAAGACAAGATGACAGAATGCCAATTTCCCCTCATCCTCCTCTTCCTGTTTCACCTTGGCCACTCCTTCCACCTCCTCCTTATCTTTCCTCACAGGTTGCAACACCACAGCGTTCACTTACAGATCCTGGTCATTGTATGTCAACTCCTCTTTCAGCTCCAATGTACCATAGAGGTACCAAAAGAACAAGAGAACCACATTTATCACCACCCTCTCAAACCCCACCATGGAGAAGCTTGTCATTTGAACATACTCATATCCCAGAGGATCTCTTTCGTGCACCACCGTCGCCTCTTAAATGGGAAACAAGAAATACCTTTGATAAATCTCGGAGAAACAGCTACAATAGTCCTCGAAGAATATCACTAGAGGACAGTATTGACTTTCCTCGAATACCTTTTAATCCTCCTCTTCCACCACTTCCTCCTCCTCCTCCTCCTCCTCCTCCTCCTCCTCCTCCTCATGCTATGTCACCAAAACCAAGACGTCACAGTGACACTTACATGTACAGTGGTGCCAGTCGTAATGAATTTAAAACTCCTCAAAGATGGCGAGATAGACCAAAAGATAAGAACACAATATATACCTCAGAAGAACCTCGGAGAAGAAATGAAGAATGGTATAGTTCAAAAGAGAGAGAACAGAGAAGATCAATAGATTACAAAAACTATAATGACGAATGGATGAATAATAAACGTAGAAAGCGTTGGTAATTTCGAATTGTGTTGTATCTATAATAATTATATTTATAACCTGTTATGAAAATTAATTTCAATGTATAATTATTATTTATTAAGATCTTCGTAAATATGTTCATACTGATATGATAGTTACCAAATTGTATAATTATTATAATAATTATTTTGCCATTCTTATTAATGGTTACTGTAACACTAATATAACCAGTTTAGGAGTGAGAATAACAATACTAATGCAGTTGCCAACACCCAAATTTAATCAACTACATCTTCTAACATCAATAGTCCTGTTGTTGATCAAAATTAATGATCCACATGTTTGTGGTGGGTAGCTGGATGATCTCATTCTTGGCTTGACCTTATGTAAGCTGCAGAATGTTTGTATGGCTTGACTTTCAAACAAATTTAGGTCATCACTTCATATAAGGATAGTATAGTAGCCATATTACACAAATAGTATAATACTTATACAAACCACAGAATACAATAATTTCATGCTTGAGTAAGAACAAAAACATCCTGATATAACCCTAACAATGTCAGTACACCTAACATAATTCTTATACCATATGAGACTATATAAATGTGACATAATTTCGTGACTTCTTATATGAAGAAACAACCCAAAATTAATTAATCTTTGTGGTTTCTAAGGTAGTCATAGTTCTGTTGCTGAGTAGGTAACTGGCTCCACATCAATTCATAATTCATTTTGTTATAGCTAATGTATAGCACAATAAGTATTACATCTAACCTTTGAGTTATAATAGCTAGAAACCTATATAATAGCAATTTGTGGTTTATAAAACAAGTAAGAGAGTCCACTATATTATTATGTTACCCAAATCTGTTTTTTCAGTATGTACATCTTTAATTAAATATTAATTTATAATTATTATGTAATTTAATGCGAGTAGTTCATCATGAACACTAATGCTACAATGATATGACAATGTCAGTCAGACCCTGAGACACATTTTAGGTGATTCACAACTCAACTAAAAGTTTAACCTGCAGACGAACAAGTACAGATTTTTCCTGCAATTTTGATTGTTTCTTGTATATATTATTATAATTATGTACTCAGCCGAATTATATAATGTGTTTCATTGATATTGCCTCATCCATGGACTAGATATGTCTAACTTTGCATATAAAGTGTTGGTAAGAATTGAAGGGTGCATATAGTTGGTGTTTTATGCTTCTTCAAAATGCCAATAGAAATTGGCCCTATTATATGCTCTTAGATTCGGTGTTATAAGTCAATCTTTATATATAAGTTAGACAGTCTGGACTGAATGAATTGTTTATGAACAATAAATATAGGTTTTCAACGTTCTGTGTTTATAAACAATTAATATAGATATTCAAAGTACTGCATGCAATGCCACATTAAATTGCTAAAATAGCCATTATATTGAGTTGCATATGAATTTCAATTTAGTTTGTCAATTGTCATGAAGTATATGTTGTGGCTACATAAATGATTTTATTGTGCACCAACGTACTCTACAATTAATTGAATTATGTTTTTGTAGGTTTCCAAACCCTTTTAATGGCCAGATACAATTACATATACTTTAGTAGTAAACCATTAAGTTGTTGGTATGAAATATAAGTAGACAACGCCCTAAAATTATAGTGCTTCAACTAATCGAATATAACAACCAAATAATTGTTAAATCTGCAACTGCGCATGCATGAAACCAACGAATAAATAATTTTTGACACACACTTTAAAATTGATAATCTCATGTACAGTTAATATATTGTACAATAATTGTATATAATTATATATATATATATATATATATATTGTACATGAGTCAGATATAATTATATTACATATATATATATATATACTAGTGGTGTTGGTAAAAATTGTGAATTTTGTCATTTGACTCTTTGTAAGTGTTCCTCTTAACTAACTGCAAAAACAAAAGTGATAAAATAACTATTTTATTGGTGAGTACGGTTACAAGGATTTAACAATTAGTTGATTGTTCAAATTGTTATGGATACACGCATGCTAATGTCACAACTACTATAATTATATTTATAATCAATTATTAGTTGAAGTGGTATAATTTTAGGGTGCTGTCTAATCACATTTTATACACTGTACCAACAATGTAGTAACTTTACCACTTAAAGTGATTGTATCTGACAGCAAAAATAAGGGTTTGGAAACCTGCAAACACATAATTTAATTAATTCTGGTGTGCTTTTTTATACTTAGTAAGTGACGTAATATCATATAGTAACATCATGCATGTAGCCACAATAACCTGTATTACAAATCAGATAGAAACTCATGCTATTTTTAACCAATAAATTGGTTATACATATTTTAACAATTTAATTTTGCAGTATAGAAGTATAATATTGCCACTCATGCATGCATTCCTATCAAAATGATAGGTTGTGTGCCATATAGCACATGAGTCTGGATAGTAATCATATATAGGTCACTTCAAACCTCGAAGTAGCACCCATTAGTCTAAGACTTACCAAATTAGGTTTTGCTGTTACTTCTAGAGGAGGAAAGTCTCATGTAGCCAGCTAAACCCATCTACTAACTACAATGCATGTGCTTTGCAAATCTCGCCTCGCATTGATAGTTAAATTCTATAAAAAAGAAAGTGAAAAGAATAGCAGCTCATACATAGTGGCTGCCTGGTGCACAACTGAAGCATACAGTATCATGCAGATTGTGAAGTGCTGATGGTTGTTAGGTTGTGCAGTGGTAACTGAAGTTAGTCGTCCTGTGTTGAATTCCCAGTGACTAACAGCATTTTTTCACATTCCTCTTTCAACCTTATTCATAGAATTTAGCATACAAGTGTATGACTGGTAAAATGCTACAAAACAACTTGTGCATTGCCATATAAATCATATCCCCCACAGTTAAATTTAATACCAGCATTATAGTGTACCACATGTATGTTTATGATATGGTAAATTAGTTATGTCTATATAGTGCCATGCAGTGGCTGTTTAATAAGCAATAAGGCATGAAAGTGTGCTTAGTGTTATGCAAGAGAATGGGAGAAGAACACAAGGATGAAAGTCTTCTTGAAGATGAACATGAGAAAGCAGATACCCAGAAAGCTGCTGCGTTAATTAACAGAAAGGGAGAAAAGCATCAGTTCTGTAAGTTCAAAATTGTGAAGGAGAGTGTTTTTACGAAAAGATGTCTGGAATGTACAATTGTAATTATTATCGAATTATAGTTATTATATATATTATTATGTTATACAATATATATATAATGGTAATTTGTTTACTTTATAACTTGGTCAGTGAGGTATATATAGGCAAGAACATATCACCATGGATCTAACCAACATCAAAAACATATGGGACTAAAAAAAATGACTTATTACAGAATAACAGAGAAATTTGCTTGGAATGGAATTATGAAAGATGTAAGATGTTAAGGACGTTGTGAGTATGATACTAATATAATTGATTACTTTTGTAGCCTAATGTTTGGAGATATCTACTTATGATGTATTTCAGCAGGTTACAGACAAAGAACAAACAGAACTCCATCCAGTTTCTGTCCATAGTCCATGGCACGATATTAGTATAGATTTTGTTGGGCCTATCTCTCCGATTCTGGAAACAGACAGTTTCTGATTATTTTACAAAGTCCATATCCACTTCTAGCAGAAGAGGCTACTGGGGTAGCCAATACACTGTTCAATGTTTGTATAAACTTGTATGTGATTTACGCTTGTAAATTATCTTTAATAGCTGTTCATGGTTATGTGGTTAACTAACATTATTACAACTGACCAAGACAAAGAGTTCAGAAACCTCTTGAATCAACAATGAAAACACCAGGAATAAAGTATCAATTGATGATACCTTATTGTTGACAGGTAATATAGCATGTTGTACACCGCAAAAATTAAATTGTTAAAATAACTGTTCTATTGGTTGAGTACAGTTGCAAGGAATAGCATATGAATTTCAATTTAGTTTGTCAATTCTTTTAAAGGATGTTGTGGCTACGTATATGATGTTACTAGCAGTGGCTTAGACACCATAAAAAATTGGGGGGGAAGGGGGGTGTGGGCTCAAACTTGACATGATATTAACAATCACAATAATTAAATTTGTTACATGTGCATAAATCAATAACAATACTGCATCATTCAAATTTGAGGGGGGCTGTGCCCCCCCCCCAGTCTTAAACTAGGGGGGCTCAAGCTCCCCCCCCCCTCCCTATGTCTTAGCCACTGACTAGGATATAAAATGCACCAAGGTAGACTAGAATTAATTGAATTATGTTTTTGAAGGTTTCCAAACCCTTTTAATGGCCAGATACACCCTAAAATTATAGTGCTTCAACTAATCAAATCAAGAGCCCATGAAAAAGCAGAGTCGTGATGGGCTCATGCATGTTATTTAATACAAAGCGCTCGTTATCATTCCAAAGGCATTTTTGTGGTCAAATATCATGGCCTGCGACGTTCGTCCCAGCCACATCCCCGTAGTTTTGCTTCCAATCATCCCTCAGTTATTTAATAAGGGGTGTATTGTACTGAATAATTTCATTTAATTGTATATATCTCATAGCCCTGTTGTTCGCTGTATAATAATATACTGGTGACAGTATTTAATAACAGCAGAAAGTAAGGATCTTTGGTAGTTTCTGTAATGAAGTAAATGATGTTTACTAATTACGATATTCCAATCATCCCTAAATTGATGGTACTTTATACATAGAAAAAAATGTAGTGTGCTATTTTATGAAATTTATTCAAGCATATTGATGTGTTAAAGGAAGGATTTGCACACATGCTGTAATAGATTAGCTTGGACCATGCTAATTGAAATGTGTTCCACTAGTTAACACTTTGGAAATTGTCAGTGTGTGCACATGTGGATGGCATGAGGAAGTGTGTTGCATTTAACAGAGAGATGTGCAATATGAGAACTGGTATGATGCATAGAGCTTTCACAAACCCAAAACTATAATAATAATTATAATTATTAGGTAGCTATAATTTTATTAAAGAAAATTAAGAAATAAATTAATAATAATAAAGTACATGAACACTATTGGGATGGTACCTTAGCAACAAAATTAAAATGAATGCACTCTTAGTGCAGAACCCTCGCCACAAGTGTGATTTGTGAAACAAGAACGATTTAGTCATTGACAAGAAGTAGCTGCAGACAATACTAGACTGTAATAAGAATTATTACAATTATTATTATACTGAGATTGTATATTTGTGTGTGCATTACAACTTACACTCCAAGTCCTACTAAGAGTACATAATTCCTAGAATAAGAAGTGCAGTGTTAAAACATAGATAGACTCTACTATCTATGTTTAAAATCAAGACTGGCAGAAATTAGACCGTGAGTTCCAAAAATTGTCATAACTTTAAAACGAAAGGTTTTAGCAAAAGCCTGTTGTTACTTTTGTTCTTTGTATGATTTGAAGTCTGCTGGTATAGTATTTTCAAAGTGGTAATGTTCATAGGTTTGCTGGAACAAAACAGATTACAGTAACCCTTCGCTCTGCCTATGTGGTCGAGGGTTAATAACTGTGTGCACTTTCATGTAACCCTACATAATTATAGCTAGAGTATAAATAAGAAAGTATACTTAGCTATGCAGGGTTGTTATATAGAAGTGGTTATTTTAATTTTGTTGCTAAGGTACAATTCCAATCTTGTTTGTGTGCTTTTTGGATTTGAATTCCCTACATTTTCTTTCATTTTTTTTGAAAATGTTTTTATTATTCATCACCTTTTTGAATGAACAACTAGAATAATAATCATTATCAATTAGAGGGTTGTAATGGAATAATTTTGTTAATAATAGCTCAGTAATGCTATTGAAGAAAGAAGTGAAGAAATCAGTCACAGTGTACACATGTATAGCTTCTTTGTGTTTTGCTTGTTATTTTGATATATATAGGTAGCTAGCTACATGTAGCTAGGTTGGTTATGTGGAACTTAGCGATATTTAATTTTGTGGCTAAGGTAGCTAGCTACCATTTCAATTTTGTTCCTGTGTTTTGATCGCTACATACTCTATTTTTTTATGTTTTTTCATTTCTTTTTTTCTATAATGAGTATATATATCATTTCATAGTAGGATGCTTTCCATACCTGGAGCAGTCTTTTATGTGTTTCAGTATCATATGTGTGATGACTATTCTGTTTTATATACAATGAATGATTGGTAAATAATAAGCATAATAATTTCAGGAGCGGATTTTTGAAAGGGGGGTGTTTCTATTATTTTATGAGGGGTGTGGTCACCTTTAATTGATTTCTCAATTAATTAATGATTTCGTGAGTTTAATTAATAATTATTACTGCAGAGTCAGGGCCTAAGGGAGGGGTTATAATTATAATGAATAAAAAGTTCAGTACAGAAGCAAACTCAGTTATAATTATTTGGCTTTACAATTACATATTCTATTCAGCTGATAGTGTAGCTATATTAGCTATGTAAATACGTATAATGCATTACTAAAATTATAAAACCTATCTGTTTAGAAGAACAGCATCTGATATCCGTCTTAATTAATGGGTGTGGTATAATTACAAATGGCGTATTATTATAAGCAGGTTGCTGTATTCACTGAAAGTATTCATTTTCTAGGTTAAGAAACAGAACACTACGACAATATACTTAACTATTAACTTGTCAACTTTTATTGCTTCTGAAATGTAGAAATGGTTGTTTTACATGAATAATTATTTACTATTAAAACTGAGGGGGCCCATCAGTCAAAATAAAACCAAAGTAACTAACTGTTACAGAGAAATATAATATAATATTCTTCTCCCTTCTTGATTGAAGCAATGATATAAACAAATTCCTTCAATCAAGTGTTATGTATAGGTTATACACCGAGGTAAAGGTTTCTACTGGATTTATCAAACCAAGGGTAGAAACCGTACAACTACTTAGAGTATTAACACAAATAATGCTATAATCACATAATTTATAATTGTTGTATAATAACATATCATGGAAAATAATAAGAAATAACAGAAAACAATATTTCCTATCTCCCAGCAATGAGCGGGAAATTCAGTAATAGTGACTAATCAAATTGATTAAAATAAGAGGTTGATAACTAGTTATCAACCTCCTGAAGAGGTTGATAACACATTTATCAACCTCATTTTAAGCAATCTGATTGGTCAGTTTACTATATGCATGGTAGAAAACAGAGTTGTAGTGTCTGCCAAAATTTACATGAAAATCACAATACACAAGCAACTCTCCATGGTTTGGGCACACAAAATAGATTTCATGGCAAAACATTTGGCCACAATACTGTTGATAAATCAGATTTCCATATTTCCACAAAGCTAATTATCATTAGTAATATATTTTTTAATTTTCATCATCACAGAATTACCAGTATTAGTTGAGAAAATAAAAAAATGATATTCATTCATCATCATTTTACTTAGTATTTTGCTACATTATTACTAATATTACAACTTCATTATATATCTTTAGTTGTTCTTTTTTACAAGAAAAAATATTTAGGGGTAAAAGTTTATTCCAGTATTCCATTCCAGTGGAACAGTCCACTGATTCATGATGGCCTCCAAAAGTTTATTATGATTTTGTATATATATATATGCCATCCACTTCTCCACACTGGACATCAAACATTAACTGTGTGTATTTAGCTATAGGTATACAGTTTACAATATAATGTAACATGTAGGAATTGTTATCTAAAATATAAAAAAAACAACATTAGTGTAGCTATAGTATAATTACATAATGATAATTATACAAAGCAGCAAAAAAAAACAATCAAAAACTATATAATTATAAACTAATCTTATTTCTTGTCATACTTCATGAAAGTGGGAAAAAAGTAGTCATACATTCGTATGCTATGATTCTCATTCTTGACAAAAAAAGTTGTGAAATCTATATAACCAGCCAGTGGTTCTATAATATCATTCAAAATGTCAACTATGTCTGAGAAACAACGTCGCTCATCTGGATTTTGACGCCAACATGATAACATGATGGAATAACTAAGAAAGAATTAATACATCTAATCATTGAACATGTATAAATTTATAACTATAACTTACATTTCATCAGAGCATACAGAATTTCGCGGTTTATCAAGTCTTTCTCCTTTATCCAGGAGATCAACAATTGCTTTTGGATCAAGACCAGGATAAGGCATTCTACCAAGAGAGAATACCTCCCAGGTCAATATTCCATATGACCCCTGAAAGCATATATAACATACATAGTGTAAACATGCATTACTGTTATTAAAACAGTCCACTAACCACATCTGTTTTCTCATTAAATAACCCATCATGAAAACTTTCCATTGCCATCCATTTCAAAGGTAGTTTTACAGGTATATCAGAAGGGTTATTACTTTTGGTTTGTCTGTAATAACCAGTCAAGTAAATATCTTCAGTGAGTCCAAAATCAGCTACTTTTATTATTCCATTTGATGAAATCCTATCAGATATATAGAGTGTTATGATTATAGTACTGTAGTATATATAATTATAAATATATGAATTTCTTACATGCAATTTCTTGCTGCAAGATCCCTGTGTACAAAGTTTTCCTGTGATAAGTACAACATACCATTAGCTACCTGCAAACACATGGAAAGCAGCTTTTTCCTTGTGTCTAGGATAACATTTTCATCGGCAATCTCAGAAACTGTCAGGTTAGTCCTCTCTCTTTTTAGATAAGACAGAAGACTGCCCTCATTCATGAATGGCATTACGATACACGGAGCTGTTCCAAGATCAAGACACACACCAATAAGAGATAAAACATTCAAATGATCAAAAGATTTCATCTTAAAACTCTCTCGCATAATAATTTTATTATCAACATCAGATTTGGTGAATACTCCTGTGTATACATGAATGAACATTTACTTGCAATTCTATAATTCCATATCTTTAATTATGCATGTTAATTTTACTGAATAGTGTATAAATATGCTACAGCTTATTTAAGAAGATAACCTTTGAGTGTTTTAACTGCTACTGCTTGTGGTACCCTATTGAAGTCTGATTCATGAGCCAGAAGGGCACGATATACAATACCAAATTCACCTGTACCATAGAAATTAACATGTTATTTAAAATTAATGTAGAATTATAGACATGTGCTGTATTTTCACCTTCACCAATCTTTTCAATTAACTTTACTCTTGATGCATAAATCAAGCTGTTCCTTGCAAAGGCTCCTGAATACATCCCTCCATAACTATTTAAGAATAATCTTTCGATAATTTCGTCAGTCTCTTGACTCTCTACTTTAAGTTTAATGGATTGATTAAAAGACACTGGTAGCAAGCACAAGAAACTTAAAGCAATATTAAGTTTATGTTGACAGTATTTGTATAATTCATACCTACCTGTTTGGTCTGATGTATTCAAATTCAAATTCAAATTGTTGATAAAACTTCTACGTAAAAACAACAACAAAAAATATCAATTTCATAATGCTATTAATGATTATACTATAACCCTGAACTCAATAATTATAATTATAGTTGCTAAATATATAACACATGCATACCTTGACTTACCTCTTTCTTCTGTGCTTTAAGACAAACCATATTATCATCAAAACAATAATAGCAGAAATTATAATTATTACTACTAACACAGTAATATTAATAGTAATTATGAGTCCGGTAACTCCAAGTCGAGTTTGACCTGAAAAATAGAATGAACAATAAAAGTATCTGTAGTGACCTTACATCAGGTATACCTACTATAGCTGAGAAAACTAGTGTATGAATATTTGTAACAAACATTGCAGGCCTTCACTTCTTCATTATTAATTTTATAACTGTCAATCTTAATAATCTTAATTACTCTGCAGAAGTGTTTCATTTTATGGCATTCCCAGGATATGTATGTATGTGTTAATACCAAAAGCTTTGAATTAATCACCTTACCTTGTGATCCAGTAGGAGTTAATGAAAAAGAGGATAATGATTGCGATCCAGTGAGAGTTGATGAAGAAGAGAATAATGATTGAGATCCGGAGGAAGTTGATGAAGAAGATGATAATGATTGTGACGTTGATGATGACACAACTATAATACAATGAATACAATACAATCACATATACATATGTATGTGATTATGTCTATAGCACAGCACTATGCATGCAAATATGATGAATTTTATTTCCTCAAATGATTAAATTAAGGACAAATATCAATCAAGAGTTCTTAATGATAAATAACAAACAGATCAAAGCTACACTCCTTTAAAAAATGAAAAACATTAGTTTTCCTTTTGATCCAGACGATAAAGATATAATGAGAAAAAGTACCCTATAATTGCTTTGTGATGACTATGTATCAATCATTGCTGATGGCACTAGTGTCTCTACTTTTCTGTGTACTTGAAAGCTGGGGCTTGAAGAAGTAAGTGTAAGCCTGATTGCAAGTCTAAGTACACAGATCTTTGATGAGCTGACTAAAGTAGTCCTTCAAGGTTCTATATGATGACTTCCTCATGTCTGAAACTCAACAACTTATTATACTTACTTGTAAAAGATTCTTGCATAATATTTATACTGTTTCTCTGCTATACAACAGTTATTAGCAGTTTTACATCCTTTCTGAATTGCGCCACCCCATTAATTGACCAAGTGTAAGTGCTTGAGCACTCCAGTTTTCGGGAATGACGCACTTCCTTAACTACGCATATTCGTGCAAGTGACACAAGAATATAAATATATATATACATTAAACCCAATTATAAGAAGTGATGGAGTCATGCCTTGCTTCACACATAGATATCATAATTATTGCAATAGTTATATTAAAAATCTAATGCATACCTGTAGATGATGTTGTCAATCTTATTATTCCTTGTATGCCAGTTCCATTCATTGTACACACATAATCTTCGAGATCACTATCCATTACTAATGAGATGATTAGTATACTCCTCACACCATTCTCCAAACTATCTCCTCCTCTCTGAGAATTACCAGATCCATTCAAATCAGTTGATTATATTAAACCCATCAGTATTAGATAGTTCATTACCATCTTCATCTCTCCATGTTACCACAGAAGGAAAAGGTAAATAACCAGTAAAGTTACATTCTAACACTACAATATCATCTAATAGTACTTCCACTGAATCCAGATGTGTAACTGATCCTGTAATATATTAGATGACATGTAAAAATAAATATGATACACACAAAAACTGTAAGTAGTAAAAAAAATCAGTACTAGTAATAGAGGTGTTTATGTAATAATCTAGGTTTTCTAACCTTTGTATAACAATGTACTTGCAGGATTCTACTGAGAGGAGATAGGATGTAGCTCAAGGTTCCCCCAAATGCAACATTTTTACCAACTAATTATTAATGACAAGGGTATATTCATGGCTGGTGCAAACAAGTAAGCACGAAAGTTTAGTGTGTCTCTATAACACTATACCAAGGTAAATACCTGACAACTACAAAGACATTTTTTCTCTTCAGAAGTTTCATTTAAGTGTACATGTATAATCTGAAGGAGCAAGAGACAAATGCAAAGGTAGGATGAGACACTATACAACATCCTCCAACTAGTATTTATCTGTAATTGTTATAAACATACAAATTACCTTCAAGTGTCAGAGATACTGTACTACTTTTAATAGGAACATCTGCTAGATCTGAATGTCGATAGCTAGACATACAAGTATAATTTCCACTATCAGAGAGATTTAGCTGAGAGATAGTTAGAATACTGGTACGACTTGTATCAGCTAAAAAGAGTTTTGTCCTATTAGCATTAGATATTACTCCATTTGGTCCCATCCATGAAAATGTGAATGATCCTTCATTGATTACTGTACATGATAATTCAACTGATGATTGTACATTATTAGACCCATACTGAAGGGACTGATTTGATATCAAGAACTTAATAGCACAGTCATTGAGAGTTGTATCTATAGGATTTAGTACATACTATGAATGCAATAACTGTACATTGCAAATTAGGGATGTGTAATTTTTCAATTATGGTTTTATTGCATGTCTCAATAATCATTATTGCTACCTTAAATTTGTATTAGGAGTACTGTCTATCACCAAAAACATAATTTATTGAGGATGTTCTTATTTTAATTACTGATTTGACATACACCAATAAAATCAACTTATTGAAACAACACCAACAAAATATTTTAATATTTTATTTCTGTTAGTGACTTGGCAGGTTGACTTATTTGAGGTTAAGTAGTACATCATATCTCATAATTAAAGATATATACATAATAGTCACCAAACCCATCCTATATAGGTATATATGTTAGCATTTATGATATTACTCAACTATATTGCAAATCACAATAGTAGACACTTCACTTGAGATACGAAATATGCAATTATTGTTACTTTAAAACAGTATCATATCTGAAAGTAGTGTTATATTTCTGAAAATGCAATGGAGTGTAATGGCTTATCTCTACTGTATAAAATATATAATATTATAACCAGCTCTTTTTGTCTACTTCTGCCTAAAATATTGGGCGGCACAACACTTCAAAAAGTAATCTAGGCATAAAATGGTATGTGATATATACAGGCATTGGAGAATTAAAAACAAGAAAAATGAAAAATTAGGAATCCATTCATTTGTTAAATATGTATAGCAAAAATGTAAATTGAACTTCAGATAATATCAAGTAAAGCATACAAACAAACAAAGTAATGCGAGGAAGAATCAAAAAGCAGTTCTCAGATTTTCTACTACATAATTATGAATATTTATTAGTGAATTACTAACTTGAAACAGAATAAGATACAAACTATAAAATAATTATAATAACCATAATAATTATAAAAATAACAAACCTGTTCCATTGAAGACTTGTATTTCACTTATGAAGACCTGATTAATTTTAGCAGAAGAGAGGTCAAATGAAAGTTCAAGATATTCATAAGGAAGGTCATCTTCATTTGTTAATACCAGAGAAACTTTAGTCACAATATCATCATTTTGAGAGAGATCACAGTTTTCAAGAAAAGAGGTTTGTATAGGGGCAATACCAATTAAAGGACTGTCAAAACCATATCTTGCAGTTATTAATGGTGCTAGTCCATATCCTATACTGGGATTATTATAGAAATAAATGTTCACTTGACTGATGATACCAGGTGATGAGGTTTGAATTACAATTCTGAAACTATCGTTCCATCCAATGAATTCATCAACATTAAATTGTTGTCCTTCTCCTGTTATATCATCAGTTAGTCTAGTTGTAATAGGACATGCATGAAGATCTCCTATCTCCCCAAAATTACAGTCAATAGTCAGTATTCCTCCCTCATAAGCATTAGGAAATGTTATGTAGTAAAGATCAGGGATCACTAAAATGGAGAGAGCAAGATATATTGTGGCACTACTACTTTATAAATAAATTATCACATTTATTCCTGGGATTGTACTACTTCATTAATACGCTACTAAATATTCCATTCACTACAAACTCCTCACTATGAATGTCATAATTTATGGCAATATTGACAAGATCTACTATATAGTCACCACTAGTTACCACTAGTTTCATTGTGAGAAATCATCATGTATACATTGCCAAGTCTATTTGCAGAATGGCTATCCCTATGATTAAGGGTTCAAATAATTTATATTAGTATTACATATGAGCTCCAACAGCGTTTTTGATAAGCTTATATGGCACACCATTGCTCCAAAGAGCGTCTTATTTGGCACTGCACAGTTCTCTCTTTGGGACGGTGGCACAGTTAATTATGATTATATTGTCACTAACAGCATTACCTCTTTGATGTATTCCCAATGGCACACACACTAACCAGTTTTGAGCCAAATTGGCCCATTCTTCAAAACTTATCAAAAACTTTTAGCTCCATACATAATTGTAGTTAAGGAAGTTGAGTCATTCCAGGGGTTTGGATGACTAATAACTAGTGGGCCTGTTTGTAAAATAAATGTGTTCTTATTTGCTGAAAGATTTATTACAAAGAAACAAATAAAACTACACATGAGGTTTAGGCCTTAGGCCTTCTTCAAGCAAAAAATGGGCAATTGAGCTACAAACTATGGAGAAGAAAGATGTTTGTAAAAACCTGCAACAAATACCTGCTGTAGCAAATAGACACTGACAGAGTACTTCAGTTTCATCAAGAATCTGTTTACACAGTATGATTACACTAAAAGGTATAATTATAAATGTTATGTTGCCAAACGTCTTACTGTGCACTAGTCTGTATACATAAATTCATATCATTTAATGCATGACATAAAATAAACTATGAGCTTCAAAAGCTATATACATGTAATTGCAACATATATATAATGTTATGACATCACCTTATTATTATACCATAAATTATGTGGGATACATGCAAGCTATTATTAGAACACAAATAATTGATATTGCTTTTGTTAACTAGTCACTAGTAGGGTGGGTGATATTGACATTTACCTGATGCAATTATTGCAAATGATTATGTACCTTTAATTTGAGGTAATAGTTACTTCAACTAAGTACAAACAGAACAGAAACTGAAATTACAGACTCAGTTGTCGATTTTCTCTTCCTAACAGACAGCCTCAATAGCATTTATGAAAGCTAATTCAGTAGGTATTATATACATGTTGTATTAGTGAAATGACAATAATAATTAGTTTGTAGGTAAATAAGATGGCAGGCAATACGATTAATTCTGAAATATTGTGATATGGTATGAATAATTTCCCAACCCTAGTCACTATAACTTTATTGGGTGAAGATGACTTAATTAAGAGGCATAAGACTACCAGTTGAAGTGGAAACTATAAAAAAAGACAAAATTTATATTTTGAAAAAGAATAATAAATAAACAGTTTAAAAACGATGCATGTATATAAAGATATCAAAACTAAAAAAAGCACAGACACAAGATTGGGATGTACATTAGTAACAAAATCAAACTATAGCTATTACCACATATCAACCGCACATAAGTATGTGCTTTTTCAGTTTGGATATTCCTATTATCCTTTTTACATCAATGTTTCTAGCATAAGCACAATTATGAAGCTCACACTGTATGAAAATAGTTTGCTTTCATGTTTTTTATACTATAATGATATCAATAGTATAAAATTGTTTAATAATTATTAATGTTATACATTATCATAATGCTTATTGAAGTACATTAGCTTTTCATATAATAGAGTTTGGACGATTGCCAAAATCAATACCTGTTTATCCAAAACAAACCCACCATGACACAGCACTTGACCGGTTTTAAATAAGATCAATTTAAATGAATGAACTCACAGTGTAGAACCCTCGCCACAAGTGTGATTGGGAAACATGAATGATTATTGACAAGAAAATAATTGCAGACAATACTTGAAAATAACAATAATAATTGCAAAGAGTACGGAAAAATCAAGTAGAAAACTGTTTTGTGGTTTCAATCACATGCATGAAATGAAATAGGACCTAATACGTAGAGCTATGGTAGAAGGCAAGCCAATTTGATGTTGTAGCATCCACTACTGCAATGGTACATGATTGACCCTCCCCCTTCCTTACTATGGTTTGGAAAAATGTCTGTCTGTGTGACCCCGCTGTAACTCAAGAACTAAACACTCCTGGACTTCCATACTTGGCTTGTATACACTCCTCTGAAGTGGCAAGAATGAACACTCACTAACCATACTCGAAGCTATCAAAAAGGGTAAGAAATCAGACTCGAGATTCAGACTTCCTTTGCTGAAAAGAAGAATTGTTGAACAAGCTACAGCTGTAACATTTGTGGTTTGCTATCACCAGGAAGACAGTAAGACGAACACTTTAATACCAAGGGCAATGCACACATTTTACTAGCCTTAAACAACATCCACATTTTAAAATAGCACAAATTTTAACTCACTTCATTTGTTCTAAGAAAGCTGTATATACCGAAAGCATGCTCGTTAGTTGCAGGGAAGCAGCAGGGCGAGTGTTTGATTGTACAATGTTCAGTGACAACTCCAACACTTAGCATCTTTACAACTTCGATCATTGTTGACTGGCTAGCTGTATTTGTGTAGCTTCTTCTCTGTGTTTCTCTTTCTAAATGTAGCTAGGTGTTGCATACGTTCCTTTCTCATAGTATCTTCTGTTGAGCTGCTCTGCAGTCTGTCATGAACATGTCTTACATTGTGACCATACATGTATATACGTATAATTATTGCATTCCTGAATTGTGACTGAACCACATATATACACATATATACACATACATATATTATATTATAATTATATCTGTAATATATAAACCACAGCTTTGAATCGAAGTGTATTCAACAAATATACACCCCAAGGTGGGAAGGAAGTCAATGTGGTTATGACCAGGCAAAGCGAAGTCAAGTATTGAGGTGCAAAACCACATTGACCTTCCCACTGAAGGGTGTATACAGTTGAATACACTTTAAAGCAATGGTTTATACAATATATACTTTGATGATGACGTCACTATTATTCGTGCCAATAACATTGCATCAACGATGGACAAGAATGGCTGCAAGTACCAGTGGTGAAGACCCTCAACCTAAAAAGAAACAGCTCAGTTTGTCTTGAAAGAGATTTGTAATCTTAGATGAGAAAAGTATTGAAGAAGCTTTTGTCCCAAAAAATACTCAAAAAGCAACATTATGGGCTGGTGGTGTTTTGATCAGTAGTTACAAGAACACAACGAGTTATTTGACAAGAAATGTCCATTAGATGTTCTTCTGACGTCCGATCCAAAGATCTTATGTCACTGGCTATGAAGTCAATGGTGAAGACTATATGTCTAAAAGTATAACTCAGATTTTAGCTGGTTTAAAGTGTTTTATGAGGTCAGTTGATCATCATATTAGAGTCTGTGATCCTGCAAATAAAGAGCTTCACCAAGCTTTGGACCATCATTTTCGGGATCTCCATGCACAGTAAAGGAATTGATGCAATTAGACAACAGTCTGAAGTTATTTCTTTGTATTTATAATTTAACTTCTCAAAGTTTTGTATTTACAATTTGCCTCCATTAAATTATCAGTACTCTTCATATACAAATCCTTGTGGTCTGATAAACATCTGTGGCTGTGATATCCTCTGCATTGTGGTTTCCTGGATCCAAAGATCTTATGTCACTAGTCAATGGTGAAGACTATATGGCCAGAAGTATTTAGCTTGTTTACAGCTTAAATGAGGTAAAATCTGAGTTATACTGGATAACTAGCATATGAGTTAGTAGGCTAGTGGTCAGTCGATGATCATATTAGAATCTCTGATCCTGCAAATATTGAGTTTAAAGTGCTTCATCAAGTTTTGGATCGTTGTTTCGTGATTTCTTATTCAGAAGAGCCAATACTGTGTTTTATAATTTGCCTCCATTCAATAATTATCAGTACTCTTCATATACACATCCTTGTGGGCTGATATACATCTGTGGTTGTGATATGCACTGCATTGTTGTTAATATACCACCTGCACTGTCAATGGGTGGCATCAACAATCATGGTATATATATATATTATATATATATATATACTACGACTGATGACGTCACCCATTGAGTGGTATATACAGTATAACCACCCCCCAAAACCACAGAATCCTCAGTATATCAACCCACAGGTGTATATATTCACCACAAAATCTTTATATACCATGAAAACTACCGTAAACGTAAAAATGTTCGGCCTGTAGAAATATTCGTCTTTTTCGACTAGTTGATGTCAGGACGAAATTTAATTTTTAACCCGTTTCTTCCACTCTCCCACGCATTTATGCAGCTTACACATGACGAGGTAAAAACATGTCGCTGTTACAATACTTTCGTAAGGTGGACACCAAAGACGAAGAAAAGCCTGAAAAAAACGAAGAATCGTCAACTAATGGTCCCAAATCCAATCGACCCAAGCAGAGAGGTTCGTACCTCAAGTTTACACCGAAGGAGAAAGCTGAAATCGCCAGTGAGCATGGAATAGCACGGGCATGTAAGCACTTCAAAGAGAAAAATATGAAGAAAAGCAGTATTATTGACTGGCGAAATGCCTACGAAAAGGAATTGAAGAAGAAACTTGCTGATTCTAAGCCGGGGAAACGGTTTCCGTTGAATCACTGTCTGGGAAAAAAAGAGGTAGGCCTCCTCTTAATTCTTGGTACAAAGTTGGATGAACAGTTGCAAGCCAAGATAATCTCCATGCGTTCTCAACAAGCAGTAATAAACTTGTTTTAAGTATTGCCAGGGCTCTACTATTGAAGGATAACAAAATGTTGCTGACTGAATTTGGTGGACCAATCATCCTTGAGAAGGAATGGGCAAGGAATGTCTTGAAAAGGATGGGTTTCAGCAAAAGAAGAGGAACGTCAACTTCGAAAGTGGTTGTTCGTGTGCAGACTGTCCCATTTAAGAGAAACTCTGAAATTATTTTATTAATGTAATGTAATCTCTATTTCCTATGTGTTAAATACTTAATTTTATTTTCACCCTCATAGCCTCATTTTTGTTCATGTTATACTTACTTTTGTTCTGTTACTGGCCCCAGAGGCCCTCATCACATGTATCTAATGTTTTGTGTGTTACAGTCAGTCATGTTCATGTTGTATGAAAATTGACTCAAGAACTTCCTTACTCCATTCATTGTTAAGTTGCATGCAGTTTGGGTTTAGTCATACCCAGCCTATAGACACTTCTACTAGTGCATAGATTTCAAGAAAGGACGCAACATTAATTGGTCCGCCGAACCGGATCCTACAAAGAGTATCAGTGATACTGTCAGTCTGTTCTTTCTTGGAAATTGAAATTGTTTACTGCAAGTTAGTTGAACCTCAATCATATTGCTCACCTCAACTTGAATCTCCGTCGCCAGTCAACAAGTTATGCCAGAAACATCTAATCTTCGAAAGAGAAGAGGCGTCACAAGAGCCTCTATCACGAAACTCTTCACACGACTGAAGACACTCGAGTCAAAGGTTCATGAACCCACAACACTCGACCTCGCACAACAATTGACACCAAACCTGAAATCACTCGATGTACAATTCAAGGATCAACATTTCTTGATCATAGACACAATTGATGAAAGTGATGTGGACTCCTTAGCAAGGGAACAGGAAGTCCTAGACAATCATGATGAAGAGATTTCTGTCATGTCTCTCCGCATTCAACAGCTGATCCGAAGTTGCTCTTCTGTCTCTGATTCCGGTATGAGAAAAACCATATCACGTAGCCTAATCGACCTACAAGGGAGACTAGCCTCAGTGGAGACTTCTTCTACAACTCTGTCTAATGCTCCAGAACAAATTCACGTCCTACATCAATACAGTGAGCAGCTCACTGATTTGAAAACAGAATTAGGAACCATAAGGCAAAGTGTTCTCACAATGGGAGTTGAAGGTACGGACGAACTATTTACTACCGTCACTGAACTGGCTGAACGCTTGTTCGATGCATCACTCAATATCAAAGGACTTCTCTATCACCGCAGGGAAGTTCCAGTCTCTGAAGAATCATCACACACTGTCCCTACTTCTCACGGAGTAAGGCTGCCCAAGTTGGATGTTCCTACCTTTGATGGGGACGTTCTCAATTGGAGGACATTCTGGGAACAATTTTGTATTGCGATCCATGACCGCACTCAAATTTCCGATGCTGAAAAATTAGCCTATTTGAGACACGCCCTGAAAGACGGCACTGCCAAGAGCACCATAGAAGGACTGTCTCGTTCTGGCGATCACTACCCTGAAGCTGTCAAGTGTTTGGAGACTCGTTACAATCGTCCTAAACTGATCCACCAAGCACATGTCAAGAAGATCGTGGAAATCCCAGCTTTGAAGGATGGTAGTGGGAGCGAATTGCGTCGTCTCCATGATACTGCCCAACAGCACATTCGTGCTCTGAAGGCCATGGGTCACGAGCCTGATGGAACTTTCATCACCTCATTTCTCCAACTGAAACTTGACAGAACCACAATATTTGAATGGCAGAAACACAATCAAGAATCTGCAGATGTTTCTCACTACCAGGATCTACTTGACTTCATCAATCTGAGAGCTCAAGCATCCAAGACCCTAAACTCTGAAACACGTAGGCCTCAAAGGAGTGACCATCCAAGGAAGCACCCAACTCTCCGTTCCGCTACATTCACAGCAGAAGTGAATGGTAACTGTGTTGTTTGCAGGACAGAAAAGCATGCCTTGTTCACCTGTCCAGAATTCAAATCTTTGCCTCGAGACAAAATGATATCGACTGTTCGACTCAACGAACTATGTCTCAATTGTCTGAAACCAGGCCACTTCTCTAAACGATGCCCAAGCCAAAACAGATGTAGGAGATGTCAAAGACCTCACCATACACTTCTTCACAACAATTCAAGGGAATCTCTTACTACTACAGCACCCCCTCAAATGCCATCTCTCTCATCTTCAACCGAGCAAATAGTATCTTCAAATATTTCAACTGGATCCAACATTCCCAACACTCTCCTCATGACCTGCCAAGTCCGGATCAAGGCTCTAGACGGGACTTATGTCAAGGCCCGTGCTCTGCTTGATTCTGGATCCACCATGTCGTTTGTATCAGAACGCATAGTTCAATCTTGTGGTCTGAATAGACGGACCCAATGTCTCACTGTATCTGGAATTGGAGGTATGTCACGTAAACCTCCATTGAACTCCATTTCCACATTTGAAATTTCCTCTCTCTACTCATCCCAAGTTAAGTATTCAATCACAGCCATTGTTGTACCACGAGTGACTTGTGATCTTCCCTTACAACCTGTGCGCAATAGTTCAAGATGGAACCATTTGTTGAATCTCTCACTTGCTGATCCTGATTTTGGAATTCCAGGAAGGATTGATTTACTACTTGGCGCAGATATATACGCAGATGTATTGCTGCACGGCCGGCGGTGCGGACCCCATGGCACACCCACTGCCTTTGAAACTCGATTTGGATGGGTTCTCACAGGAAGAACTAACAATCATTCTGTTAGTCTCCTCTCTGTTGCTTCTCATCACTCCACTGTTACTTCCGGAGACGAAATATTACGTATGTTCTGGGAGATCGAAGAAAACCCTAAAGATTTCTCAAACCTTTCTACTGAAGAACGGTTAGTCATTCGTCACTTCAAGGAACCCATTCTCGTTCTGAAACAGGTAGATTCATCGTTCCACTACCGAAGAATCCTCAAAACAAATCACTTGGTGAATCCAGGTCACAAACTGTTAGAAGGTTTATCTCTCTTGAACGTTCACTTTACTCTAAAGGGCAATTCCAAGAATTCTCAACAGTCATGGAAGAGTACTTTCAAATGGGCCACGCAGAACCAGTGCCCACAGATGATTTACAGAAAAGTCCAAAGGACACCTTCTATCTACCCATGCATGCTGTTCGAAAGGAACACAGCACGACCACTAAAGTCAGAGTCGTGTTCGACGCATCTGCAAAATCTGCTTCCGGTGTTTCATTGAATGACACTCTCCTTGTCGGTCCAACAGTCCACCCTCCCCTCATTGATGTTCTTCTCAGATTCAGATTACATCGTGTGGCACTTACCGCAGACATCAGTAAAATGTATAGAGCCATAGAGTTGATCCCAGATGATCGTGATTTGCATAGATTCGTTTGGAGGAGAAGCCCCAGTGAAATTCTTTGTGACTATCGCATGACTAGAGTCACCTTTGGTGTGTCTGCTTCCTCCTTTGCAGCGAACATGGCAGTGAAACAGAATGCCCTCGATTTTGCCACAGAATTCCCCCACGCAGTGAAAGTGATTGACCAGTCGTTTTACGTGGATGATTGTCTAGCTGGTGCCGACTCTGTCTCAGAAGCAATCGATTTACAAGCTCAACTGCACTCTCTATTTTCTAAGGGTGGATTCCTTCTTAGGAAATGGAATTCTAGTGAAGCAGAAGTCCTAAGCCACATTCCCTCTGATCTTAAAGATACTCCAGCCATTCAATCACTTCCAGCTCCTGTCGAATACACGAAGACTCTCGGTATTGAGTGGAACTCAAGCATGGATCATTTCCGCTTGACAGTTGCTAACCTACCACCCCTGAACAACATCACCAAAAGAGTTCTAGTCTCTGACATTGCTAAAACCTTTGATGTACTAGGATGGTTCTCTCCAACCACAATAAAGGTGAAAATCCTATTGCAACGGTTGTGGGAGCAGAAAGTTGATTGGGATGACCTAGTACCAGATCCTATCTATGAAAACTGGCTTCAATGGCGCTCTGAACTCCACCTTCTCTCAAACAAACATATTTCCCGATACTATTTCGACAAGAAATCACAAGTTGCCTCTATTGAGTTACATGGATTCAGTGACGCTTCGGAAAATGCCTATGCTGCTGTAGTGTATCTACGAATGACTGACACATCTGGCAAGGTACGGATCTCCCTCGTTACTTCGAAGACCAAGGTAGCTCCAATCAAGAAATTAACTATACCTCGACTTGAACTATGTGGAGCCTACCTCCTGGCACAATTGCTTTACCATGTCCAAAATATATTTGATGTTCCCCTTAATGATGTGTATGCCTGGACTGATAGCACTGTTGTTCTGAACTGGCTCGTTGGCAATCCCAGAAGGTTCAAGACCTATGTTGGCAATCGAGTCTCTTACATTGTAGAGCTCATAGCTCCTGAAAGATGGAATCACATCGAAGGAATACAAAATCCTGCTGATTGTGCTTCACGAGGAATCTTTCCCTCTGAGCTACTTGATCACACCCTGTGGTGGAATGGACCCAACTGGCTCCACCACAATTCTTCACAATGGCCTAAGCAATTCAATCTACCTCCTTCTGAATCAACAAGCGAAGAAAGAGAGCTTTCTCTACACACTGTGTTGAGTTCACTTTCATGCATATTGAATATTAATGACTACTCCTCATTTACGAGACTGAAACGAGTAACCGCATGGATTATCAGATTCAATCACAATTGCCGTAGTCGTAAACTAGGAACAGAACCTAGTCATCTTATTTATCTCACTACCAAAGAATTGCAAACTGCTGAATGGTACTGGTACTCAATCGCTCAGCGAGATCACTTTAAAGATGAGATTGAAATTGAAGTCTGACCTCAACAAAGCTAGCCCACTTATTTCTCTGCGACCAATGGTTGATTCCTTTGGCCTGCTACGTGTTGGTGGTAGACAGCAATACTCCCCAATGTCCTATTCAATGAAGTATCCGATTATTTTGCATCACAAACATCCTCTCACTCATTTGATCATTCATTCCGAACACCTCAGATTGTTACATGCTGGTCCCACTCTGCTCATGGCCTCTCTTAGCCGTCGCTATCACATACTTAGTTGCAAGAAACTAGTCCGATCAATCACGCGAGGATGTATCACTTGCTGTAAATTCTCCGTCAAACCATCTTCTCAACTTCCGGCTGAACGACTCACACCAGGTCCAGTGTTTGACAAGGTTGGAATTGACTTCACTGGTCCCATCCAAGTCAAGTATGCTCACGTAAGAAAACCAGTGATTGTAAAGGCATATATCTGTTTGTTTGTTTCCCTCTCTGTCAAGGCTGTCCACTTGGAACCAGTCTCCGACCTGACTACTGATGCTTTCATAGCTGCTCTAAGACGATTCACTGCTCGACGTGGTAAGCCCAGCTTGATCTTAAGTGACCATGGAACTAATTTTGTTGGTGCCACCCGAGAATTGAAAGAGATGTACGAGTTCCTTAATAAACAAAGGACACAAGGAGACATTTCTGATTTTTGCTCCATTCAAAATATTGCATGGAAATTCATACCTGAAAGAACTCCACATTTTGGAGGTTTGTGGGAAGCAGCCGTGAAGTCGATGAAATTTCATTTCAAGCGAATCGTTGGTGATACCAAGTTAACTTTTGAGGAATTAACAACAGTTCTCACACAAATTGAATCTTGTCTAAACAGCCGACCCCTAGCCCCTTTACCACATGTTGAAGATGGCATTGAAGCCTTGACTCCAGGGCACTTCCTCATCGGACAACCCCTCGAATCAATACCAGATCCCTCAGTATCTTATCACACACTCTCCTTGTTAAAACGTTGGTACCTCTGTCAATCGATTGTCCGTCACTTCTGGAATAGATGGTCAAGTGAATATCTATCATCATTAAGACGTCATAATAAGTGGAAGTATCCGTCACGCAACATTCAAGTCGGTGACGTTGTAATCTTACAAGAGGATAACCTCATACCAACCAAATGGCCACTCGCCAGAGTAACACAGGTACACCCCGGTGGTGATGGATTTGTTCGTGTTGCGACAGTTAAGACAAGTACTGGACTATACAAGAGGCCTGTAACTAAACTTGCCCTGTTACTTGCTCCAGATTAAATATTGAATTTGAAGACCGCAGGTCTTGGCCGCCGGTATGTTCGTGTGCAGACTGTCCCATTTAAGAGAAACTCTGAAATTATTTTATTAATGTAATGTAATCTCTATTTCCTATGTGTTAAATACTTAATTTTATTTTCACCCTCATAGCCTCATTTTTGTTCATGTTATACTTACTTTTGTTCTGTTACTGGCCCCAGAGGCCCTCATCACATGTATGCTAATGTTTTGTGTGTTACAGTCAGTCATGTTCATGTTGTATGAAAATTGAGTCAAGAACTTCCTTACTCCATTCATTGTTAAGTTGCATGCAGTTTGGGTTTAGTCATACCCAGCCTATAGACACTTCTACTAGTGCATAGATTTCAAGAAAGGACGCAACAGTGGTACCGTCAGAGTTCGAGAATGTAAGAAGTAATTATCTTGTTGAAGTCTACTCCGTTATGAAAATGGAAGATATCCCAGACTCTTTAATCGTCAACTGGGACCAGACCGGCATGAAAATCGTGCCCAATGCCAATTGGACTATGGAGAAAAGAGGAACTAAGAGAGTGGAAATAGCAGCATTAGATGACAAAAGAGAAATCACTTTTGTGTTTGCTTCTTCCCTTACAGGCTATTTCCTTCCTCCTCAGGTTATATATCAAGGAACAACGCCGAGGTGTTTGCCAAAAGCTGTGCAGTTTCCAAAGGATTGGCATCTAACATTTTCTGTGAACCACTTGAAGCAATGAAACAACCATGATCAATTATGTTAAATATATAATTTTGCCTTACGTGTCTGAAAAGAGAAAAGAGCTTGGTCTGGATGCATCACACCCAGCACTGGTGATTTTTGACTGCAGTGCCGACCAAATATTTTCAAGATGCTCACTGATAACAACATATTCTACATGCTTGTGCCTGCCAATTGTACAGATCGGCTCCAGCCTCTAGACTTGAGTGCGAATAAGCCAACAAAAGATTTTATGAAACGCAAGTTTCAAGAGTGGTATGCCAACATTATCTTGCAGCAATTAGAAGATGGAGTCGAGGAGCCTGTTGACATGAGACTCACAGTAATGAAACCTTTGGTGTCCAATTGCAAGTGGGCTATAGAAATGTGCGATTTCCTTTCATCTCGACCTGACATCCTAATCAATGGATTCCGTGCAGCTGGAATTATTGACACATCTGAGAGTAATTAAGTACAACTGATTATCATTATGCAACTGATTTTGACTTTAATTTGGTTTATTGGTTATTTTTTTGACAATGGAACATAAGTATGGGATGTGCTTAATCAAGTTGATTATGATGCATATACAAGACTAACAATAATTATTTTCACAATGCACTCCATATGTTTTTATATAAACGATAACCTCGTACCACAGACGATAGCGAGTAGCTACACGTTATTTTGACACTGACAACACGTAGACAAGTGGATGTTTACGTCAGCGTCATGTCCGTTTAGTATTACTGACCATGCCCATAGTCGAACTTTTATACAGCCGAAAATTAACATTTGGCGAACTTGAAGAAACAAGCCGAAATTTTGTCTGGTCGAAAATTTCTACGTTTACGGTACCATGAAACTTGATAAATGAACTGATACTGAGTAAATGAAAGAAAAATCTCAAGGTCACTGTCCTTGTATGTTAATGTTAATTGTACAGCCCTGCATATTCCTAAATACCATGCCTTTCATCAATTCATCTAGTTCACGAAACAAGTGATCCAGAACCACGTGTACTTGTTTAAAGTGAGGATTGCTGGGGTCACAGATTCGAACATGATTGTCAGGAGGACGACTTTCATTTAAAAAACGCTGCAACCCCCCCAAAATTTGTGTGAATCTTCCAGGTGTATAGAAATCACCGTCGTCTTTACGGATTTCACTCACAAAAACACACAACCAGTGTGCAAGATTCTCTGGTTCATCTTTCCATATATCCACTGGACATTTGTTCTCGGCAATGGCGTTACGTTGCTCAATCCACTGCTTGAAAACAGAAACTGCCCAGTCGGTAGCTGGTCTCGCGAGCCAGACCCTCTGTTCCTTGAAAGTTATTAAGCAAATTATTATTGGGTGTGGCTATAGTGGGCGGGGATACGAGACGGAAAGAGAGAAATTTTTCAGTTCTGTTGACACAATTATTCCGTTCCGTAACCACACCCTCCACATAAAATTATGTACGTACGTATCGCGCGTATAGGGTGTGGTTACGGAGTCCTGTAACTTGGATCATCTCTTTCGAAATTTCCTTAGCGTGGCCACACCCAATTCTATTAGTCTCGTCCCCAGGCGCCCATGCCCTTAACGAGCGAGAGGGCGTCTGGCACACTAAGTCAACTTAGTATGGCAGGAAATTGATGGCAAATTATACGTGTGACGTACATAAACGCAATACTAAGCATGGCTGCAGATGTTAGTTCGGCGATAATGCAGTCTTTCCAGCACCTTGGGTACCTACCTACTGAAGATCAGTTTACTAAGTGCTAAACAACACTAACCTGGACACAAGCTCTTGCATAGCTTTAACACTTGAAGTGGCATTTTCTAGCTTCCTGTAGCATGGCTTACAAACATGGCATGTACCAAGGCTACGGGGATCAGGTACACAAACAAACTCTCTTAAGAAATTCATTCCATTTTCACTACTTCCCAGATTTCTCCATTCTTTAGCACTCTACGATCAAAAATTAAACAGTTATTCGCCATGTTAATAATAACTTTGCTTTTCAAGGAACAGAGAGTCTGGCTCGCGAGACTAGTTGGTAGCCTTTCTTGTATTTTTGGGTACCATAGATTTCTTGGCATTTTCTATGTCCTCTTCATCTACAACAAAAATTTCCGACGTTTTCCCAGTGAAAGGCTTGCGCTTTCATTCCTTACTGTTGGTGCTGCTACTACTACTACAGACGGCCATTCTCTGACTATACTGGTGCCAATTATCTGACATCATCATTGCATAAACCATAGCTTTGAAGTGTATTCACTAAATATACACCCCTCAGTGGGAAGGTCAATGTGGTTTGCCACCTTGAGGTGTATATTTAGTGAATACTGCTATGGTTTATAGTTTATATATTACATATATATATATAATTAATATATATGCAATCAATATTGATATACATACGTAGTCTAAGGAGTATAATACATAACCCAATAGTTTTTACAGTGATGTAAGAATAAACATTCTGTTATTACTATATTTATAATGATCAGGAGTATAGGGACCACAAAGACAACTAAGTATAAAGCAAGAATTATGAATCACGTGGCCAGACCCAACCAACTATGAAGGAAGGGTCTGGGTCAATGGATGTATCTAAAATGCAAAGCAGAATGCTAAAATGGAACGAAAATGGAATGGTACTACTAATTATAATATTGCTTTGCTAATCTCACCTTACAAAGAAAATAAATGTTAAATTCTGAGGCTAAAAGAAGAAAGTGAAAAATCCTGGCACATACATAGTAGCTGCTTGGTGCATGACTGGAACATTCAATACCATGCAATCATGCAGTGTATGAAGAGGTGCTGATGGTTTTCTGGTTATCATAGGTCAGTGGGGAGTGCTGCATGGTGGCTGAAGTTCATAACTGTAGTAACAAATATACTTATTTTGGTTATGAAATTATTAGTGGTTTGTTACTCACTTTACAAAAAATCTGCCAAATTTTGATCCCAGTTTTGGATCTTGCTAAGCAAGACTAGTCTCGCGTAGCCAGACCCAACCTACGAAGGAAGGGTCTGGGGACAAGCCTACATACACTTCGTTCAAGTACCACCGGATGTTGGGTGTAAAACTCCTTAACAGCTAGTTAATAAGTCCACTCCCTTCATTGAATCAACGCGCTAAAGTGGCAAATGGAGGATTGGTGTGTTATCTGTAAGTGTGATGTTAGTAGAGGTACAGCGAAGGCTAAAAGATTGAAATTGTACGGAGACAGTGCGGAAGCCACTAGAGAAAGGTTGGAATTATTCCTTTATCAAGAACTGTATTTATTGTTGGAGAAAACAAATTTCAGTAGAGAGAGTTGGCTATGCCACAAGTGTAAGAATGAGTATTTCGAGCTAATTCAGGAGATCAACGCGAAGAGAAAGCATTTAGTGAAGAAGCTGCAGAGTTTGGCTGCTTTTGCTGAACTAATGAAAGAGATCGCTATTGCTCTCTCCAGCAATAATTTCACACGTGTAAACGTATGAATATAATTATTTTACTTCATGAATATTATTAAGTAATTATGACCACTTAAAGTAAAGTGTATGTAGGCTTGTCCCCAGACCCTTCCTTCGTAGGTTGGGTCTGGCTACGCGAGACTAAAGCAAGACTATATATTACTATACAATGTGTTGAAGAACACACAAATAAGTATTACTCGGCATGAGTATAGGATAGCAAATAATAATACACAGCCAATAATAATATGTTTTAACAGTTAAACTTAGCAGTTTCATTAATTAAGAAAGTTAACATAATTATATGATTATATTATATATATATAATAATAATAATGTATAAATAATTTATAATACTATAATTATTACTATGTGTAACTGTAACAACATAAACTACAAACAGTGACTTGTAGACTTACAGATGATATGAGACATATGCATGTTGGATGAAGCTACACTTTCAATTTAATTAATAATTTTACTACTTCCTGCCAGAGAGGAAGAAAGCACAACCTACTTTTAATATCTATGTGCTTTGATGTTACTTTGAAGTTAGCTTCGGGCACTAAAGGAGATTAGAATAGCATGTTGGTGTATGTTTGACGTATAGACTTGCTTTCTAGCTAGTTAGTTCTAGTGAGAGAAAAAGGGATGTTGGGAAAAACATCATTCACTTGACGACTTGGGTTGATGCTGTGTTTGGAATAATTGGTAAGCAAGGCTGAGGTGACTGTTCCAGAAAGTTGCATAGAGCCTGCATTCAGTTGGTTTGCTGTGATTCTGAGCTACACCTTATAATATAATAAATTCAAATAAGTCGAAATTGAAAGGGCTACGATGATAATTATAATGATGTCTGAATTGCAATACAGACTAGATTACGTAGTGTATAATTAACCCTTGTGGAGCAGAGGGTTACTGTAATTAGGTTTTTTGTGTGTCGGTTTCAAACATTTCAACTAACAACATTGGAACTTTGATGGGCTAGCTACAAACAGACTTGGGATTTCACACACCTAGGGTCTCTTGTCATTAGAGTTTAATTAAATCTGTGTCCAAGACTTGAAATTATGGAATGATCAAAATAAAAAAACGTGCTTTTTCCAAAACCTTTCAGTTATAATGTTATGACAATATTTACAACTCACAATTGCCATTTCACCACTTTCAGAAGACTTCGGATAGCAAAAGAGTACATGGAAACGCAACGTAATATCATTCAAATCGGAATTGGTCATAACTAGAGAAACTGACAGAAATGATTTTTCTTATTTATTAGACTTTAAGACCAGACATGTGTCAAATGTGAAATGTGAAACCTTATCCATAATACAAATACAAAGGTGTCTGTTACAACCAATCTATCTAGTCTCTTTACTAATGTTATAGATATTCATTACCATGTTGTAATATATAATAGAGTAATTTTATTGAGCCTTAATAACACGGTAGAGTTTTTTAATTATCAATAATTAAAAAACTCTACTGTGTTATTAAGGCTCAATAAAATTACTCTATTATATAGTCTCTTTACTGTCAAGTTTAAAACTAGTCTCTTTACTGTCAAGTTCAAAACAGTTTGTTGGCTCCTTCTCCTGAGCCAAGATATCACATTCCTCCCCCATTGCAATGGTTGAAACCGATCAGGAGGTTTCTGAATATAAGTTGATCTTCGAGGTAATTGTGTTGGTCCGGAAGATGACTCAGATGATATTGAGAGGGATGTTGCTAATGTTTGGTCAGAAAAGTCGTCGAAGTCATTGATTGAATCAGACTCACAATGGAAGAGCCTGGACATCAAATGATCTACATATCTTCAAACCGGTTGTTTGTAGGATACCAACACCTGTTGTGAGACTGGTCCTGTTTAATTGTTACAGGAACCCAACCGGGTTTGGTGGAAGAGAAATGTCTGGCATATACAAGATCTCCAGTTCCAAAACATCTCGGGCCACAGGAGCATAACTCTTCCATGTCAGCATCAATTCTTGGCCACCACATAACCACATACTAGAGACGTCATTCTACTAATTCCTGGATGTGCTTGGTGTAGTTCCCTAATCAAGGACAGACAAAGCAATGGAGGTAAGATCACTCTTGAACCCCAGAAGAATGCAAATATCTTCAATACTTAGTTTATCCTTCTTCCGCTTGTATGGGAGGAGGCTTTCATCAGTATCAGAGAGAGACCATTCAAAATTTCAAAAGAATTAGATCTTGGGAAATACTGTCTTTGATTTGATTTGGCGTACTATTTTCATCAGAAAGTTGCAATTGCCAGGGACAAGAAGAGTCTGAGGGGAATCTGAGAGAGGGAGATGTCTCAAGGCATCAGCATTTGAGTAATCCTTGCCTGGACGATGAATGATTGAGTAACGATACGCTCCACAAGTGACCAACATTGAAGTCTGGATGAGACCACCTGAGGTATAGACCTGGAAGGGTTGAATATATGAGTGAGAGGTTTATGATCAGTGTAGAGTACAAACTTTCTACCATACAAGTACTGGTGAAACCTAATACACCTTATACCCAGGGCTTCCTTGTCTAGTTGCAAGTATTTTGTTTTTGAGTGGAGGCAAGGTTCCAGATACAAAACTGATCAGTTGTTGTTTTCCATTAATTTTGTGTGCGAGGACAGCTCACAGGCTGTACGCTAAGACATCACATGCTAATAGTAGCTTCTTCTTGGGATCATTATGTACCAATAGTCGAGGAGAGCTCAGCAAGTCCTTTGCTCTTTTGAGTGACTTTTCTTGCTCAGGTCCCCATTTCCATGGAGTAGAGTTCTGTAAAAATAAATAGAGAGGAGATAATTCATAGGACAGATTAGGTAGGAATTTCCCATAATAGTTTAGAAAAGACCTCAATTCAAACACATCGTGTGGAGTGGGTGCTACCAAAATAGCTTTGACTTTCGTAGAGTAGAATTGTAGACCATGTTCATCAATGAGATGACCCAAGTATTTTGTGGCGGCAGTAATGACATTCTGAGTCTCTGAATTTACAATGTGTTGCAGTATGTGGGCTCTACTATCTATGTCCGCACAGATAACAACTGAGGGAAGAAGAAAAATTGGAAGAAGTCATGTTTCAAGGCTTTGATTTCTTTTGAAGAAAATTGATAGAAGTAGGCTGAGAAGTAGAATTTAGAACATCACCAGTGTCCATCACTAGATAACTTGAGGGCTGTCTCAAAAGTCATATCATGATCTTGAAGAAGTCACTGCTGTATATGAGCATCATTAATACCACACACTAATCTATCACATAGCATGACTTCTAAACTGTGATCTAAATCACAATATTCTGTCAGCTGTCTTAAATGGGCAATGAATGCTGATACTGATTGCTGTCGAGAATATGAGCTAAACTTCAGCCGTTGAACAAATATGGATGGCTTTGGGTTGTAATGAGTTTGGACTAGTTCCACAATTCAAGTAAGGGTTAAGTTAAAGTTAGATTCATGATAAGCTTGTACATAGATGCTCCACATGAACTGAGTAAAATGGGCAGTTTCTTTTCTGCATTAGCTACATCATTTGCAGCTAGGTAGTGATCTAGACGTTCTGCATACAAATTCCAGTCAGAAGGCTCGGTCAAATTCTCCCACACTGCCATATAAGGCCATCATTTTACTGTTTTATCTTTTATCCTCATCACTAGAAAATGTAATATCTTTCAAATTAGAATTGGTTCAAAATTATGACTAGAGAAAGCTGACAGAAATCACTGTCCTTGGAGGCTCCTCCATGTCTAAATGGTAGATTTAGACTCAACGCTGAAGTTGGAAGTCAGGTGACAAGCAGTCATACTTATAAGAAATGTTTTGTACGGAATGGTTAAGAAAGTCATTCACTTTCAAGGGGATACTTGAATGGAATAGGTTGCCTTTTGACATTGTATGTTTGGATTCATGTAGTGCATCATTTACAGCAAAGTTTCATGCTTAATAGTTGACAATATAATTTTTTTTTCTTTTTTAAATTAATTAAATGATATATATTTCTTCTAATCTGTATCTGATTGTTACTGTGCCTATATTCATATTATTACTGTTTTTCTGTTGTTTTTTTATTTATATTTTGTCTATTATCATTTATTATTATTATGCTTATGTATGTCTTGTTGTATGATGCAGGACTCCTAGGTAGACCAGCCTGTGGCTGATGGGACATTTCCTGTTTAAAATGAAAATTTATCTGTATATCTATCTATCTATCTGTGGTATTTGAACTCTAAAACTTCTAATGAGAGTTTGACTTTTAATCTTATTTTGTGTTTATGTGTTAATAGTTTGATAAGTGTAAACTAATATATGTCCTTAGTTTTGTACCTTTTAGTCCTTATCATTGTATTATTGTTCTCTATGCCCATGCTCTCTTATATTCTTTTGTGTATTTTTAGTTTTTGTATAAATAGCAACTACCTTTGCTTATTCAGTGTACATCAGAGTTCCAATTGAATCAATACTTTGATCAATAAACTATTATTACACTATCTATAATTATCAGAGAGTACAGTAGTACTCTCTATCTAGGGATGTCATATTCAAAACTGTCCTATTCAAAACCGTTTATTGCATGGCTCCTTCTCCTGAGCCAAAGATGTCACACACAATATAACTTTGTTTGAAAGCTGCTATTGCTGTCAAATCACAGCTTGAAATCAAGTACAATTGAAGCTACAACACTGAGCTGGCTCTAAGCTTTCTGTCAATTTCTACCTGCATCTATTCATTTTATGAAGTCGCAAAACTGTAGGATTTCAGCACTGTGCTTCTTATAGTAGGATTATGCACTCTTGCTGGGACTGGAGTGTAAGTTGTTGACACACACACACATGCATAAACAGTATGTATAATAATTATCATTAATACAGTCAAGTATTGTCTGCAATTATTTTCTTGCAAGTAGTCATGTCATTCTTGCTTCCCAATCACACTTGTGGCGAGGGTTCTGGCAATTGCTAATATGAATATTTGACAGTTTTGCTACTTGCTGGTTTACTATTTACTAGATCTCTGGGCATTTAAAAGGTATTGCTAGTCATGAAATAACTCATTATCAAACATTATATCTATATTTTAACTTATATGTATGTATTAGCAGAGATTTCAGCTTACCACTTGCAGTTGAAATGTACGGGTGCCATTTTTTTCCAGGCCATCCATACATAGAGAGTAGTGCCATACTCTTTGATAAAGAACAGAACTAAGACTAAGTTCACCAATTATAGAGTTAGCGTTTGTCCAAACTGTTTAGCACACTTGTATAACCACAGGGGGAACAGCTTGGTTATCTTTATTATCTAAAATGAATCTCTGAATAAAGTGGAGTATTGTCTTCAGGTAGGCAATGTTGAATACAAAGTACAGGCACACAGTACGTGTATACGACTCATTCTGAGAAATCTTGAAAATCTCGTCATCAACATCCAAAATCATCTACAATTTTGATGAAGTGCTACTATGTAAACAGAAGCACAAAACATTGTTAAATAAAGGCAAGTACAAACATGCATTGTTAAATAAATGAAATTTGAAATGAAGTCACTCCAATAAACATTAATCTTTCTTCACCAATATAGAAATGTTTATCACAGTTACTTGCACTACTAAGGGGTTTAGGTGGATTCAGTACATTGCCGAGTAGCTCCCCGCTTTTTGTATACTTATAAAGATTGCTATTTTCAAAATCTGTAATGAAGAGAAAGTCGTCTTTGATTGCTATATCACACAATAACCTCCTAGTTGAAAGGACATAATGAAATCTCCATCCTGGTCATAATGGTAGACATATCCTTCATTTCCAGGGTCAATAACGACAAATGCAGAACCATCACTGTCAAAATGAAATTAATGTAGAATGGATTTTCAACATCTATAATTTCCTTATGTGAAGCTTGCAGAGAAGTACTATTTGGTTCAACGAGCAACCTCAACACACTGCTGGCCTATCACTTTAATCACAGGATATATATGCATCATGTTCTGATTGATTTACAATTGTCTGTAGGTGTCCTTGTTAACGTTTAGGATCACTGCTTTTATATCTAATGGTTATATATATGAGTTGTATGTTTTCCAGAACAATCATTGAACTTATTATTAGGCTACTACTTGGATAATACATCTGTACTTTCCATTAGAAACAAAATATATATGTTTACAATGGGTAGTAAAATTGTTTTTCCAATAATATTGGGTTCCTATATTCCTTTAGATGCTTCATTATTAATCACTACTAAGTAAATGAAACTCATAGTACAAGCATGTAAACTGTATTTACTAAGAAATACTGATTTTCAAAAGATATTGGATAACACATCAGTCATCCTGTACTAGTACTATAAATTTACTAAGTCATTGTGAATAACAGCAGTCTAATATTGATATATAAGAACACAAAATAAAATGACTTACTACCATTGAATTCAGCAAATACATAACGTATGCATAATATCATTATGCTGAACACACACATGCACGCACATACAAACACAAGCACACCTGTGCTTGCCCCTATGTCTGATGTCTTCCTACATATAGTGTGTGTTTGTGCTATCCACTCCAAACAAAAACAGAACACATTTGAAACTCCAAAGCATGCATCAACATACATTTTAGCAGTAAGCACTACAGGAAAGATCAACAAATTAACAGTATATATGTTTATATGTATTTACATCAAAAATATTGTGATCTTTCAATCCTAATAATTATGTATTTGAAGTAGCTGAATAGTGGTGATACATTAATGTACAATGACATGTATTACAATTCAACTTCCCATGTTGTTTTTACTTGTACATGCATATACAGCTAGTGAAAGTCATTATACAGTACATTAATTACTCAGTTAGACTGGAAGGTAAGTTAAATATATAATTATGTTTATAGTATTGGGGTTGCAAATGTTTTCTGTCAGTATAATTATAATATTTGGGAATTACTTAGTTTTTCAGTACTCTTGTCTGAAGCATGCATATGAGCAGGAGCATATAGTTCATCACTACTGGACCTGTGCCATATACCAGTATTTTCATAGTCTGTGAAGGAAGGAGAAATGCCTTGTGAACACTGTCAAGAATTTGAAGGAAAAGCACCCTGCATAGGTGCTGGAACACGGGGGGGAAGGGGGGTTGGGGGTGGGGCAGGTGGGGCACAGCCCCCCTAGATTTTTGGTTAATTGATATATTTTACTGAACTACATATACGAAATAAACAAAAAGAGAACAACTTGCAATTAACCCTGAATTTACAATTGCAACTAATCATTGCCACTTTTCTATTGATGTGATCATGTGTTATTTGTTTCAGCTGATGAACTCAGCAGCTATTATTGTCAAATACACACAAAGTTGTAGAGCAGTACCTTAACTCTGTCTAAGTCTAAGATATAGACATTGATCGACTGGTATACCAGACCTTTTGAAGACATTCAACTCAGCAAATCCTTCTCAAGAAATAATGCTCTGTCTGCAGTGCAGATATAGTCCAAAATGATTCAAATATTCCATGGAATATTTCAATCATAGAATTCGAAACGTGCCGGCGCGGCCGGCCTGAGTATGGAAGTCACGCGGAAACCATTTGCGGTTCCGCCCACTCCCGGATTACGACAAATGTATTGTTGTCTGGTTGTTCAGTATACATACATCTAATGCGCATTTTACTAATTATATTAAAATAAGTAAAAGATATATACATCTATGTACCAATCATCATGCATATTAGATACACAAAGATTGGAACCCCAAAGTAATTTCATTAAAATATTTATCTGCTTCTTTCAGACTAGATAGGGAAATTAAAATTGCAATTATTGGATTATAATAACATATATATTTGGAAGTTTCAGCTTATGCTAGTACTACCATACATTTTGGTTTTTGACGTCATTTCATCTTCTTTCATTTTTGTTGAAAATAATTCTTGTTTCCATTGTTTTTTTTTCTGAATGGTTGATGATTTGTGGATAATGTTTATATATATATATATAATTATATAGGCTGCAATTTGCAAACATAATTTTGTGTAAGTGATACATGACTGGCTTTGAGAAAACCAGGCTTACGAATAGTGAATAGTATGGCATAGCCACTCCTAGAGGAGTAAGGGTCTGGTACAGTTAGCATGTCCCACAATTGTGCTGACGAGTTATAACTGTTTTGAACAAGGGTTCCAGATTATTTTACAATAATGATAAATAATAATAATTGTAATACCAGTATAGATTGCATATAAAGGTGTCCCAATACTACTTTAAAGCCGTAACAAACACCCACCCTATCATAGTTTTAAAATGAAATAGCCGGCTCAGTGTTTCAGGATCAAGAGTGCATCGTTGTACATTTACATCAGTAAATCCTTGTTCCTTGAGTGCCATTTCCAGGTACTCTCCTGTGACACACATAAATGGGTACATCCTAGATCCAGCCACATATTCTCCAACTTCATTTTCCATTGTCCTGAATTCAGGTGCAAACATCATAAATGTACCACCACATTTAAGAAGACCAGAGAGTTTACTGAGGCCTGTCCTAAATTTTGCTTTTGTATAACACGCAGCTACAAGACAGCCTGAGTCAATTATGACATCATAAGGGCCTAGGAACTCTTTCTGTATTGGTGGATCTGCATTGATGTCACAGTGTGCTATCTTCACCACTTGGCGAACCACCTCTTCCCTCTCTCTTGCTTCCTTTTCACTTTTACCCTCTAGTTTCTTCACCACATTATCAAAGAAGGGTGACCAATTAAATGCTGTGGGATCCTTTTCCAGCCATTTCCATAGTGTTTCCAGATTATTTTCTGAATAGTCAGACCACACCAGTTCAGATGCATGAGCAGCAGCAGATATACTGTTCATCACTACTGGACCTGTGCCATACTCTAGAATTTTCAAGGACTGAGAAGGAAGATGTAGAAATGCCTCATGAAAACTGTGAAGAAGGAACATCACTCTGTCTGGAGTATTTGAATCATAGAAACGTGCTTTTAGGTAGTTATCAGAGTCAAATGACTGGTACTTAATATCACTAGCCATTCTCATTCAGACAGACGTGAGCAGCTGTAGTTAGTTTTCCGTTCGTAAATAATTGTTACACGTGCGCGCATGCAACACATGTGTGACTGTGTGATGAACTCGAGGGTGACCTTTTACCAGGACTATACGAGAAGTTTATAACGTGACCAAATATGAATTATTCATTATCCATGAGAAAACATGACCTTTCCCCCAGCTGAGGCCCTTTCGGGCCTTCCCGCATCATTGAAGGAGTACTTCAGTCAGTTCATCAAAGACCGAAATCAGGCTTACACTTACTTCTTCAAGCCCCAGCTTTTGAGTGCACAGAAAGGTAGATACACTAGCATAGTCATCACAAAGTAATTATAGGGATACTTTTTCTCAATATTATAATTATCTTGTTCAATTTTGTTTTATTAATAATTAATCATGTTGCTATTATCCAGGTTCTGTGTCATGACGTCAGTCTGCATTGCAACGATTGCCAAGATTCATAAAAATTGAAAACTTCATAAAAGTATCCTGTTTGTTATATTAATTGTAATATTTAACAACCACTACCACCACCAGTTGGTATGACACATCTGTATTGCGTAGAGATAAAATTATATATAGACCATTAATTTAATTTTAAAATTAAGTGATATTAATTAAACTTCATTTCATTTCATTAGAGTAACAACTCAATTATCGGACACCACCCATATTGAGACGCTATAACACTTTCTCTATCACCACAACTGGAATTACTGCACCATAGTAAGAAAGTATACCAAGTAATATCCCTGCATAACAAGTTTCATGACGATCGTTTGCTTGGTCTTGGAGTAATAAGCTTGCAAAAATGAAATTCAGACACACCTATGATAGGAAAAATTAATATATTTACGGAAAGGTATACCCCGTACATCTTATAGAACTGCTGAAAATAAATGGCTACTGTACCATCTGCTGCAACAACATCTACTCTAGTCATAAACCAAATCTCGTCTCTTACAGTTGCTTGACTGATTTTTTGTATTCAGCCAATCAATAATCGGCCACACATTTTTGTAATTAGTCAATTGATAGTTGCCAAAAAATTATACTTCCTGTACTATTTATTATTATTATTATACATGTAACTCAAAAACGAAGCAATGGATTAAATTTTTACATTATTATACAAAAAAGAACGGGAAGAATAATTATATGAAAATGGTGCAGATAAAAAGATTGTTAGTCCTTCCATACTAATGTTATGAACATTTTTCCTAATGTGAACAACTTTTAACTATGGCTTCAACTTGACAACAGACTCAACAATGATGTCAAATGTGATTTAATCACATACTTTTTATGTTACCATGATATAAAATATATACATATAGTAAGCAGTTATGGGCATATAACACCCTACAAAAAGGGCTATATCATATACGGTAGACTTCAAAATTATTATCAATTTCCAAATTGTGAAGCCACAGTAGGATTTCGTTTTGAAATCCAAATCAACTAACACTTTATAAAGTGGCTTTCTAGTATTGCAATCCACATTTTACATGGATTCCACAATCATTACATTTATTTTCAGGTTGCAATACGTTTGAAGTCTACTGTACATACACGTCGAGTAGTTTTACAAATGTAGGAAAGTTATTTAACACTCCAGTCATTGCCACTGCTTCTGGTAACAACAGGTTGGTACTTAATACCAATCCAGTGTGCACTATAGTACACATACATGTGGTAACATGCCTAATGAAAGTATTCTGACAATACTTAATAAGTAGTGTAGAACTTTTTGATAGCCTATAATGTGCAATATAATTACATTACTGATTGCAGTGTAGTCATGTTAAAATTAATTCCCGGGGACTAAGTATAATGGTTCTTACTAACAGTAATTTGTGGGGGACAAGTGCATATATCAAACTGGAATGTTGATTAAGGTGGGGCTACATAGTCTGTAAGTACATAATAAGTAGTGTAGAACTTTAAATACAATTTAGCTTCTTATTATAATGTGCAATATAATTAACACTTAATGAAATTATTAATCATTCCTTTTTTTTGCATGAACATTGCATTTGTTACACATGAAGTGAGGCTTGTAAGAGTGTAGTTTGAAGTAATCTGATTGGTGTGCAATATTTCTGCAGCTAGTAATGTAGACAACTAATTTTGGGCATTGCAAGATCTAGAGTTGAGGAAGAGTTTTTATAGTATTGAACATCCTTGTGTCCATGTAGCTGAACCATATCATTACAATTAACACCACCACCATCTGGATCTCAAAGTAAACTATAGCCTTCATTGGTTATATCTTGATTTCATGCACTTTTTTTAAAGAGTGAGGCTGGACGAGGAGGGGTTTGATCTAATTTTGTTTATTTGTTAGATGTTGGAAATATTCACAATCATTTGTACATGAAGTCTGTTTGATGTAGTGAGGTAGATTAGCCATTTTCCAAATAGTGTGCAAACCTCAAATTGGTGTTTAACCTATATTCAACAACTTATCAACCAAATTATGGCTTTGAAAAAGTAATAAATCCCCTTATGATGATGCTAATTGGTTGGCAGAATATATAGATACTTTTACAGTATAACTAAATATCTATAGAGTGTTCAAATGAATGAAAGTTATCATAAAAAGTGCACCCTAGTGTTGTACCATCGTATGCTTACTGAGTTTATCACTGTTCAAAAGTAATTTACTCTTGAGAAACTCAACAACAGAATAGAGAGTACAGGAGACAGCCCTTCATCTCTGTACTTTACTGACAATCCTGTGTACGGGAAGGTATACAGTAGTAATAATACTATAGTTACATAATTATAGTTAATGCGAAGTAATTTTATGCATTATGTACTGTGTCATATTATTCTTTATATATAGCTGTTGAATTTGAAGTTGGGTATTACCAGTTACTCTTCCAATTCTCATATACCTGATGACAATCCTATCTGGGAATGTTATCAAATGCCTTTAGATTCTCTGAAACTGTGTATGGTCAGATTATGTCTCTAGGAACTTAGGAATATATTTGAAATCACAGATTTATATACCCATCACAAAATGTCGTTGTCAGGTTACACCTAATACAAGGATGATTGTGACCAGAATGTTCATGATTTGCCAAGATTCACAAAAATTGAAGACATCATTAAAGTATACTGTTTGTTAATTGTGACATTAACTACTACCACCAGTTGGTATCACACGTCATTATTGCATAGATATTATATAGACCATTGGAAAACTACATTAAACCTCATTTCATTTCAAGTATTATAGTCCTTTGCTTCAAGAAGTTTTATTGATAATTTCAATACTGATATTATATATAATGTGTGAATTATAAAAACTGTTTAATACCAGATAGTTTGAAAATTACCTTGTCATAAAGTATAATGTAATTATGCATCTTATAGTCAGAATTATAAATTACGTTCTATCTGCTAAATCATTCTTGTCACAACTGCACATTAGAAAAAAACTATGCATAATTAGAAAAAAACTATGCATAATTATACTAAATAGTTACATTGATATTACAATAGTTGTTGTTATTACCACTACTAACTTGTTTATTAACACTCAACCATGTTTTTTTATTAGGCCTTATCTTGTATTCAATAGTATGGAAACAGCCAGTCATGCAAGAAATTATCCAATAAATCTAGTAAATCGCCAGTAAATTGAAACTGAACTGTATACAAAGTAATTGGGGAGCAGGATGAGAGTGATGAAAATAGGTTAAAATGTCTGGCAGTTAGCTCAATGTTTCCATACCTCTTCTTGTATCTATATAAAATCCTACCACTTGCTCTACTTTCATGCCTTGATGAAGACACTTGTCTGTTGGTGTAGAATTGTTGGTTATTTCAAAATTACTGATGCATCAGTTATATATCTAAATGTAAGCATGTTTGTTGATGATATGTAAGACACATCATACTATATTTGGTATGGCAATGCTTTAGTGCAACATGCTAATAATCAAAGCACATACACACAGAATTCCCAATTAATTATGAACATGGATAATTTATATGGACGAAAGTTCTAATATAAAACAAGAAATTAAGAAAATCTTGGAAAAAATAATGGATATGGATATGCAATTACATGCATGCAGTATGCACGCACGATTTGTGCGCAAGCATGCACCATTTGTGCACATGTTTGTTGGTGTGTGTATTTGCATGCATGCACATGTTACATGATCCTGTATACATGCATGCTGGTGGCTTGCATCCGACAATATAAAATGTTTCCTCGCACTGAAATGTATTTATTATTTTCATAGTAGCTCTTCAATAGACAAGATAACAATAAGCAACAGAAGATGTCAAACATAACGAAAGACTTAAAGCAGTTATTATCAGATATTGACCACTCCTTTACCTTAAACAGTAAAGTCTCCAATATTGTAGATGATTACTTATTCAATAAAGAAACAGTTAAGAGTGAATTTAAAAAGAAAGAGGGAACATGAGAATATTGCAGGTACGAAGAAAAGTAAAAAGAGACTAAGAAAACTTTAAAGCTTGAATGTAATCGAGTTGCACCTTGTTCATGGAGATAAAGAATTACTGCAACTACTGAGTGATATATTTGGTGAAAGACACACAAACACATTATAGAAGAGCTACCATAAAATTTGATGAACACAATATTGTACATGTCTTTTTGTATAATGCAAATAAATAAAACGCCAGTGGAATTATTGAAAATATCGTGAGTGAATACATCATTTATGGACATTCAAATTAATTGTGTAGTAAAACTGGAAAATCTAGATGGATAAAAAAAAATTAGGTTGCTCTCTCATGTCATAATTATAACAAATTATGATGTAAAAATTTCCTGTTATCAATATTCTTTTCTAAGCTAACTACTGTAGAAATATAGTTTATATTCATTTGTGTGAAAATGACAATCAACAATACCATTAGCTTTGTATAACAACACCATGCATGCATGCATATTATAGTTCTGTGTGATAATATTTTTAATACATTATGCAATATAACATTGTTATGTATATGAAATTATGTACATAACACATACTATAAAACTTGTTATTCTTTTTTAGTTCTTCTTGTTAGTCACTATTTTTGTTCACTCTTTCTCTTTTATTTCAAAGAATTAGTTATATATCTTTTATTGAATGAAAATGTGCATGTGTTTGTCCCTTCTTTCAGTGGTATATTGTTCTTAAGGTTGTAGTCTTTTCCGTGGGCGGATGCTACTCCAATCAGTTTCTAGTCTTGCCAGCTTCTTGCTGCATACAATCTGGTTCCATTCTGTATATTTTGGTAGCCACACCACCCGTGGGTATAATTATTGGGCCTAAATGTTTTCCCGGTGGAGGGGGCGGTGGGTGGTAAACAATGGCGGGGTAACTGTAGTTGCTCTCTGAGAAAGATCGGAGTTTAATAGTGTCTAGAAAGGTAAATTTTATGGTTTCAGTGAAAAGCTACAGAATTCAGCTTTCTTCAGCCTCTTGTAACTTTAAAAGTAAAATGAATTTGCAGAAAACGGCTTCGTAACTTTTCTCAAAATACATTGTACTTGGAGCACGCCGTTTATGTGGGCGTGGCTTTTGTGGTTTTGTACTTATGTTAATTGGAAAAATGGCGATTTTAACCATATTTCTTCAATTACAGGACAATATAAAGCTGATCAGAAGATATGAAGGTTGCTATTACACCAGGTTAGAGTCATATTATATAATATTCTATTTTGAAACTGATTGGAGTCGCATCCGCCCACTCCCTAGTACCACCTTAAGTCTACTTTTAATTGCGTGTGCTACTTTTTTAGCGACTAACATAATAATTGCTAAAATTAGTATATACTTGCTACAAAATATATTTTGTGATCATTTTATATATTTTTATTAGGCATATTAGGCATATTAGGCCGGCGGGCATGGCTCAGAAATACGCTGAATCCAAGTGTTTAAAAATCGCTAAATTTAGGGGGCATCTCCAAACTGAAGCTTATTTATATGCTTAACGTCGCAGTGACGTTACTGCAAGACCTCCCCCACCCCCCTCCTCTTAACGAATACTCCAGTGTATCATACTAACTTGTGCTTTCAATGTTTAGCGTCATGCGCAGAACCCCAAAGCGTCACTATGATGTTAAGCGTACAAACTTCAGTTTGGAGATGACCCCTTAGTCAACACTATCAGAGAGTACACAAAGAAGCGATACTTATGCATGGTTGTTATGTGGAAGTGGTATTTCATTTTGTTGCCAAAGCCATCTTGTTCCTGTGCTTTTTCAGTTTGAATATATATCCCTACATACTCTTTCATTTTTTAAAATGTTTTTTATTATTCTTGTTATAATAGTAAGCTTAAGGTATTCTTAACAAGGAAGAACTGGTCATTGCAGAGATTTTTTCCCACACTCAAACATGTTTTCTATCAACGCTAATGTTAAATTTAAAAAGAGTGGTAATTAAACTATGATTCAGAGTTCTCAATCTGATTCATCAATGGTAAAATTCAAATTTTCTTTGCCATGCTTTCAGAATTATATTGTTTTAATGTGCCACAACACTAAAACTTCCCAAATATAAAACCCTATAGATCCATGATTAGTATTGCTATGGTCATGATTTATATTCTTATCATTACACATAATATATTATTATTAGTATTATTATTACACCACAGCTGATCTACTAGTTCTGTTACAGTGTTCTGCCCAAGATATTTAGAGTGGTGGTTGGATTCTACATTGCATTTAGTGCTGTTTATCCAATATATCCTTAATATTGTCTCAGCAGCCTATATACACAGTATGTATTATCTGAGAGATGGTTAATTTATCTGAGAGGTGGTTATTCCCGACCAGTGCCAACCAGTGTGAGCAGAACACTGCTGTTATAATGCAATTTGTATTTGTATCATCTGAGACATAGCATAGCATCAAAATTAAAGAATTAAGAAATTGAACTCAACAAACGAAAGTTACAACTTCTTTACCATGCAAGCACAGTCATCCATTGTAAACTTTATAAGGCTGTAATTTAAACAAACTATTGCTGAGAAATGAAGTAGCTTAATTTGTATAATGTAGTCCCATTCCACACACACATACAGAATTATCGTTAAATATGAACATGAATGCATTGACGAAAGTATAAATGATTGGAAATAAAAATATATTGTGCATGCACATGCTCATGCATGCACACACCATTTGTGTACATGTTTGGTGGTGTGTGTTCACTTGCATGGTATGCTCGTGTGCGTGCATGCATGCATGTAGATTACTTCTATAAAATGTTTCCTCACACTGAAATAACAGCTCTTTCAACAAAAAAAATATCCCAGAAGATGTCAAACATAACTACTGAAAAGAAAGACTTGAAGCAGTTAACAGATAGTGATCGTTCCTTTACCTTCAACAGTAAGGTCTCCAGTTTTGTAGATGATTACTTATTCGATGAAGATACAGCAAAGAATGGATTAAAGAGAAAGAGGAAATCTGACAATATTGCTGGTACAAAAAAAAGTAAAAAGCGGCTAAGAAGACTTTAAAGCTTGAATGTAATCAAACTGCAAAGCATTTCAAGTTTAGACTTGTTCATGGATACAGAACTGCTACAACTGCCAAGTGATATAGTTGGTGAAAAACAAACAATCACAGATATTCCGGTATAGAAGAGTCATCATTAAAAAATGCTAAACACAAGTATATTGTATTAAAATTATGTATTATATATTTTTTAATAGACAATAGCTCCTTGTTTAAAACAAAGTCAAGTAAATGATTGAAAAAAATCTTGAGCGAATTTATGGAAATTCAAACTGCAAATTAATAATAATTATAACACTGTGTAAAATTAGATAACACAATATAAAGGAATGTAAAATATCGAGTTCAATACTACTTTTCCCCCCACAGAATGTATGCTGTAGCCACTGTATATATATATATATATATATAATTATATATATATATATATATATATATATATATATATATATGTATATTATATAGTATGCTAATAGGTCCTATATACAAAATATAGGACCTGAGTTTTGTGTCCAAGGATGTGATATAGCCCGAGCCTGCGAGGGCTATATCACATCCGAGGACACAAAACAAGGGTCCTATATTCAGTATATAGGACTATTAGCATACTATACACAATATATTGTATGATGTTGACATCCCCTGCATAGTGTACACAGAGTGGTCAGACAGTTCTATATTTAAAAATATAGACCTCCTCTTAGGTCTATATACAATATATAGACCTCACCACATCAAAGGAGCTGTCACCATCATACTATATATATATATATAGGGCATTATTCTTCAAAAATGATCATTCAACATAGTTAACAATCTATGTAACAGAGCTGTAGAACAGCAAACTTTAACAATGAGCACAGCACGTTGTTTTGTGATATATAACTATACATAATGCATGTGACATTGTTATGTATATGAAAATATGTATACATTACAGGCTGTAATCCTACTAATATTCTTTTTTAGATCTTCTTGTTCTTCCTTTTATTCACTTTCTCCTTGATTTCAATGAATCAGTTGTATTATTTTAAAAAGGGCTTTGTGGCTATAGGTAGAATAGTCAGGTAAGTCATTAGAATAAAGAATGAAAGAACATAGAAGAGCTGGAGATATGAATATTTCTGTATTTGCAGAGCATGTGAGTAGGAAGAAACTAAAGCCTGTGATAGATGGCATGCAAAATGTCCAAGGGAATCTTGGCACATGATGAACTATCCAAATCATATGAATAGAGAGAAAGAAATATCTATGAGTATCACTCTCTCATACCTCAAATTGATGACTTATACTGTATTCATTAAATTAGATCTTTATTTATTTATAATTATATAATAATTATGTATAATAATTATTACGTAATTTTATTTTTTATAAAGTATAATTTTATTATATAGCTATAATAAATGATATAAAAATAAATAAATAAAACTAATTTGTAAAATTAAATATAATTAATGAATACAGCATTAGTCATCAGGTAAGAGAGAATAATAAATATCTGGTAAAACTCCTTTCTCTCTATTCATACAATCTGGATGGTTCACCAAGATTCTAGTAGACCTTTAATATGCCAGGCATTTTATACTTGACCTTCTTCCCAATTTATGCATACGCAAGGTGACTAGTCCATGCATGCTCTGCAATTGCCGAGGCATTCATATCTCCAGCTCTTCTATGTTCTTTCATTCGGTAAACTAATGTCCTACCCGACCGGTCTGCCTATCCACAAAACCTTTTCAAAATAATAATTATAACTGATTCATTAAAGTGTAAGAGACTTAAAGTGAATAAAAGGAATAACAAGAAGATCTAAGAAAGAATAACAGTATGATCACAGCCTGCGATATACATAATTTCATGTACATAACAATGTTACATGTATATCAGAACATTATAATTATATAACAAAACAATATTGTGAGTTCACTTTGGAAGTTTGCATAGTGCTGTTATACAGATTGTTGATTATCATTTTTCACACTACAACTGCATTGCCCCTATACAGTAACAAGCATACATTCTGTAGAGACAAAAGTAGTATACATTGATCATCACAGAAAAATGTACATTCTTTTTATGGCCCGTAGGGCCATCCCTATAATTGCTTTCCACGGGGTTTAATGTATATATATATATATATATATATATATATATATTCTTGTGTCACTTGCGCGACTATGCGTTGTATACGTAGTTAAGGAAGTTGCGTCATTCCCGGGGGCTCGGTCAATTAATGGGCGTGGCGCGTAAAAGAACGCGCGTTTGAGCTACAGACCAGCCAGGAAGATTCAGAAAGGATGTAAAACTGCTAATAACTGTTGTATATAGCAGAGAAACAGTATAGATATTATGCAAGAATTTTTAACAAGTAAGTATGATAAGTTGTTGAGTTTCAGACACGAGGAAGTCATCATTTAGAACCTTGAAGGAGTACCTCAGTCAGTTCATCAGACATCTGTGTATTTAGACTGCAATTAAGCTTACACTTACGTCTTCAGGCCCCAGGAGTACACAGAAAGGTAGAGACACTAGTGCCATCAGCAATGCTTAATACATAGTCATCACAAAGCAAATATAGGGATGTTTTTTTCTCTATATACACTTGTTTATTATAATAATAATTTTTTTCAAGTTTTGCAAAATATTATATATATTATTCATTTGTAGTTTGAATGTCCATAAATTCACTCAAGAGTTATTATTGACTTTTTTTAAACAAGTAATTATTGTCTATTAATTATACAAAATTACAATACAATAATCAATTTTTTTATGGTTGCTCTTCTGTACAAAAATATTCATGTTTGTTTGTCTTTCACCAAAATATATCCCTCGGCATGCGCAGTTGTAGTAGTTCTGCATCCATGAACAAGTATAGCTTGAAATGCTTTGCAGTTTGATTATGTTCAAGCTTTAAAGTCTTCTTAGCCTCCTTTTACTTTTCTTTGTACCAGCAATATTCTCAGTTTCCCTTTTTCTCTTTAATCCAATCTTTACGGTTTCTTTATTAAATAAGTAATCATCAGCAATATTGGAGACCTTAAAGGAATGGTCAATATCTATGGACTGCTTTAAGTCTTTTTGTTCAGTAGTTATGTTTGACATCTTCTGTTGCTTACTGAGATCTTGTTTTGTATGGAGGAGCTACTATGAATTAATGAATAAGTTTCAGTGTCAGAAAATATTTTATAGATGCAAGCAAGCTACAAGCATGCATGTATATGGCTGCATGCATTTAAGCATGCATGCAAGCACACACACCACCAAAATGCGTGCACAAATGGTGTGTGTGTGCATGCACATGTGCACACATGCGCATGCATGTAATTACAAATGCATGCATACTTATGATTTTCTTCCATGATTTTATCAATTTCTTCTTTTATATAATTATACTTAAGTGTTTTGATTAGAACTTGTCCATGTATGCATATTCATAATTATAATGATAATTCTACATTATATATACATATTAAGCTATTTCCTTTTTAAACATTAGTTTGTTGAAATTACAGTCTTACAAATTTGATAATTGATGCCGTGCTTGCTTGGTAAAGAAGTTGTAACATTCATCCATTGAGTACAATTTCATAATTAATATTATATAAAGATGTCCCATATAATACAAAAAAAATGTTGTAACAGAACCAGTAGACTAGTAGTGGTGTAATAATATAATAATAATTATTATTATAATTATAACATGTATCAAGACTTATCTTTATAATTTTAGCAGAGATTTCATTACTTTCAATTGAAATGTATGACCAACCATTATTTTTCATGCCATCCCTACATAAGAGAGTACTACCGTACTCACTGCTGATATATGCAAATTGGTGGGACTGAAGATCAGACCTTAGTAATAATAATTATTATATAATTATGTTGCATAGTAATAGTACTTATAGGTTTTGGTAATTTATTTACTGTTAGTTTATACATTATAGCTAATTATATTGATAATTTAGCATTGGTAATAGTGATTTAATGTAGTGTACCGGTAATGGGAAAATCATGCATTGTTAATGGTAGTAGAGATACTAGAGTAGCACTGGTAATACAAATGGCATAAATGCTAAGTGTGCTAATCACAGCTGGAATTCAATAATTACAAACCTTTCCAATTATATAACTACAGTAATAGCAGGGAGGCAATACTTTATGAAAAAATGGAGCTCACCAATTACAACCCGGGTTCTGGCTTCGCCCCAAATGTTTCAGTTTCCCCAGATAACCAATATATTGAAGTGTTGTTCTAGTTCTTTGGTGCTAGAACTAAAAATAATTATAGCTATTATATATAATTATATATATATATATATATATATATATATATATATATATATATATATATATATATAATATATATATATATAATTATAATATAATTATAATTATATATATAATTATATATATTCTATATATATTTTAGTTCTAGTCTATATAGCAAGTAAAACAATACTAGGACTACAATATTTCAAGTTACACTATTGATTGCTTTGAACACTACACCTAAAACATCTATTACTTTCAGTGCTAGAACTAAAATCAACTTATTTCCCTTAAATACTAGAAGCATAATATAACACTAGAACTAAAATTAATTTGTTTTAATACTAGTACTATAATTTTATAATAATACTATAACTAAAATCTATTGATTCAAAATTTTTTTAGGATTATCGTCTATAAATGTATTATAATATTATATACAAAATTGTAAAAGAATATTGTGTTCCATCAAATATTATAGTTGCTCTTCTATATCAGAATATCTGTGTTTGTTTGTCTGTCACATACCACTCAGCAGATGTAGTATGTAGTTCTATATCCATGAACAAGTGCTTTGCAGTTTGATTCAAGCCTTAAAATCTTCTTAATCTCTTTGTACCAATAGAATTCTCAGGTTTTTCCCTCTTTCTGTGATGAAGCATTTTATAGATACCAGCTACAAGCATGCAAAGACGAGTATGCGCACACTAACATACATGCACAAATGCTGCCACATATATATATATATATATGCAGAATTGCTGGATGTATTTGCATGTTGCCACATGCTTCATTCAATCCCATCAAAATGGGTTTTAATAGGATTACAATAGTCCTTGTTTGCCCATGCCATGTATAAAATATACTCTCCATTAGAAATACACTATTACATTAGAAGTGCACTGAAACTATGTACTGTTGGCATAGTCAAACAGGGGAACAAAATTGATCTTTAGGACTTGAGAGAGTTAGACTAACATGAAACAAAATATAATTACGGAGAACATATCCTCATTATGTCCTATGTCTCAACAGTTATGATGAACACTGTTATACATCTACCATCAAAGTAATGTATGATTGGACATTACGTTTTGTTGTTGTCATGATTATCTGAAGAATTCAAACCATACATAAAAAGTAATATCAAAAGCCATAAAAATATTGCATGACTAATCATCGTCATCATCTATAGTAAAATCAAATGGTTTAAAATTATTTCTAAACTTTTCAGTTAATTTTATTTCTTCTTCTTTGCTAAGAGCACAGCTTTTCCAGTTGATTCTGTTTGGAGTGTTGAGAATAAGAGGAGATGCCAGCACTTCTCTGAATCATGAAGAAACAGATATTTAAGACAAAGAATTAAAAATGTATTTTGCTATATTAAAAGTTAATGGCCAAATCTGGGAATGAATATTGACTACTAGTAACTTGGACATGAGTGTGACCATTGGAACTCTTAGTATTTTTAACTAAATAAGCTTATTGGTTGCATCTTTCAGAAAAAAAAAACGTTATATACTGATACTAGAAACAATGGCTGATACAGATTATTGCTCCAATTATCGGTATATCTCTATTGCAAAGTGTAAAAGAGTATTTTGGAACAAATAACTAAAATATGCATTGGCTCACTTAGCAAATAGTAGGCAGGCAGTAGTCCTTCATTTTTTTAGTCCACAATATTAATCGTGTTTTTAGATACATGGTGCATGCACGTTAGCAAAGCAGTGAAGCTTTGACTACACACTGAATGAAGGTTCAGACGTTTGGTATATTCATCCCAACACTAATTAACATGTGCACACATGCATTCCTTTTCTTTGATGGAAGAAGTAAGGAAATTTCAAATTCATTGGAAATAGAATTTGTTTGTATTTTGCAAGATGTAAAGTTCATTCATAATCACCTTGACTTCTGAAAATGTTCATCATAACTTTAGTTTGGAATGATCAACCATATTTTCACTTGCATCATTTTTATATTATTAATTATTCATCTTGTTTTTTTTGTGTGTATGTCAAATTTCAATCCATTCATTCATTATTGAGTTACAGTATAGTCATGTTACAATTAGTCTATTCATATCCTAATTCTGAGGTCATCATGAATGTGAACAGACTTTAGATAGTATTTGGAGATTTTTCCACCTCAAAAGTTAATACTCACTGTCGCTCACCTTCCAAACTGCAGAGAAAAGAAACCTTTTATTCTCACAAAAAGACTCGGGCCATCATTAAACTCTACAACAAAATATGCAGCACCAGCAGGAATCACCTAATAGCATACAAAATTATAACTTTAAATTCCTTTTATAATTCTCAAATAGGCCTCCATGTTTATGATCTGCAGGCCAGTGCAGGGCCATCCCTATGATTGCTTTCTGACAAGATATATATGCCATGAATGTGTAAATCAGTCATTTGGGAAAAATTATGTGAATGTACCGGTATATATAATTCAGCCATTCTGTACAGGTAGCCAACTAAATCTGATATCCAGGAAGAGCAACTATTCTTCTACCTAGATACCAAATTTATTTTGCTTGCTGTGTATAATGGCTGAGTAACGAACATTTAAATGTAACCATTTGAGAAAATTCTTATTTGCCAAATGACTGATTTTCACATCCATGGTCACATACATGTAATTATAATTATAATAATAATATATATATATATATTATATATATATATATATATCATGACTATATTTCTTTGTCTTGAATTACATGCGTTTTTCCTATATTCTAATTAACACAAAGTTTATATTTTGTATATAACCCTCAAAATAGGTTTATATTTTTTATGCCATGCACATGCTCATGAAAGCATGAAAGTAGCCTTAGTAGGTGTGTCAAAAATGGACTCTTTAGCTCAGGTAAATAAATGTTTCTATGAAATATATTTTATATAGCATGGTTCATCGGTCAATATGCGAAATATAAACCTGGCGGCTCGGGAGTTTTGTAAAGATATATCCCTCGCCACCAGATTTATATTTCGCATATAGACCTCTGAACCATGCTATATAATACACATATACATATACATATATATATATATATATATATATATATATATATATATATATATATATATATATATATATATATATATATATATATATATGCTTGTGTCACATACATGTTACATACATAGTTAGAGAAGTTATGGATCAGTCAATCAATGGGAGTGGCACGTAAAACAACACACATGAGCTACAGACAACCAGGAAGGTTCTGGAAGAATGCAGCTTGTAAAACTGTAAATAATCTGAATAGCTGTTGTATGCAGTTGTGTTTATATACATGTAGACTGCTGTTACATGTCAGCACCAGTATTCGAGTACATAAAGGCAGAGACACTATAGTGCGCAATCATAGGGATACCTTTTCTTAATATATCTTGTTTTCTTTTTAAAATACCAAATAATGTTTATAAACTGACTTCAGACTAAACATGAATTAGTGAACCCCACTCCATGATAATGAGTTGCATGAGGTGAAATGCTATCATGTGTCAGTTTTGTATTCTACTTATTAGGGGGAGCCTGAGCAAGCCCTACTCTTATTAGGTAGCTAGAATTAAACATACATGTATATACACATATATATATATATATATATATATATATATATATATATATATATATACATAAATAAGTATGTACTCTGTAAATATCTCAATGTTCAAATTTTTCAAAAAGTTTCTAAAGCCACGTGCATGTCACTGCATGATAGCTATGGATGAAGAGAGATTGAGGAAAAGAAGGCAGAGCTAAACAAACTGCTGAGACTAAAGCCAATCCATGAACTGTTGCGTTTTGCTCTTCTTTCATCTCAAACACACTAACTGCTTGCTTTGCTCAGTGTCAAAAATTTTGTTATTCTAACCATGCCTTCTGAGGCTCGCCCAACAATAATTGCATGCATGCAAGCATTCTGTAGTTCATTTGTAATGTACATGTAAGACCGTTGTTGATCATAATTATACATAATCTGTTAGTATCTACGAATAAAAAAGGACATTAGAGATTGGGAGAGTGAACAACACACTTACAGTGATATGATACTGTAGGTATGCTCACTATCCCTATTTCTAATGCCCTTTCACACAAGTAACTTACAAGGTACTGGTGGGGGACAAGTTTGAGGGGAACTGGATGTTACTACTACTACTACTACTGTAATCTATAAATGAAGTTTGTAGTTTCTGTTACTTGTTACCTAACCTGTGTTATATCCACATCAGATGAAATCTCACTAAACTCAAGTTTCTGTTGCTTGCCATGATCAATAAATGCTTGCCTCAGGGCATCAGACTCACACAAGGGAACTGGTACAACCTGTATTTTGAATATTAAAAACCTTTAAAATTGTACACATATATGAGGCATAGATAACTGTTTGACAATTTTGTGATGTTCATTGCCTAAACTACATGCATGCTTTCAAGAGAGGAAGAATACATGTATGAATATGAGTACATGTATACAACATTTAAACACGTAATTACCTGTATTTGAAGATGTTGAGAACGATAATTTCTTTCAAACATCACACACGATTGTTTGCGACTTTTAAAATACTGTCTCAATGCCTGTTTAAATTGAGTGACCTCATCCAATACTTCCTACGAGAAGGAAGAACGTTTACTACCTCTTCTCTAGATGTACATGTAATTTCTAACTATTGTTTACTTGAAGTGCCCATTCGTACATGTAGGTAGTATTGTAGCTACATGTATATTACTACAACCAACTAGCGACAAACAACAGAATACCATTAATCTGGCTGTCATTTAGAGAGTATATTACCTGTTCAAATAGTTATTTCATTGTTCAGTGAGAATAAATACATATGGATATAACCCTAACAATTCCTATACACCTAACATACTTCTTATAGCATACGAGACTATACATTATTTTGTGACTCATTATATGAAGAAACAATCAATAATCTCATACTTGAGTGAGAACATAATTATTATAGAATGATGAATAATGTTGTATATATGTACATGTACATGTAGTATGTAATATATAGAACATGACCACGAGGGATTATGAATATTGTTCGAGTTTATATCTGATACAACACGAGGTAAAGTCATGTTCTATATGGCTTGTATCACGGGAAGCCATAAGATCAAAGGCCTAAATAAGGTCAAGGTCAAGGTCAAGGTCAAGGTCACAAGTGCCCACAACCAGTGCCTCCCAATATGGAGAAGAACACGAAGTGGGCTCGTAAGTGCTTTGAAGAGTGGCTGTTCGAACGAAATGAACATTATCCAGATGAAAAATGTCCAGAAGACATTCTTAAAAAGCAGGATGCCGATGAAATTGGTAAATGGTTCCCAATATTCATAGGTGAAGTTCGTCGTAGTGATGGTGAAGCTTACCCACCTAGATCAATCCATCAAATTTTGTCAGGGTTACTTCGATACATGCGCACTGTAGACAGCAACTGTCCTAACTTCCTATATAGAAGAGATCCACGGTTTCAAAGCATTCAAAAAGCTTGTGAAACAGTTTTCAGATCGTTGCATAAACAAGGCATTGGGGTAGATGTTCGCCACACACCAATAGTGTCTGCTGAAGAAGAGGGTATGTTGTGGGAAAGAAAAATTCTCAATGTGTCAAGTCCAAAAGGTTTGTTACGAGCTGTGTTGTTTTATGTTGGGAAAATTTGCTGTTTACGTGGAGGTGAAGAGCAGCGTAATTTAAAGAAATCACAGTTTACTTGATTGTATAATCCGGATATGTACAAATATGTAGAAAATGGATCGAAGAATCGATCGGGAGGGACAGCACAGCTAAATTTGGAAAACAAAGTAGTTCCAATTCATGCAGTCCCAGAAAATTGTCCACGTTGTTTGGTTTTTTTTATTGGATCTGTACTTTTCGAAACTACCGGAATTTCCCGCTAAAGATGATGTTTTCAATCTTCGTCCTAAGGTAAAAGTGCCTTCATCACCTGGTGAACCATGGTTTGACTGTACACCGATTGGAAAAAATAAGCTGGCGACAATGATGAAAGAAATGTCTGTAGAAGCTGGGTTTCAGGAAACAAAAACTAACCATAGCCTCCGGGCAACTGGTGCTACAACTCTATTTAATGCCGGTTTGCCAGAGAAAAATTTCAGAAAAACACGGGGCATAGATCACTTGAAGCTTTATGCAGGTACAAAAGGGTATCTGTGGAACAGGAATTGGAATATTCAAGGATTTTAACAAGTCTAGGCCAAAGTTCATACAGAGAAAGTTCCAGTGTTTCCATTGCTCTTGTAAAGAATGAGCAAGACGAAGGTGATGGGAATGTACAGAAAATCTTTCAGCCATCCTTCAGCAGATGTTCAATAGGACACATTTCAATTAATTACAAGTAATTCACTTGTTCATCGTTTCAATTATTTACTCACCTTTATCACTTATGGTCATTTTGAGTTTCAGTCACTTATTCACTTTAATATAACTTGGTTATTTCTTATTCAATTTTTGATTTTAAAAATTTGTTTGTTTAACCCGTGGTTTCTGCTATTTAACTTTGACTATAAACTTCCTGTGATGTATGTATTGCCTTGTTGGACTTTTTAATCTTTGTTTTGTCACATCCTGTAGTGTATCAAAATTTCACCAGAGGTAGGCTCCTACGTTATATAAACACGCGTTGAGGCCTTTCATCTTATGGCTTCCTATGATACAAGATATGGTATGAAAATTATAGTAAGTGTATAGTGTTATATCAGGATATATAATTATTTTACATCCTGATATAACCCTATATATACATGTACTGTAATTCTCATACCATATTGTACTACATGTACATATATATATACGTATATATATATACAACATTAGTTCGTAATTCCTTATATGAAGAAGCAACCGAAGAACCACACTCTTTGATAGTAAATTGAATTGATAAGTCTTGTTTTACTGAATGTGCCATTCTCTTTGATTGGTTCAGCCTCCTAATCCACTGTAAGCAATATATTAGTGACCACCCTTATAGAAAGGGACTAAACGCCACAATTCAATCTTACAATGTATCTTTAAATGTTATCACGTCTTGCTAAATTATGAACATGTAGTATACATACATGTACATGTACAATACATACAATAAATAAAATACGTACATGATACTACTGAGATGAGAGAAAGAAAGAAAGAAAGAAAGAAAGAAAGAAAGACACCTGAGGCAAATGAAAAATGAAAAAATGAGTTGCCTCAGGTGGGATTCGAACCCACGACACTCTGCACTCCGGACAGATGCTCTTACCAACTGAGCTACCAAGGCAGCTCAGCTGGCAGGGTCCAAATCAAACATCTCACTCGTACACCTGTGTGAACAGGCTAACTAAACCGGTATACATGTACAGTACATACAATACATGTACATGTACAATAACTAGAAGAATGTAGAAACATTGTGGGGGCGAGCCTTCACGAGTTTATATGCATGCCCATTGCTACATACACATTTAGTTGCATGGGAAATCGAAGTGAAGAGATCATGGCCAGTAGTAACTTGAAGAGGAAATTGGAATTTGACAATTTTGATGTATCTGAAATTGGAAATGAAATACAGCTTTGGTTCACGGTAGAGTAATAGAGATGTCGCCAATAAAAATTGCCGGAAAAATAAACATACAGAAGATGAACTCAGATTCGCCAAATCAGCATGGTATTTTTCTATCTTCTGACTTTGTGTACGCAATTGTCTTGTTTGTTGATGTCCGTCTCTGTCGAGCTGCAGTCTACGTTGTCTTACTTCTGGTGTTTCTAAAGACATTCTTTCCTGCTGATTATGACTTAGTTGAGCTAGTCTGGCAGCTCTCTGGTCATCATTTTTAGTAGACAGTCTTTGTCGCTGATTGTGATTTAGGTGAGCTAGTCTAGCAGCTCTCTGGTCGTCACTTTCCGTAGATAGTCTTTGTTGCTGATTATGACTTAGCTGAGCTAGTCTGACTGCTCTCTGGTCATCAGTTTCAGAAGTTCCTTCGTTCACGATAGGCCCTTTGACGGTCAAGCCTAGCACGACGTTTTTCAGGAGTTTCTGATTCTCTACGCCGTCTATCTGAGATCCTGCCTTTTTTCAGTCGCTCTTGGCGCTGTTCAGGAGTTTCTTCTTGTCGTGTTCTCTTCGCTCTTATTTTAGTTGAAATCAAATCAGCCATTTTGAACACGTGTGTACAGATAATTTTTTAAAAATTATTTTCATTGCATGTATTATAAGAGTTTTAACGGTAAGAAGTCGTATCTATATATATATCTCGACAGAATCTCGTTTACACGACTAGTGTGGGGCTCGCTCAGGCTCGCCCCAAATATATACTAGAAGAATGTAGATACATTGTGGGGGCGAGCCTTCACGAGTTTATACGCATGCGCATTGCTACATACACGTTTAGTTGCATGGGAAGTCGGGAAATCGAAGTAAAGTTCGTGGCAAGTAGAACATGCAGAAGATGAACTCAGATTCACCAAATCAGCATGGTATTTTTCTATCTTCTGACTTTGTGTACACAATTGTCTTGTTTGTTGGCGTCCGTCTCTGTCGAGCTGCAGTCTATGTTGTCTTTCTTCTGGTGTTTCTAAAGACATTCTTTCCTACCGATTATGACTTAGCTGAGCTAGTCTGGCAGCTCTCTGGTCATCACTTTCAGTAGACAGTCTTTGTTGCTGATTGTGACTTAGGTCAGCTAGTCTAGCAGTTGCTGATTATGACTTAGCTGAGCTAGTCTGACTGCTCTCCGGTCGTCAGTTTCAGTAGATAGTCTTTGTTGCTGATTATGACTTAGCTGAGCTAGTCTGACTGCTCTCTGGTCGTCAGTTTCAGTACATAGTCTTTGTTGCTGATTATGACTTAGCTGAGCTAGTCTGACTGCTCTCTGGTCGTCAGTTTCAGAAGGTTTCCTTCGTTCACGATAGGCCTTTTGACAGTCAAGCCTAGCACGACGTTTTTCAGGGGTTTCTGATTCTCTACGCCGTCTTTCTGAGATCCTGCGTTTTTTCAGTCGCTCTTGTCGCTGTTCAGGAGTTTCTTCTTGTCGTGTTCTCTTCGCTCTTATTTTAGTTGAAATTAAATCAGCCATTTTGAACACGTGTGTACAGATAATTTATTTTATTTTCATTGCATGTATTATAAGAGTTTTAACGGTAAGAAGTCGTATCTATATATATATATATATATATATATATATATATATCGACGGAATCTCGTTTACACGACTAGTGTGGGGCTCGCTCAGGCTCGCCCCAAATACAATACAAGTACATGTACAATACAAGTACATGTACAGTGCTTGAAATAACATCCAGCAAGTGGCCATTTTCTGGTCATTTCACCTCTTTGTCCGACCAAAATTGCATTTTACTGAAAATTGTCTGATTAGTTATAGCAAATAAGTATATAGACCTCACAGTGAGGTATTAGTAAAGAGTAGTCTTAGCTTAGTTGGTTACTTCTATATCTCATAAAACATAAATACAATAGATACAAGATTTGTGAGACTTGCTTTTTTTGCTGGACAAAATTCATAACTTGCTGGTCAAATATTGTTTTGTCCAGGTGTTTCTGCTGGACACTTTCAAAAACTATTTTCAGCACTGAATGTATGTATATATTCTTTGGGCAAATTTCCCGAATTAGGACAACATTTGTATGAGCTGAAGGATCATTCCTCTCCATGTACATGTATATTGTATACCAAAACTTTCTCACTCATCAAATCATGTTTAACTAAGACAAGACTAAGCTTGTAAAAATCTTCATATCTCCAGTAAGTTGTTATATTTATTTATTTATTTTGTCTTAGAGATGCAAGTTCTCTGGAGAGATTAAAGTGATTAGCTCTTTTGGCTGCTACTGCACTGATCATCAGTATAATTTGAAAGTTGTAATAACTTAATCATCTCTAGAGAGCTTTGATATCTAAAGGCTGGTTTCACATAATGATGTAAAGCCTTGCATCACATGAATGCAGTGTATTGTAAACACTATATGCTTCCTTCAATGCCGTGAGATGCAACATAATGCGAGGATAGGATCTGATTCTATCTTTGCGTCAGCTGTGTTACATTTTATCAATCACTTTTCATTTTATCACATGGACGTAAAGCAAGGCTTCGCATCATTATGTGAACCCAGGCTAATACAAACAATACTAAGCACTATGTTTAATGTAGTATACTGCATGACAGGGACTTGTGAACCTTTGGTGCTTCCACAGATGAAGGATAGTGTCCAATAGGTAGTATAAGTATATGTTCATTGACTAGTCCTCCTTTTGGTAATGCAGTATATGCCTATAACACAAATACAAATGTAGTAACAATTTGGGCTACATCAGAGCAAAAGAGTTCCAAATCATGTCATTTATTGAACAGTGCTCTACTATATTTGTGTAATTATAACTATTACTAAATCCTATTTTAGTTAACGTAAACTATAACTACATGTACATGTACATGTATCTAATCAAGGGTTAATTAAAAATTGAAATTGAGGCATCTAACTATTTTAGGCTACAGCAACAGCATGACACAAAGAAACACTATGTCTACGACCCTGCCTTGATATTGATAGCTTCATCTTTAAAAACTTTCATATACATGTAATTACACCTCTTCCTGTTGATGTGATCTCAGATGATCATTTGTTAGTCAATGCCTAGATTTAAGCTCAATTTGTTATATGTGTATATCTTTTAGCTCAAGATTCTAAACTACTTATCAAGATGGAAAGAAAGCCATAGATATTGATCAGTTAGAGAGCAACTACATATATTTTTATGGCGAGTATGCATTGTATACGTAGTTAAGGAAGTTGCGTCATTCCCGGGGGGCTCAGTCAATTAATGGGTGTGGCGCATAAAAGAACGCGCGCTCGAGCTCTACAGACCAGCAGAAAGAAAGCTGCTTGTAGCTAAGTAGCTTACGTAGAAACTGGAACTAATAGCTAGCTATTCTGCCTGAAATATATTCCTAAAGTTCTACAAGGTCCTTTGAAAGGTCAGGAGAGTAGATAATCAAAATAATAACTATAATAAGTTCATGCTTGATAAAGTCAGCCATGATTACTGAATGCTGGACACCACAAAGCAATCATAGGGATACTTTTATCTTCACTTAAATTTGTAAAGCAATCATAGGGATGTTTTTTTCTCTATATACACTTGTTTAATTCCAAACTTTAATAGTATGATTAAGTATAGAGAAGGTTTAATCAATGTATGCACGTGTACATGTAATGATTTATGTACATGTAGCGATTGTAGATGTATGTACACTACTGATTGTATATACAATGTACATGTGTGTGTACAATAATTGTACATGTACATGTAGATGTACCTGTGGTTTTTTAAATTAATTGATTAATTAATTAATTATAATTATACATGTATATATACATGTATGTGTATATTTTGTGTGTGGATGTACAAGTGTAGTGATATGAGCTGTTTTCTCTGTGCTAGCTCACCTAGCGCTTGATTTTCCATGTAAAGATACATGTACATGTAGCTATTGTATATACATTATTGATTGTATATACAATGTACGTGTGTGTGTACGATTATACATGTATGCACGTATTACATCTATATTATACAACAATTCACATTGTTTCCTATTGACACGATGAGATGTTTCTCAACTTCAACACTACCAAGACAAAACCAACATGGTCCCTTAGGCTGAGGAGGAGGACGACGTTTAGTTGGAGGACCTGATGAATCTAAAGAAAGGATTATATCCAATGTTGTAATTATGTAAATAAAATCACCATACAGTACAGTAAATACTAAGTAGTTCTGTATCAGATTATAGTAGTTCAACAGTAGTTTTAACAGTAATTACTTAATTCAACACCACAGTAGCGAGACAGTAATTACTGACTTTACCGCATGTAAAACTAAGATAATTACTGTTACTGTATAGTAACATTTTATTGTAGTTAGCTGAATAGTGAGAATTTATTTGAATTGAAACTATCATTTCCCAAGTGACTCATTGATGATGACATTTTATTGACATAATACTGTATATTGATGTGTTAGATTTCATCTTTTATCAATTACAGTTACATGTATCTCAAAATCAGAATCATACTTGTATATGTAGCACAAGTGATTCTGCTATTCTGTGTACATTGAAGTACAGTTGTTTCTAACTCAAGTTTAAGTAAACAGATTTTGGTATACATGTTGTATGGTTTTGAAGGGATTGGTGTCTTTCTTGAAACCTAAAATGCCCTTTTTAAAACCAAAACTACTCCCTATTCCATTGAATTGGGTTTAATTAACACAACATTTGTGTATACATGTACATGTACATGTAATTTTCTTCATTGCCTATATCATCATAGTTTCAGGCCCTGTACATTTTCATTATTCATGATTTTGTTAAATCTCTATCTGGATTTTAATACATGTACAGTATATGTCAATAAAATGTCACCATAGAATACAGTAATTATCTTAGTTCTACTGTCAGTATAGTATAGTAATTACTGTCTCGCTACTGCAGTGTTCAATTGACAAGTACACCAATTACTACTGTTGAACTACTGTAGTGTGGAAATGAAACTACTGAGTAACTACTGTAACTAAATGGTGACATTTTATTAACATATACATTATACAGTACATACATGGACATATACGTTAACGCATGTGTATGTGTGCTCTTAGTATAAACTTCTACAAGTAAGTAGAGATTGGCAATTATATCAAACAACACTATAAATAATTAAGTATATAATTGCGTGTATTAGACTGAGAATTGAAAAATTGATGTAATTTATGCTCAAAAGCTATTTCCCATTAAACATCAGATAGATTAAAATTAACAATGGAACTTTGATCATTAGGTTGTTGTCAAAACCACTATCAATCCTTTTTTCATTGGACACAACAGCTTTGTCTTCACCAGATACGTCTTGCCTTATACACTAACCAGGAGGAATGAGTGCAGAGGATAGAGTGATATGTAAATTATTGTAATTATTCAAAACCCTATACCTTTTAATCATAATCTATACACAAGTATGTATCACATTTATTATGGTTAAAAGAGCTTGTATCCACTCCTCATTGTAGCTCACCAAAATGTCTCTCCATTTTTTCTCGTTCTCTCTGCTGTCTTTTTTTACCCGCTGCAATAGCCTTAGCATCAAAAAAGAAATTCTCTTGTACCTGTTCCCCACTTCCACTACTAACCATACCAGCTTTGGGTTCCTGAGATAATTAGAATAAAGAATAATAGTACACACACGTGTACCCCCTCTTGAATTTAGGTGCTATATATGAGATTGATTCTATAAGGAAGAAACCAAAGTTTGATTATCACAGTTTTCAAAATTTAACTTCAGTGGTGAAGAAAAATATGTGGGCAAGTCTCCCTATTGCACCAAGTTGTGAAATATCCACAATATTAATTATTTGAGGAAAATTTAGGTGGGGGACTGGAGAGTGTTGAGCTGAAGAGTTTGAGGGGGAGATTCCCCAACTGAAACAACAATAACAAGGTAATGTATACCACAAGGGTTTAATCAGCAATCATATCCATCTTATGCTTTATGAGCTTCTTGATGAAATCCTTCATGTGGAAACAACCAATCATGTAGGATATTGTCCAGTAAATCTAGTGAATGTCTGTAAATTGAAACTAAGCTATACAGTACAGTACAGTACAGTAAAGTACAGTGCAGTACAGTATATTACAGTACAGTACAGTACAGTACACCACAGAACAGTACAGCACAGAACAGCACAGTACATTACAGTATAATACAGTATAATACAGACAGTATAGTGCAGTATAATACATTACAGTAGAGTACAATACATTACAGTAGAGTACAGTAGATTACATGTATATTACAGTACAGTGGAATACAGTGGAGTACATTACAATACTAATGTTGCTGTAGTCTTGTGTTTAGTTTTGTTGTTTAGTAAGAAGTAAAGAGGAAAGCAGTCAATTGAAATGATTAAACAGTTTGACATGATATTAGAATAGTTAAGAATGACAAACTGTATTTGAGTAATATAAGTTAGTAGGGCTGGAATGGATCCTGTCTTTTACTATCTAGATATCCATTCACAATAACAGTTGGGTACCCAGATAATTGCTCTAACAAATTCATGACTTGTTTGCACTAAAATATACAGTATTACCTACACCTTTTTGCTGTAATCAACCAAGAGATGTTTATACAAGCAGCATTGATGTTTCTACAAAATGTTCTACACTCTACAAGCCCAAAAAAATTGGTAACACAGAACAAGACACTTATCAACCACCATTTATCGTAATTTTGATTTCCTGTGTTTGCTTTCTGTGCATGCGCAAACATTAAACAAGTACTTGTATATAAAGAAACAGATCCAGATGTTCAGTTCACAGATAATTATCCAGATAATCAGGTATCCGTTCCAGCCCTACTAATTAAATAATAAAAACATTTTCAATAAAAATGAAAGATGTAGGGATGTTAAAACCCAAAAAGCATGCAAACAAGGTTGGGAAGCTAACATAGGACCCAAAATCACTTCCATATAACTCTACATAAGTACTTACACTGCTATAAAACAAAATACAAAGAGCTGTACTTATGTAGGGTTATATGGAAGTGATTTTGGGTCCTATGTTAGCTTCCCAACCTTGTTTGCATGCTTTTTGGGTTTTGACATCCATACATCTTCTTTCACTTTTATTAAAAATGTTTTTTATTATTCTTGTTTCCATTGTTTTTTTATGGCCCGTAGGGCCATCTCTATGATTGCTTTCCACGGGGTTTAATGTATATATATATATATATTTTCTTGTGTCCACTTCGCGAGTATGCGTTGTATATGTAGTTAAGGAGGTTGCGCCATTCCCGGGGGCTCGGTCAATTAATGGGTGTGGCATGTAATAGAACGTGCGCTCGAACTCAGCAGAAAGAAAGCTGCTTGTAGCTTAGAAACTGGAACTAATAGCTAACTATTCTACCTGAAATATATTCCAAAAGTTCTACAAGATTCTTTAAAAGATCAAGAGAGTACGTAGATAATCAAAATAATAACTATAGCAGGCTGTTGTGTTTCAGGCATGATAAAGTCAGCCATGATTACTGAATGCTAGACATCATAAAGCAATCATCATAGGGATACTTTTTTCTCTTGTTTCTGAATGGCGTGAATATTTTTTATAGATTGCATAAATAAATTATCATGAATCATACATAATTATATTTTGTTCATCAATGAAGGTCAGTCTTTTGTATATATCAATTTTTTTTGCATTCCTTTTTTCTTACAGATGATGTCTATTCTCTATTCCACTTACAGGACTGTCTGCAGTCCTAGTGTCTGTCACTGTGTCAGCCATTCAGTATTCCAATGCTTATCATAGTATATAATATTATTATACAATGGCTTTAATATTAATAATTATTATATTCATTATTATAAGAATGTATTTGCTCACAAACGTTATTACTGATTCCAATGCAACAAGCACTTCCACCTTTTCAGCTTCCATGTTCCGAGTATACAAATGCGCATGCGTAATTAAATTCCACTTAGGAAAATGGCGTCCAATTTGAGATCAAATCTTTGTAGTCATTGAGACTGTCTTCTTTCATAGTATCTGTACATATCATCTTGATACTTGTAGACCAGAATTTTACTATAAATGTGACTGGAATGGTGCTAGAATTATTGTGATATTTCAACAAACAAAAAAAATGATTTGTCTGAAAAAAAAAAAATAATAATAATAATAATATTGTTACAATGCAGAGACAAAGACTTGAACATTGTTAGCTCTGTATAATATAGTTTGCATGGCCCTAGTTGTTTTTCCTTTACAATAATTGTCTCTATTTATTGTCTATCATTCTGTATTATAAGTTAGTGCAGTTACAGTATTAAATTGATGATAAGTTTTAATCTCAACTTTGTAACACTGGTGTCAGAAGTGGGATGTCTGAGCGTGTTGTTCGTGCCAGCGTTCGACCACCACCGAAGTTCTCCTCAAGTGATGACTTTGCCCTGTGGTTGAGGAGGTTCAACCTATACTTAGAGGAGACTGAGGTCCCAAGAGAGAAAAGAGCAAGAGAATTGCTTTCTCTTCTCGATGATTCTGCATTCCGTGTAGTAGGTCAGCTTGGACTCATTGAGACAGACGACTACGATGTTCTCAAGCAATCTTTGGAAAGGCAGTTTTCTCCACAAGGAAATGAGCTGGAGTGGCAATACAAACTCCAGAACAGAAGGCAGAAACCTGGGGAGATGCTGACAGATTTTGCTGGTGAACTGCGGTATCTAGTGGACAAAGCGTATCCAAAATGGAACCCAGAGCATCGACTCGAAGTTGCCAGAAACCAATTTATTCAAGGACTAGAGTCCCCTTCTGTACAGCTGATCTTAATGAAAGAGATGCCCAAAACGCTCGATATTGCAGTAGAATTAGCTCAACATCAGTGCCGCATTGAAGCAGCTCAAAAACAGCTGTATCGTCCTGTGGTAGCACCCATATAAAAGAAAGACTGGATGTTCACAGTGAAGAAGAAAGTGATATTAATGCTCTCCAACTAAAGGATCTTTCAGCAAAGTTGAGTGACGAATTGGCTTGCCTTAAGCAACAAAACAGTTTCCAAGGTTATGCTCCTAGATGTGTATGGCAACAAAGATATAGAGATGCGCCCATTTGTTGGAACTGTGGAAAGAAGGGATACCTGAGACGAATGTGCCCTGCCAGCCTCCAGGGTAAAAGCAGCCTAAAGAGTCCCTCGCCTGTGTACCCAACTCTTAACATGGTGAGCCGAGCGCCACTATTACTGTGCAAGGGTTCCTCTTCGACATACCCGTAAGAATGTTAGTAGATACTGGCTCTGCTGTAACTATTGTTTGCGAAAGTGTTTGGAAAAAAACTGACAGAGAACCCCACCATTGAAGAAGCACCGACCTCTCCAATTGTCACAGCTAATGGGAACCCTCCGTCACTGCTCGGAAAAAGCCAGGCAATGCTGACATTAGGGGATGTCATAACTAATTACCCAGTACTAATTGCCAAAGATCTTACTCAAGAATGCATCCTTGGAGCAGACTTCCTGGAGTGTTTTAAATGTGTTATTGACGTCAGCACACAGACCTTAACAGTTTCTGGAAGATCACTACCATTGGAAGTCAGCCAAAGTTCGTCACCTTCCTCTTGCCATGTTTTCTGTGCAGAAACAATTACAGTACCGGGAAGACATCAAATGGAGATTCCCTGCCAAACTGAGCTGTAGCATGCGAGAAAGCCTCTCATTCCAGCATACGTACATGCTAGTACCTAAACAGGAATTCATGGAATGCCAGAATCTAGCAGTTGCTCACTCTATCTATACTGTCCAACCACAACAAACAACTATTACAGTTAGAGTGCTGAATCCATCATTAGAGGCAACAACAGTCCATCTGAATCAAAAGATTGGCCAACTCAACCCTCTCACACACGTTGGTGAAGTATGTTACCTGCAACCACAGAAGTCTGAGCTGGATGAGATTGTTAGACAATTGGAGGCTAACTGTAGTCTACCTCCATCAGAAAGGTTAGTGTTCAGAAAATTAGTGGAAGAATTCAATGATATTATATCTCTTCACAATAGTGATCCAGGGAGAACAGGACTTGTGAAGCATACCATCAACACAGGTGATGCTAGTCCAAGCAAACAGCCAGTCAGGCGTCTACCTTTTCACCAAAGGCCATTAGTCAAATCAAGTCAAATCAATGTCTAGTCGAGGAATTATTGAACCCTCATCTAGTCCTTGGTTGGCTCCAATCGTACTTGTGAAAAAGAAGGACGGGAGCCAAAGATTCTGTGTTGATTATAGGCGTCTCAACAACATCACAAAAAGAGATGCATATACGCTCCCAAGAATTGATGATACTCTAGATGCCCTCTTGAGAGCAAAGTGGTTCTCTACTATTGACCTTACCAGTGGTTACTGGCAAGTGGAAGTCAATGAGGCTGACCAAGAAAAAACAGCCTTCTGCACACCATTTGGATTATTCCAATTTAAAGTGATGCGATTTGGCTTAACCAATGCCCCAAGTACGTTTCAATTTTTAATGGAATTGATATTAAGAGGTTTACATTGGTCTACTTGTCTTGTTTATTTAGACGACATCATTGTCTACAGTAGTACCATTGAGGAGCACTTCACACGACTTTGTGAAGTTTTTGAGCAACTTCGAATGGCTGGGCTCAAAATCAAGCCTTCAAAATGTTCTCTATTCAAAAAAAGCATCAATACATAATTTCAGAAGCTGGAATTCATACTGATCCTGAAAAAACAGACTGCATAAGAAATTGGCCTGTACCAGAGACTCTTACTGAACTAAAGCAGTTCCTTGGACTTGCAACATATTATCGTAAATTTGTAAAGGATTTCTCAACTGTGGCCAGCCCTTTACACCACCTCACACAGAAAGATAAACCCTGGCAATGGACAAAAGAGTGTCACCAGGCATTTATGTCTCTAAAGGAATATCTAATCTCAGCTCCTGTCCTACACTTTCCTTCATTTGATCTCCCCTTCGTGTTAGACACAGATGCTAGCAATGCTGGTTTAGGTGCTGTTCTTTCTCAGAATGTACATGGAACAGAACATGTGGTTGCATACGCAAGCCGGGTTCTCACCAAATCAGAACGATCTTACTGTGCAACAAGAAAAGAGTTGTTGGCATTAGTATGGGCAGTCCAACACTTTCGCCCTTATCTAAGTGGGCAACCATTCACAGTCCGCACTGATCCTAACTCGCTCAAATGGTTGCAGAATTTCAAGGATGCAGAGGGACAGGTAGCTAGATGGCTTGAGAAATTGTCAGAATACCAGATGTGTGTAGACATGGAAATGCAGATGCTTTGTCCAGAAGTAAATGTAGACAGTGTGGACATTCTTTCAAGCCCAACAAACCCTCTGTGAATACCTTGACAGAGAATCTTGAAGCCTCTAACTGGGCTCCCACTTGGTCACTGGAGGAGTTGCAAGCAGAGCAGAATAAAGATCGTGATCTGCAACACTGTCATCAGTTGGTTAACATCTGTTTGCATGGCCCTAGTTGTTTTTCCTTTACAATAATTGTCTCTATTTATTGTCTATCATTCTGTATATAAGTTAGTGCAGTTACAGTATTAAATTGATGATAAGTTTTAATCTCAACTTTGTAACAATATGGTAAAGATTTTGCCAGTTTTGCCACTCACCGGTTCTCTACCTTAACAACAATCTTTGGCCATCCAGAAGATGTTGGTAGTCATAAAAACACTAGATATGAATAGGTTTGTGTGTATTAAAACCTATCTGTATATATTACCAGAGACTTCAGGTCATCACTTGCAATTGAAATGTATGGGCAGCCATTTTTTCGTGCCATCCCTACATAGAGAGTACTTACCGTACACTCTGATTATTACAGTTCAATACTATCATTATGAACATTATAAATAATTATTATTCCTTGCATATTATATTTATAGTCTAACCTCTTGTCCCAGTATATCCTTATAAGGAGAATCAGTGATGGCTTGTGGTTGCTGAGTAAGTTCTTTATGATCCATGTGTTTCATGGGATCAATAGAAAATGCATAAAGATACTATGATATGAGGAACAAAGAAAGAGGAATAGTATTATCATCTAACACATCAACGTAATATATATACAATGTACTGTACTATACTGTAGTCATGTGCAATATGCAGGTTTTCGTACAGGATTTTTGTTAGGAACGGGAAAGAATTGATCATGTGAAGCACACTGCTCCTATGGGGTCTGCAGGTTTCCTTCCCACAAAATTTTAATGGCCCATAGGGCCATCTGTATGATTGCTTTCCCACGGGTTCGATGTATGTTTATAATATATATAAATATATAATATGTTTGTGGCCACTTAAGTGATTATGAGTTGCATAGTAGTTAAACAAGTTACGTCATTCTGAGGGGCTCAGTTAATTAATGGGTGTGGCGCATAAAAGAACGCACACTCAAGCTCTACAGACCAGCAGAAAGAAAGCTGTGTACATGTAGCTTATGTAGAAACTGGAACTAATAGCTAGTTATTCTACCTGAAATATACATGTGTGTATTCCTAAAGTTCTACAAGGTCCTTTAAGAGGTAAACATAGTAGATAATCAAAATAATAACTATAATAGGCTGATGTGTTTCAGTCATGATGAAGTTAACCACTATGATGAGTACTGAATGCTGGAGCCTGGACACCACAAAGCAGTCATAGGGATACTTTTTTTCTATATACCTTGTTTACTTCTGGTGGCTTATGGGGCCCCAGAAGGCTTGTAGCTGATATGTTGCTGCATGTTGAATAAATTTGGTCTGAGATATCCCCACTCGCCCCTGATATATTGCAATATTGATATTTTCATTCAACACTGTGATACAATAATGGCCTTTGGGTGTATCAATACACTGAAATGGGCAGTTTAGTAAACATGGTTTTTCCCCATAAATATAAACGTAATTATAACAAGCTAATATTATATTATCAGTACACAATGGTTTAATATTATATAAATGTATTGCTTACAAACGTTTTAAAATGCTCATGATTCCAACATAACCAGACTTTCCTTTTACAGAGTGACTCTGTAACAGCTTCCCTGTTCTGAAAACACAAATGTGTACGCTCAAGTTCAATTCCACATGGCTCGAATACACTTATTTAAATGGTATCCAATTCAAGATCATAGCTCTGTAGTCATTAAGACCATCGCATCTGAAAATATCATTTCAATACTTGTAGACCAGAATTTTACTATGAATGCAACTGCAATGGTGCTAAAATCATTGTGATAGTTCAACAAACAAAAAAATGATTTTTCAGGAAAATAAAAATATGAATTGGAAGATTTTGCCAGTTTTGCCACTCACCAGTTCTCTACCTTAACGATAATCTTTAGCTAGCCAGAAATTGTTGGTAGTCATAAAAACACTAGATATCAAAAGGTATGTGTGTATATAAAGAGTCTTAATGACTTCCATGTATCTCCATAACTTTAGCAGAGATTTCAGCTCATCACATACAATTGAAATGTATGGATGGCCATTTTTTTCTGCGCCATCTCTAATAAAGAGTACTCTTTAACACATAACATGATGTTATCGGAGATGTAGAAAGAAAGAAAGACACCTGAGGCAGTGGAAAAATGAAAATGAGAGTTGCCTCAGGTGGGATTCGAACTCACGACATTCTGTTCTCCGGACAGATGCTCTACCAACTGCGCTACCAAGGCATGTTGTAATAGTGATAGTGATAGTTTTCATTTTTATTTTACCCCTTCAGAGTTTACATTTTTACAATGTAGGTGTTTTCATATAATTTGAATTGTTAGCTAGCTATAAACTATCCCTTCCAGTATATGGTACACTCTGTAGTAATGTTTACATTCTGTAGTAATGTTTACATTCCCAGATGCTAATACATCCACATGACTTGCACGTGCAAACCAGATTACATGCACACTATAACATTGTTGTGCCATGTATAATATCTTGCAAAATTGAAAATTTGGCTAACTGCAAGTCACTGCTTAGTTCTCAGTTATATATTACTATGGCAACACTTGAAGATCACCAAACATCATTTGATGTTGAGCCATTTGCAGAAGGCAGATTTCGATATGCTTACAAAGGAAAATGGGATGCTCCACTATCAAAAGCTGGACAACAGTGTGTTGTTAAAAAATTTAAAGATTCTTATACTTGGGAAAAGACAGGTTGGGACACAACCACAAAAATATATTCAAGAGCTCAACAATTAGGGAAAACATTTGGAAGAGGAATCGAATTTGCCAACTGTGATGTTTACAAAGTGACAGAATGTCATCGAGATGCTCCTAAAGGAGCTCGACTAAATGAGTATGTTGTAGTTGAAGAATATCTTGAAGGAAGTTTCATGAAGTGGTGTAATAACTATGGCTATGTTTCAAAGGAGGCTAGAGGGGTTGATTACACTCTAGCTTCTTTTATGCATTGGAGCTGGGTTTATACCAAGGGTCAAGAAATGGTTAGCGATCTACAAGGTGTTAAACAACCAGGAAACACTTACAAACTAACCGATCCTGCTATAATGTCAATTGGTGGGGATTATGGTGTAACAGACACAGGAATCGAAGGTATGGCCATGTTCTTTCTCATACACGAATGTTCTGATATCTGTAGAGGTTTACCTAGGCCAACATTTAGCCAGTTTGTTGGAAAGATTCCTGATTCTCAGCTACAAGCAGCTCTTGCACTTCAACAGCTCTCAGCAAGAATGACAACTTACACACATGAGATTAGATTTTCAGAAGATATAAAACGAGCTCTTGTTCCTACTTTTCTTTTGATTGCTCAAGGAAGGTCATAAATATTTTTTATCATAACTTAATTTTGTAATGAAATGGTAGGTTTCTTTTTTGTTATGTTTTTATTTTTTTGATTCCTTCCCCAATGCATTATATAATATTATGTATTTATACTTCGTGCAATTTTATATATAATCTTAATGTTTTGTTTAACAACTTACATGTAAACTTAATTTTGGAAAAAATACATTTCCACATTGATTCTATTTGACGTTTGTTTGATGAATAGAAGAGTGTTTGTAATATCACTAACAAACAAAGTAATTACAGGCTAACTCAAACTTCATATATTAAGTGACTAGCATGAGAGTTTTTATGCTAAGTAATTATATCTTACATGTACACTGTAGGTGGTTATTAATACTTCAATCCTGTCACTAATGTTTCATACATACTACATTATAAACTATGATATTATACCAATTTATACTAGCTAGAATTCATGGAATGGACGTAATTTTAACCCACACTATTTGTTTACTTAGTTACAATCACTTTCTAAATTTCAGACACAATTATATTACTAGACATGATCAGTAACGTAATTATACTGGTGCCATGAATAGTGTTGAGTAATTGAATATGTGCAACTCATTTGAACATGTATCGAATTACCCATCCACGTTTAGTCATAACATTCTTTAGATTTGGATCTCTACCAACCCTTACAATTTAAAAAAAACATATGATGTCATAGTTACCTTAAAACACATTTATAATTGGCAGATGGAAATAACGTGCAGTTTACAAACTCACTAGATTCAATCTCAGAAAAGTTATTTTTCAACAGTTTTCTGAGGGCATATACCCAGGCCCCACCTCTCTAAAGGATGCACACTTCATATGAACTTTTTCCCCAGCCCTACCCTGAATATCATACGTGTACATGTAGTTCCATGTATATATAATATGTGATATGTACAGTACATTCTCTCACCCGTTTCTTCTTGTCAGGATTACCAACATTAGCAAGAGCTATAAATCTTGTTACATGTTTTTGTTCACTCGAAAGCACTTCATGATTCCTATAAATGCATGAAATATACTGGGTAAACAAACAGAATTTCTTTTTATGGCCTGCAGGGTCATCCCTATGATAGCTTTTCTACAGCTTTGAACAGTACATATATACATGTACATGTAAATTACGCTTGTGTCATATATGTATTGTACATGTATATGTAGTTAAAGAGTTGTATCATTCTTTTGGAGTTGGTGAATTAACTGAATGGCACAAAAAGCAATACATGATTGAGCTATAGCAGACCGGCAGAAAGCTAATCCAAAATCATAAGCGATGGAAATCAAAAAGATGCTACACAGACTACTGCATTTTCAAACACTTGCCTTGCTGCTTTCTTGCAGCCAACAATACATAATTTTGGTATCTGGGCGATAGTAGCGATAGTGTGAGTATCATTATCTTCAGTGTTACTATCACGACAGAGATAGCTAAAAACTATTATTGTAATAGTGGACATTTGGTTACGGCATGTGTATTTGACATTGTCTCGCCTCAATATACCCACATTCATGTGAAAAAAACATGCGAAGATGGCGAGGAATATTTCTCGTAAGATCGATCTTGACAAAGAGCTGCAAGTGTTTCTGTTGGAGGGCTCTAACAGTGATGCACGGGAGTATTTGGTTTCACTGCCACAGGTGGAAAAAACTCAGTATCTGTATTCAAATTTAAGTTTCACTATTATGATAGTTAGTATTCATTGTCACTCAAGTATCTATTAACTATTATGATAGTTAGTATTCATTGTCACTCAAGTATCTATTAACTATTATGATAGTTAGTATTCATTGTCACTCAAGTATCTATTAACTACTATGATAGTTAGTATTCACTGTCCCTCAAGTATCTATTAACTATTATGATAGTTAGTATTCATTGTCACTCAAGTATCTATTAACTATTATTATAGTTAGTATTCATTGTCACTCAAGTATTTATTAACTATTGTGATAGTTAAAAATTTCACTATCACAGTATCACCCAGCTCTAATGTTAAAGAGTTGTAATATTCTTTACTTAAGGGTTGGTTAATTAACGGTGAGTGCTTTTGAATATTTCCAAATACTATACAAGTATACAATGATATTATATCTAGAGTGGTCAATACTCACGGACGTTTAACCAGCCAAATTAGTTTTTATCCAGAAACTGGCCAAGGCTGAATGTTATTTAGTACTCAGTAGAACAGCTTAAACATAATTATGGAAATTCCTTAATTAACCCTTACTTCTAGCAACTTGCTTACTGGGACTCAAAAGTTCCCAAACACTTCGTAGGACTAAATCAAATGCAGTGTTATCTCTCTTTTGATAGCAAGTTAGCAATGGGGGCAAACAAAACAAAAAGGGATTTGTCATGCTAGGAATGCACTCCAAAGTGCATAGGGGTCAAAGGTCACAGATAGATGAGTTCTTTAGTACTCCATGTCGGAAAAAGGAGTCAAGTTTGGGATACAGAAAGTTAATGGTGGCTGACATACATGTATTTGCAGTAGAGTCACTAGTGTTGGAAATGGGAGGAATTGTGAGAAAAAAATGCTCAGTTTGCTACATCAATCTTCTAAGTGTTAACTACAATGTACATATACAACACAATTAACCACATGGGAAAGAGATGACCTTACAGACCATAAAAATATCAGATATCGGACACAGACAGTATAGTTAAATTTTGCATTCAATAATAAACATCATTTCAAATTCATAATCAAATGGCAGCTGATAATTATGTCTCTTGTTCTATTAATAATAAAACATCATAAAACGGTAACAGTTACTTTTATATGTATAGTACAAAATAGTACTGTATATTAACTACTAAAGTACATAGATTTACATGTATGTACTATATACACGTAAAATGCAGGCACATGTACAAACTCCATGTACTGTACTGTACTGTACTGTACTGTACCCTAACTATTGTACAACACTTTCTTGTACTACATACATGTGTGTATATATATATATACATATATACATGTATGTAACGTATTATACTGTTTGCTAATACACTACTGTACAATAGTATTGAGTAGGCTTTACTATTGTGCTACAGGAATTCACAGTTTATGATTGTGTATGTAGGTGTAGTTCTTATAATAATAAACTTTCCCAGAATTATTACAATCATTATCTACAATTCTACACTATCATGTGAATAGAGAAACAATAATTCTTGGAATTATTCCTCATTTAATTAAAAATGAATATTACTAATAAGTGTCAGTGAAGGAAAGCAGCTATATGTATTAGGGCTAGGAACACACTCTCACATTGCTGATGTACATGTTACAGGATAGAAACCATGGGAAACTGTCACATGACATAAACAGGCTATAAACAGGCTATAAACAAATACTACTAATAATCTCATTATTGATGTGTTCCCTGCTACTGCTCAATTTAACATGCAAAGTCATTGTCAACAAAGTGTGACATGGAAACTATGAACAAGTATGTTTTGATATTGTTTATTAGTATCAAGTACATTTAGCTGCTTTGGGTTTATATATAGGTTAGATACTGTATTCGAGGTTTCTACGAGCAATAGAACTACCGCGGAAACAGTTTAATTAATGTTTCCAAGACCTTGAATACAGTATCTAAGCAATTATAGCTATTACTGTGTTGGATAGAAGAAATAACAAGAAAGCCATGTGGTACTCTTCTTCAGTTGCAAAAAGACAGGAAGGTGATCGATAGCGCGAGTGTTTTGCTCTCGAGGGCAACACCCACATCTATCTTTGTCAGCTGTGTAACTTTTGGATTTCAAAAAGCTAAAGATTTTAGCTTACTTAGTTGGACAGAAGACCTTTTAAGAAGGCCGTGAATATTAAAACCATTCTTCATTTGTTGGTAGAAAGCAGCTATTGAGAACAGAGGTTCAAACCTTCTTTCGTTTGCTGCATATTCGAAGCTAAATGCCTCCCTTTGAAGCTTCGTTACAAGCCCACTTTAGTGTTTGTACATGCACACTTATACAATCTAAATGTGTGGTTAATAATGTGGGTGTGTTCCAGGAAAGTTTAGGTTGTGTTGCTGCTGGCTGTTTTTGTCTTCTTATTACATGTAGTTCAGCAACAGGACAGTACTCATTGAAAAGTAATAATCCAATTTTGGAGGCTTTCTATAACCAGTCAAGGTAAAAGCAACATTGATAAAATCACATGCAAAGCTTCGAACCTTCGTTTGCTTTTGCCAATGATGATTTGAAAGCTGTTTCCCAGCCTTCATCACAGCCTTAATACATATGTGCACTACTTATACATAATGTGTGTAATGAATTATTGTTTAATACAATTTGTTTGTGTAATATTATAATTATATAATATAGTTTTTGTATGCATTAACACCTTTCCTTCGCTGGCACTTTTTAATAATATTCATTGTAATGAAATGTGCTATTACAATGATAATTCCAAGAATTGTTGTTTCTCTATTCACATGTTAGTGTAGATATGGATAATGATTGTAGAAAAGATAATGTAAGTATATAATATTATAATCATATAAATCTTTGAATAATGATATACATGTATTACATGTATTACATGTACCTGTATAATTAGTATATATAACTATTATTATATTATAATATACATGTACATTGTATAATAATTATATATAATACAAAATACATATAATAGTTAAAATGTACACACAAGTATGTACGTACACGTATAAACATAACCGTATATAAATAGAGAGAGCAGTTGATGATTTTGCTATAATTATAAAGTATTATCATTATTGAGTTGGTGGAGTTTTAAGTTTAGTATGGTATCGGTATTTGCTTCAGAAACAGGGTACAGACAGTTCACAGATGAGGAACACGGGTCAATTCTTCCAGATGAGGAAAACGAGTCGAGTTCTCAGGAAAATGAGTCAAATCTTCAAAGGTGTTGCTGTATTAAGGCACCAGTTGAATTAACTACAGAGGAATTCATAATTTTAGAGGCTAGAAAATTGATACATAAAGAAAAAAGTGAAAGTAATAATGAGAATACATCAAAAATATGTTGCCAAAGAACAGAACTACCTCGCCCAATAAAACGAGCCTACTCACTGGGTCTGTCAGGATTTCTACATGGAGTTTATTCAGGTACGCCATTGAAATACACAGTTAAAGATAGTATTGTAATCATTTCATTCCTTCTAGCTATCGCAATCGTCATAGTTAATTCATTAGAATTTGCAAAGTTTCTTAATGAAAGCAAAAGCAAGAACAGTAGTAATGATAGCAATGGGGTTAATAATGATTTTCATTCTATTCTAGCTATAAATGACAACATAGGCTCAGCTACACACTTCCTTTTGATTTTTAAACTAGTTGTGGCCATATTTGCACTTGCATTTACTTCTTTAAGTACTTTCATCCATTTTGAAGTTCGAAAATGCAAAACATTCAATACCTGGATTCAGTGGTGCGGTTATCACAAAAATAAATGCAAAGCCATTCTTCCGAGTTGTGATAGAAATTCACTACAGAATTGCAGTATGAAGAGTCTCAAAACAGGCTGCATTAAGGCACTGCGATCATCACGTATGATTGTGAAAGAGTACGTGGATGAACAGATTGAAATTCAGAGAGAACGAAGCAATACTTTGAAAGATAAGCTAATAAATTCTGAAGACATGGTTAAAGCAAGATGGTTTCAGGAGCGATGCAAGTTTTGTCCAAACTCGGTGACCTCGATCATAGATGCACTTCGACTATTTTTATCAGAAATGATGTACTATCCGCTAGTATTAGCATCTATTTTTAGCGTGATTCAAATAGTTGTAAAATATGAGACTAATGACAAAATAGCCAGCAACATACAATGGGTTTATATTCTTGTTAAGCATCCATTACCCATTTTATCGTTTCTTTTCTCTGTCATTCAGAAGTTTGTGACAGTATATTTGCTACGAATCCAATTATTGGGCTTTTCACTATATTATATTCAAAAATTACGATTTGGTGAGACACGCCACACTTTAAAGTTTTTCCAAGGTGCTACATGGCATGTGTTATTCATAGGGTATTCACTTGCTTTAATGATAATTCAAGTATGTATTATGATAACAATTGGCCGGTTTTACCATTTAAATTTATATATCAACGCCCTTAATGAAACGGAAGACGTTATTGCTAATGGATCATGTGTCCGTTTTTTATATAGCTTAACTAGTATTAAGAGTGGCTCTTTGCGTATTATATTAAATCTAACCTTAAATGAAACAGAACAGTTTATATATCCTTGTGTCGATGGCATATTTTGGTATCTGACTATTGTCGGTTACTTCATTCCACTTTTTGGAGTTATAATGTTTTTTGTTCCTGCATATCCTTTCATGAAACGGTTTTTCATTGAATTCATTAAGACAATATGGAATCGACTTGTTAAAAAAAATATGGAAAAAGGTAAAGCAGTGGATGGTTTATATAACTTTTTGGATGGAATCGATGCTTTACCAAAGGACAAGGAACCACATTGGTGTTATCAATTATTTTATCCGGTGTTCAATATTCCCTCAGCAATCCTCTGTACTGGGTATTCAGTTGTCCTTACTTTTCTTATATTTAGCATTAAAGAAGTGCATGACTTGGGCTATCAATATGGACAAGATAACTTTTCATTCGGTTTCATTTATTTCTTAATCACAATTACCTTACTTATTAATATTCACACACTCATTACCGCAGTATTGATAATGATTTTATTATTAACGTCAGGGCTTATAATCAATGCCTTATTAATAATTTTGTGTTTCTTTGGAAAACTAAAATGGTGCATTTCATTCCTGACATGGTTTAATGGGTGCACTTATACACGTAATCGCAAGATGTAGTGATGCAATAGTAACTACATGTAGTCATGTACAAACTAACAGTTGTAATTACATGTAGTTATTAAAATAACAGTTGTGATTAGTTATTAAAATACTATAATTATACATGTATTATTATTAAAATTACAGTTGTGATTACTAACAGTTGTATGTTAAGTTTTTGTAAGATTATTATTCTTTATGATCTTAATATATAGTTATGTTAATCTGTGCTGTATTTGCTTATTTAAAACAGAAATCCATGTTGTATTTATGAATGTTCACATTTTTAAAATATATATACATATACGTATTTCACCAATTTGACACAAACTTACATGTACATGCACATAATTATACATGTATATTCAAAAGCTTGATCTCTTCATGCATGGTTAAAAGTTTATTTGGTATACTTTTGAAGCTAAATTTCTGCCTTTGAAGCTTTGTTGTCGTGCTCCCTTTAATATACATGGACATACGTAATCTAACACAATAACAGCAACAGGAATGAGACTAGTACTCATTATAAAAAAATAATCTTGGATGCTTTTTATAGTCAATTAAAATACATGTAACAGTAATATTCATAAAAACAAGTGCAAACTTTCGAAACTTTGTTTATTTTTGCTTCAAATGTTGTGTTTCAACCTTTGTCCCAACTCTAGTATACATGTACATGTATACTAGTACAGTTGAAGGAACACTAACGAACTGTCTGTACCTTGGATACTGACACAAGCCCCCTGGCAGAACCTGTTCTCTCTGTAGACCACCATATTGACTGGGATAACACAACCATTTTAGATCACCATCTTTTCACACAACATCGATGTCTAATGGAATCCTGGTACATTCATCGTGATAAGAATATCATGAACAGGGAAAAAGGTCTATTACTTCTCTACAGGTAATTATTTCACGTTTGGTTTCCGAAAACAATACAAAAGAATTAATAGCCCAAAACAATTTTGAATCTTTAATTATCAGAATAAATTAAAGATTTGTCACAAAATGTACAATGTATTAAACTGACACATAAACACTTGAGGTAATACCTGTAAGGTGTTCTCTCATAGAAGAGTTCTATTTTGGCAGAGAAATGATAACGTGGTCGAAGTCTAGCAGCCAAACGTGACACAGATGATGATCCATAGGTTTTGGTATCCAATCCTTCCTAAAAACAATAAAATAGTGTCACTATGATTGCTTTCCATGGGGTTAAATGTGCTTGTGTCACATGTGTGACTATGCATTGTACATGTAGTTAAGGAAGTTGTATCATTCTAAATGTTTTCCCTACTGAGAAAAATAGACAACCATGTGATATCTTCCATGGAATGTGTCCAACAGTCTCCATTTCTCAGCACTTATTTGCCGCTACCAAGTACTTCCAGTGATAAAATTCAAAACGGAACAGCTATATATTGTAAAATGTAAAACGTACATGCTCAGTCATGCCCACATAAAGAAATTTAATTGCTAAGCATCAAAATTTAATTCTTAAATGGTCATTGTGAACAGCAAACCATCAATATTTACTACCATCAGTATATCCATATACATGTACATGTATACGGTAATTTTATTCAATGCCATCTGATAATCATGTGATACACAACACTTACTGGCGATATAGCATGATTGGTAACTCCTTGAGGCCATTCAGAAGATAACAGCATATCAACTCCTTGAAAGTCATCATTATCTGAATATTGTGACAAACATTTGATATCTTCTTGTGTGAAATGAGAACGCTGAAGAATAAATGGAAAGTAAAGATAACACATTTGCAGAGCAGAAACCTTGCCACACGTCACTGTGTAATGTGTGATTAGAAAACAAACATTTACACAAAAATGTTTGTGGACGATACTATATTATAACAAGTGTATATAGAGAAAAAAGTATCCCTATGATTGCTTTATGGTGTCCAGCATTCAGTAATCATGGCTGACTTTATCATGCCTGAAACACAACAGCCTAATATTTGCATTATCTACTCTCTTTACCTTTTAAAGAACCTTGTAGAACTTTAAGAATATATTTCAGGTAGAATAGCTAGCTATTAGTTCTAGTTTCTACGTAAGTTATACAGCTGTCTTTCTGCTGGTGTGTAGAGCTTGAGCGCGCGTTCTTTTACGCGCCACGCCCATTAATTGACCAAGCCCCCGGGAATGACGTAACTTCCTTAACTACGTATACAACGCATACTTGCGTAAGTGACACAAGAATATATATATATATTATACATATATATAGTTCGAACCCGTGGGAAAGCAATCATAGGGATGCCCCTACGGGCCATAAAAACACTTTCAATTAAAAAAGTAGGGATGTCAAAACCCGAAATGAATGCAAACAAGTTTGGAATGGTACTAACACAGGAGGTTAACATAGGACTCAAAATTAAACAAACCACCTCCATATAACCCTACATAAGTACACCATTTTATGTAAAGCAAAAGACAAAGAACTGTACTTACATGTACATGTACATGTATGTAGGGTTATATGGGAGTGGTTTGTTTAATTTTGGGTCCTACGTTAACCTCCTTTATCCCGATCTTGTTCACATACGTTTTGGGTTTTCACATCCCTACATCTTCTTTCATTTTTTATTGAATTTTTTATAGCCTGCAGGGCCATCTCTATGATTGCTTTCCCAAGGGTTCGAAGTATGTTTATATATATATATATATATATATATATATATATATATATATATGTTTCTGTCACTTATGCGAGTATGCGTTGTATACGTAGTTAAGTTGTGTCATTCTGGGGGGTTCAGTCAATTAATGGGCTTGTTGCATAAAAAAACGCACATTCAAGCTCTACAGACAGCAAAAAGAAAACTGTGTAGCTTATGTAGAAACTGGAACTAATAGCTAGCTATTCTACCTGAAATATATTCCTAAAGTTCTACAAGGTTCTCTAAAAGGTAAACAGAGTAGATAATCAAAATAATAACTATAATAGGCTGTTGTGTTTCAGGCATGATAAAGTTAGTCATGATTATTGAATCCTACAAAGCAGTCATAGGGATACTTTTTTCTCTATATATCTTGTTTATTCCTACTATTCATTTATAAATGAACTAATAATATTCCTTTAAGAACGTACACAGAGTAGCTGAGGATACTATTAGTAAATACAGTTTGCATGTTTCTACTATTAATTTATAAAAGATCTAATAACATTCTAAGACTTATGAGAGAGTAGCTTGACTCGTTAGCAGTCCTACTATTAATTTATAGAAGAACTAATAACATTCCTTTAAGAATAATTTTTATATTTAAAACAAACGTAACCTGACTGATGCTATTAGTAAATACAGTTTACATATTCCTACTATTAATTTATAAATGAACTAATAACATTCCCTCAAGAATATACACAAAGTAACCTGACTGATACTATTAGTAAATACAGTTTACATGTTCTTACTATTATTGTATAAAAGATCTAATAACATTCTCTTGAGAAAGTAGCTTGACTCGTTAGCAGTTGTCACACGCAATTCATGTACCCAAGTGAATGGTTAAAACAACTAATTAGTTTTACAGTGATATAAAAGCAGTGATTCTAAGCCTTAACTTCTACAGACAATTATAAATCAATCAAGACACGATGCGTATATCACCTGTGATTATAGTGATAGCCAGTGTGTTGGGGTTGCTGATTGAAGTGAATAGTACTTCTCTGCAGGCTACACCTAAGAAAATTATTACTACAGGTGCTACACGTCCATTTTACATTCGATTTGACAGTAATGGTTCTGCATTTGTCCCCGACCACAAAGATGGAGGATATGTCTACCATTATGACAAAAATGGAAATTTCATTACGTCATTTCAACCAGGAGGTTACCCTTGTGATATAGCATTCAAAGATGACTATCTCTTTATTACAGATTTTCGAAATAACAAGGTTTATAAGTATACAAAAAGTGGTCAGCTACTCGGCACTGTACTCAATCCACCTCAACCTATTAGTATTGCAATTGACTGTGATGGGAATTTCTATATTGGTGAATGGACTACAGGAAAGATTAATGTTTATGGGAGTGACTTTTCTTTCAAACGTGAAATTACTGGAATTGGTACATACCCTCGTAAAATCCAGTTTGATTCAAATGACTTCATTCGTGTTCCAGATTTCTATGGTCATACTGTTTACGTCTATACCAAGTGTGGTAGACTTGTTAAAACGATTCCAGCCCCTAATGTATCACATGCTGAGGGTTTGTTTGTAGATTCCAATGACAACATGTACATTTCAGATCGAAGTGATCCAGGAAGTGTTCATATTGTCAACAATGATGGAAGTGAAGTCCTTAAACTCACTGGTTACAAGGGAGTTGGTGATGCTGTAGTTGCTCCAGATGGCACATTGTGGGTGTCAGATTTTTTAGGCAGGAAAATCTACCTTTGCTAATGCCTGTATGTAACAGTCGTTCATTTTCCCAAGAGAACAATAATAATTAATAAATATCATTCTTAGTATATTCACACACACACTAGGCATGTAAATTTATAGGAACTGTTATTATAAATTTGAACCTTTCCTTTTTATGGCCCATAGGGCCATCCCTATAATTGCTTTCCACGGGGTTTAATGTATATACATGTATATATAATATATATATTCTTGTGTCACTTGCGCGACTATGCGTTGTATACGTAGTTAAGGAAGTTGCGTCATTCCCGGGGGCTCGGTCAATTAATGGGCGTGGCGCGTAAAAGAACGCGCGTTTGAGCTACAGACCAGCCAGGAAGATTCAGAAAGGATGTAAAACTGCTAATAACTGTTGTATATAGCAGAGAAACAGTATAGATATTATGCAAGAATCTTTAACAAGTATGATAAGTTGTTGAGTTTCAGACACGAGGAAGTCATCATTTAGAACCTTGAAGGAGTACCTCAGTCAGTTCATCAGACATCTGTGTATTTAGACTGCAATTAGGCTTACACTTACGTCTTCAGGCCCCAGGAGTACACAGAAAGGTAGAGACACTAGTGCCATCAGCAATGCTTAATACATAGTCATCACAAAGCAAATATAGGGATGTTTTTTTCTCTATATACACTTGTTTTTCTATGGAGTTATTCTGTTCTTTGGAATAATATATTTTTAAAGTGACAATGCATGACAATAATTGTACAGAACACTAATTACTGAGTATAATTACTATTCTGTATCATGAGTTTTACTAGCTCTACAAGTAAAAACAAGATACATGTACATAGAGAAAAAAAAAGTATCCCTATGATTGTGTTGTCCAGCATTCAGTAATCATGGTTGACTTTATCATATCCCTGAAACACAACAGCCTATTATAGTTATAATTTTGATTATCTACTCTTCCTACTGAGCGATTATGATTTTTTTTCCTATCACGATTATTGATGGTAAATAATCACGATTTTCGATTATGATATACAAAAACAAAAAAGCATTTGCATACTCCAATAAATCTGGCCAAAAGAGAGAACTGTTCTCCTTGGGCCAATTGTGCGCCATATGAGCTTATCAAAAACACTGATGTACATGTATATGTGCAGCTGTAGCGAAGGTCATAAAGTCTAAGGTTAAAGGTGGGTCATTAGGTCAACCTTATCATTAAGAATATATACAGGTGTTAGTGTAAGGTGTGATGTAAACTAATATGCTCACAAAAAAGGCATAGTAGCATTGGTTTTGATTCTGGAGCAGTACTCGATACCGGGAATCAAAGTACATGTACATGAATCAGCTATGACACAGTCCATCCCTGTCTGGTGGGTCAGCAATTTTGCATAGAGAAGGGCACATACTGTACTTACATTTTCTGGGAGAAGGCAAAACCTTTCACTGTTCACAGTATGCCCAGTAGCCCCATTAGATTTAGCCTGATGAAACTCCTGTCTGTGTGGTGTGCTTCTTCCAGATGATTCCAGATGATTCCATATGTTAGTATAGTACAAGTGAAATTATTAGGACATGTATGTTCGCTTTCTTATTACATGTAGCTTTCCTTCCTTGCTTGAGTGATTCCAAACGAAAAAGTTTTTGCTCCTTTTCATGGCAAAAGGCCAAAAGCTGTATATTGTCACTGGACTCCATTTTCCGACACATCAATGGTCACATGTGGTTGTTTGCAATAGAGCACGTGCGCAGTAGATTTGTGGTGACATTGCGAGGCTGTAATGCATGACACGATTATTTGAAAGAATCGCGATTTATACGCAAAATCGATATAATCGGTCAGCCCACCTTTTACCTCTTAAAGGACCTTGTAGAACTTTAGGAATATATTTCAGGTAGAATAGCTACATGTAGCTATTAGTTCCAGTCTCTGCATGAGCTACTAGCAGCTTTCTTTCTTCCTGGAGCTCGAGTACACGTTCTATTATGCGCCACGTCCATTAATTATATATACATGTAGTTTGAACCCATGGGAAAGCAATCACAGCAAAGGCCCTACGGGCCATAACAACATGGGAAGTTGTGTGTGATACATGTCATTGTACTATTCAACTACTTCAAATACAATACACTGTATATTCAGGATTGGAAGATCACCATATTTTTTATGTAAATACATACAAACATGTGGTGTTTGTTGACTTTCCCTATACAATGCAATGTTTACTGCTATGTTGATGTATGAGTTTCTAAGTTGTCCAAATATTTGGAGTAGAACACACACAACACACTACACATGTGATTGTGGTTAAAAGTGCTTACCAGTGCTTGAAGGTACTCTTAAACGTCCTTCTGGGTAAAGTGCTTGTGCTTATATTTGAGTACTTTTATTAAAAGCACTTATGAAGCACAATTAAGTGCCTATTAAGCAGAAATGCTCCGAGATTAGCACCCTATCAACTTTTGGAATAGAAGCTTTTGCTGCTCCTGTGGAGAGACTATTTAGCATACATGTACATGTAGCTGGAAAGGAACTTAAGCCTGAACAATGCCTAATAAAGATAGTACATGTACTGTACTTTTTCAAAAGACAATATTTATAAAATGTAGATGTAGCAAATTAGCAATAATCCAATTTTATTTTGTGTTGCTTAATTAGAAATGTATTTAAGACTTCACTTTCAACGTGCTTTAGCTTGTGCTCAAAGCACTTTCAGCTGTTCAGCTACATGAGCAGTTAACAGGCTCAAGCACTTTACTGTGTACTTGGAGATTATGCTCAAGTACTTTATAAAGTGCTTCGCCCCTTGTCCGGGAGATATACATACATGTACATGTACATGTTTGTGATACTAACTATTTCATTATTGTCATTTGATGTCATATATTTTGATTTGTCGTAATATCCACTAAGATAAGCTATCTGTAATCCACTAGAAGTAGTATATACACCTCTCTGACCTGATGAAAATAAAAGAAATGATGAATTACAATGTACATGTGTCAAGATAAGATAATTTAATTGTCACATCAGCAGTGATACATGTACAACATAGTGTATGGATTAGTACTGATATGCTTCAGCAGTAGCTGTATTGGTTTTCACTGTGTGCAAACGCATGTAGTAATTATTAGTGTGTCAGTACAGCAGTTTGTATGACATGATACAACATAGTGTTGCACCAAGTTCATTGTATGGATCAGTACTGATATGCTTCAGCAGTAGCTGTATTGGTTTTTACTGTGTGCAAACACATGTAGTAATTATTAGTGTGTCAGTACAGCAGATTGTATGACGTGATACAACATAGTGTTGAACCAAGTTCATTGTATGGATCAGTACTGATATGCTTCAGCAGTAGCTGTATTGGTTTTTACTGTGTGCAAACACGTGTAGTAATTATTAGTGTGTCAGTACAGCAGATTGTATGACGTGATACAACATAGTGTTGAACCAAGTTCATTGTATGGATCAGTACTGATATGCTTCAGCAGTAGCTGTATTGGTTTTTACTGTGTGCAAACACATGTAGTAATTATTAGTGTGTCAGTACAGCAGATTGTATGACGTGATACAACATAGTGTTGAACCAAGTTCATTGTATGGATCAGTACTGATATGCTTCAGCAGTAGCTGTATTGGTTTTCACTGTGTGCAAACGCATGTAGTAATTATTAGTGTGTCAGTACAGCAGTTTGTATGACATGATACAACATAGTGTTGCACCAAGTTCATTGTATGGATCAGTACTGATATGCTTCAGCAGTAGCTGTATTGGTTTTTACTGTGTGCAAACACGTGTAGTAATTATTAGTGTGTCAGTACAGCAGTTTGTATGACGTGATACAACATAGTGTTGCACCAAGTTCATTGTATGGATCAGTACTGATATGCTTCAGCAGTATCTGTATTGGTTTTCACTGTGTGCAAACACGTGTAGTAATTATTAGTGTGTCAGTACAGCAGTTTGTATGACGTGATACAACATAGTGTTGAACCAAGTTCATTGTATGGATCAGTACTGATATGCTTCAGCAGTAGCTGTATTGGTTTTTACTGTGTGCAAACACATGTACATGTAGAAATTATTAGTGTGCCAGGTAGTACAGTTGTGTTTTTATGGCTCACAGGGCTATCCCTACAATTGCTTTCCACGGGGTTTAATGTATATATTTGTTTGTGTCACTTACACAAGTATGCATTGATGTGTTAATTGTTAAGAAAGTTGTGCCATTTCAGGGACTCTGTCAATTAATGCGTGCAGTGCGTAAAATAAGGTGCACTGGAGCTATAGCTAGTCAGTCTACAGACCAGTAGAAAGATTTAGGAAGAATGTAAAACTGCTAATAACTGTTGTTTATAGCAGAGAAACAGTATAAAGAACGTGTGCTCAAGCTCTATAAATTAGCAGAAAGAAGGCTGTACAGCTTACGTAAAAACTGGAACTAATAACTACATGTAGCTATTCTACCTAAAATATATTCTTAAAGTTTTACAAGGTTCTTTAAAAGGTAAACAGAGTAGATAATCAAAATAATAACTATAATAGGCTGATGTGTTGCAGGCATGATAACCTTAGCCATGATTACTGAATGCTGGACACAACAAAGCAGTCATAGGGATACTTTTTATGGCCCGTAGGGCCATCCCTATAATTGCTTTCCACGGGGTTTAATATATATATATATATTTATCACTTGCGCGACTATGCGTTGTATACATAGTTAAGGAAGTTATGTCATACCCGGGAGGCTCGATCAATTAATGGGCGTGGCGCGTAAAAGAACGTGCGTTCGGGCTACCGAGTGGTACAGACCAGCCAGGAAGATTCAGAAACTGTTGATAACTGTTGTATATAGCAGAGAAACAGTATCAATATTATCCAAGAATCTTTAACAAGTGTAGTAAGTTGTTGAGTTTCAGACATGAGGAAGTCATAATTTAGAACCTTGAAGGAGTACTTCAGTCAGTTCATCAGAGATCTGTGTACTGAGACTGCAATCAGGCTTGTACTTACTTCTTCAGGTCCCAGCTTTCAAGTACACAGAAAGGTAGAGACCTTGGTACCATCAGCAATGATTGATACATAGTCATCACAAGGCAATTATAGGGATGTTTTTTTTTCTCTATATACACTTGTTTTCTTGTTTCTCATAATAGTAACAATAATAACTCTTAGCTATATAGTATGATGGTTTTCTCAAATTTAAGTTACAGTTATAGTTAATTAACTACATTAATATTAGGCTTACTAAAAGGGTTTTAGTTAACTGGTACACTGCAAGGATTTAACAATTAGTTGGTTGTTCAGGATACATACATGTACCACAGAGAATTTGTATTCAATTATAATTGAATCACTATACCTTTAGGGTCCTGTATATTCATATTTCATGTCAAAGATTTAGTACTAAAGTACATGTAATTGTATCTGGCCATCACAAAGGTTTGTAAACCCGCAAACACATTATTTATACTTTCCAATACTTGGTGCACATTATGTTATAGTAACATACATGCACATACATGTATCCACAACATCCTCTATGACAATTGGCAAGCTAAATTGAAACTCATGCTATTCCTTGCAACTGTACTAACCAATAAAATGGTTATTTTAACGATTATTTTTTACAGTGTACCTATTATTGGCTGTTTTACATTTTAGTTGATTATAGTTAGTGCAACAAACTTGTAATTTAGTTATAGTTTAGTTAACTAAAAGTCACAATGCCTTTCTAAAAGGGGTTTTAGTTATAGTTAATTAAAACAACACTATAGCAGACATGGAACCAATCTACAATTTGATTGCAGAGTTTGTTGTAATTATGACATCAAAACCAAATAGGATCATAAGGTCACACTATACAACACAAAAAAGAATGGTGACAATAGTGGCACAGAAAAAATGTCATTTAAAAGATATTTTCAGAACTCATTACGAATAAAGAGAGACCTATAGTTTATTTATAAGTACCTAATTGACATAAATTTTCTGTCAAGCATGGTGTTGCATATTGTGATTTCTGAGACAAAAAAAAGGAGTTATTCTAGCCAAAGTGGTCGGTTACTGTGTCTTTCACTATATCAAGGAATACTTCACTGTCCACTTAAACACATAAACACATCAGTATTCTTGTCAAGCTCTCAATTACATGTACTAATGTACTTGAAGTCACATACATGCATGCAGATGTAACTAATATATCTTCACATTTACGATGACACAAATTCTTTAACTAAATGTACATGTACATACATGTACATGTACAATGCAATGAGTTTTTGATAAATATAATGTAGTTTAAAAATCCCTTGTGTCAGATACATACACATGTACAGTGTACTTGTATGCATTGAATGCATATATGTACATGTACATGTATGTGACACAAGTCACACAAGAATATCAGAGACGGCATAACAAATCAACAAACTGACACAGTATTATACTACTACAGTACTACTATTAATTGATATTATTTTACCTAAACAAGTAATATTATCTGTGAGTTCTCCTCCATCACTGGTGATACCATCAAAAAATCTTTGACAATCCGTACTCGTTGGACCAAGAATGAACATTGGTATGGGAACTATAAAAGATTATATATACAACAAATGTATGTATGTACATGTACGCTGTACTTGTACATTATACCAGTACAGGTGCAGTATATTATACAAGTACATATTTTTGTTAACTATAACAACACTGAGGCTTTTATTTTGTGAAATTTAAAATTTGATTTCTCCCTTGCTTTTACTTGTAAATGTTCGCCTCTTGATGTTTTGTACAGGAAGTGATAACACCAGGTACATGTACATGAGCACTTGTACATGTAAGTATGCATAAGTAATCATCTTTGCAGATTCCAAATTTCACCGGCTATGGTACATAGAAGCCTTACATGTAATTTGGATCAAAAGTATTTATCTTAAAATGCTAAATTTAATTAATGGTCATCTTTCCAAGCTTTTGTAGTTTATAATCATTTATGGTATGTGGCATCAGAGAATTAGAAGACTGAAAACTTCAGGGATCAGACTATCACCGTCATGAGGCAATTGGGCAAACCAGTGAACCTTTTTGGTTTAAGTACCAAGTTCCAAAATATAGTTAATTAGAGTACCTTTTAAGGTTCCATCTTTTATAGACTTCCATTCATCAATACATGTGTCAGTATCAGCAAAAAAAGAACCAACACAAAACATCATCTATTAGAATACAGGAAATTAACACTCACATGCATTTACAAACTTTACAATAAATTATTAAGCATTCGCATATCATCTGAAATGAAGGTTTGGAATCTTTGGATTATAAATGTATACCAGTGAAGCACATATCAAAAATTGTTGAGTTCATTAATTACTTATAAAAGATGTGTCTCACTAGTATCTCTCTTCAGCTTTTACAATTTAACATAATACTGCTTTTATCTGGTCTTAATCATCTTTATACATGTAGCTACACAAGTGAAGTCTGATGCCTGAACTCAACCCCTGGTCCAGATCTACATTAGTCTGGTGTAGTCATACCTTTGGTATAGAGGAGGAAGGATCTAGTATGGTTAGCACAGAGCATTTGCGTAGAATGTTTGCAGCCCAATCAGATTGCATGAAAGCTAATTTTGTTATGTGACGTAGGAAGCCTCTCATAGTTCAAATTGTAAGTAACATGCTGTTTCTTTCTGGTATACAACTCTTAAGGACAAGCAGAGTAGTGTCCAGTTTTGTGTGTGGGAATGACGTTACCACAATTAACATGACATGAAAAAACTGTTTGTTTGTATTGTTACGAGTTGTGTATGCACTGCAAACACTTACCTTGCTGTCTTCCCGCATCTAACGAAGCATGATTTTTTTTACTTCACAGCCTTTCATAGCAACTATTCTTTCTAATAAAGCAAGTTAGAATCTTTAGCGTTGTATATTTCAAGAGTTATACACCTGAGAAAGTTGCTTGTGAAACACCCCACCCACATAATTTGTTTGTTTTAGCATTCCACAGGCACAAGTCTTATGTGCTAACTAAACCACACACTTCCTCCTCTATATGAAGGGTGTGGCTATGCCAGACTAGATCTACACGTCCATCATTGATAAGAGATTGAAAACGCGTGATGGGCGTGGCTACGTTTTATACACAATTTTTATACAGCTTATGAAAAACAATGCAACTTGTTATTTAGTGTGCTACAGGCCTCAACAAGCCTTTGTAAACATGTTCAAATGGAAGAAGCTTACACTAAAAAGATTATTTCTACACACAATTGGAAGGTAAGCAAAGAACTGGCAGTATTTGAAGGTGCACACAGCTTCGCTCATCCAATAATATGGAAAATTTACTGATATGTCGTACTATACTCCTGTTTTATTCTGTAGTTGTCAACAAATTTCTTTGCTGTACTTGTAGCTCGAAAACTAATAAATGAAACTATTAATAGTCAAAATATGTCATAGTACTATACATGGATCATGAGACGAACCAAGTTTGGAATTTCCAGTACAAATAATAATCTCTCTACTCGTCGAAACTGCTCAAATGGTACCTAGATCAACTGTACCTGTAATTTTCATAGCAATAGCCTAAATGGTGATTTAAACTCATTACATAATAGCAGAATTCTTGGTTCACGAGACAAACCACAATTTCAACTTACAGCATTAAAACATTACCGACTAGCTTACCTTTATTTACTGCATTTTCTATACTTTATCCATCGAGTTCCCATTTTCAATAACATTTCAAATAATTTTCTAATTATGTGTATAGTAGATATAATACGGCCCCAAGTAGCATATTTTACCCACCAACGCCCGTTTCCAATCACTTTACTTTATATCTGTCTACATGTCAGGCTATTCCACTTGTGCCTACCAATATCAAAATTCCAATATACAAATAAACTTAGGCGTCCTCCCCTTTCTAAAGTCCCAAATACTAGGACCAAATTAGTATAAAGTCTTACATCAAATCCACCAGTTTTTTTTAGTACACCTTCAACCCTTGTTAATAAAGTTTTAAAATTTCCATGAATATCACCACACACGAGACTGAAATTTGAAACGAAAAAATAACAATATTTGAGTAATACAGATGTATAAGAAAATAATAAACTCACATCTTCATTGTTACCCACGTGTGGATATACGCATGCTCATACAGTGAAACCGCCAATATTTTAAGTTGCTTAGTAACAACGGATTCTTTTTATTGCCCACCAACAAGTTTTGTGGTCGAAGAAGCGATGCTGATTGGATTATTATTTCACCTTCTAAAAAGATGAAGTAATGGTTCCATCCACAGATACCAATCATTATTACTGAAACGACAATATGCTCAAAATTCTTCACAGTAGTAAATTAGATTCAAGCAGCAATTCTGAAATTGTTGATGAAACTCTGCAGCTTGGAACAGTTGAAAAGAAGCTCCAAACATGCACAGCCCATGACAATGAGGTGAGCACAGTGTCGACTATTTTGCTGATTTTTGTTATATTTGTTTATAAGTTGTTTTTTTTTTGGTTACTGTTTGTATCTGAAGATGTTAAAGTCAATCCTGACCGGTGTACAAATATCCATATTCTTGTACTACCATATACGTGAAAATATTGACGGTTTTTTTGGCGGTTTTGGGTTCAAACCATGAAATTAAAATTCGCCAATTAATTCACGAATGCCCATGCATAATCTAAACATTTTTCGAAAGGCGAGTGCTGTAGTCCAAAGGGCAGTGCCCACACTTTTACTTACCTTCATATTGTCTACATTTTACACAACACAGACTTTTAACTTACTTAGTTAGACAGAGGACCTAAGAGAGTCTAGATCCCAAAATCGTACTTCATTAGTTACAGGAAAGCAACGAGGCGAGTGTTTGAAAGTGCAGTGGTCAGTGCCAACACCCACACCTAAGTGTCTTTGTCAAATTTAGTAGACTGTCTTGTGTAGAAATATGGTTGAAAAATATCACTGAAAGGACTTCAAAAATGCATGACGTCTGTGGTTAATTGTCAAAATTTAATTCGTCAACTACTTCGTGAACAGCAAACTGTCAATATTTACCACCATCAATATTTCCACTTATACAGCATTTGCATGAGACCTGTCAAGCCACATGATAAGGCCATCTTGTGTGATAAGTGGGATAACTGGACACGTTGTAAGTATGAAATTAATTAAATGCACTAAAATACAGTATTTCCCTCAGGAATTTTGTGCTTACAATCGACCACACCCATTTGCCCCACCCACCCATGACAAACGGACTGTAGGCAAAATAGTGTGCATGGTTCTGATGTCCACACAACTTTTATACTGTGTGGTACCTTGGTGTACTTTTTACATGCGATGCATAACATGCCTGATCTAACCCCATGCCTGATCTAATTTTAACCGAGTAGTAGGCAATGAAGTTGGCAAATCCATTTCAGCTGTATGGGGCCATGAAACAACTGCTTTCCATGATTCCTTAAATTTACCAGGCTCCAAACATCTTTTAGAGTTTGGTTCACCAGCCCAGCCTCCAAACAGGTTGGTTGGTTTGTTCCTATGTAAACTGACTAGCTCCAAAGTAAACTTGTCAACTTTGCACCTACAATTAATTATTGTGTCAACTACTTAACTTACACCTGCAATTAATTGAATTTTATGTGGGTGTGGCTTTGCATACACGCTAAAGCGCCACCTGGGCCAGAAACTTTCCATAGCAATTTTACTATAAAAATTGAAAACGTTTTATTACTTTTTTATATCACTTGTGCTATTGAAATTGGAAACAAAATGGCAAAGAGAAAAATGCTGCTTTCTTGAAAGTTCGTCAACGTTCAACTGCAGGAAAGTCTATATTTAAAAGAATACCAAGAGGTAGTTTAAATCTCAAGCGAGAGCCACCAATTTCTCATGATGACACTAGAAGTAAAGTACCTAAAATACATGTTGACAGTGGTTTGAAAGAAAAGTGTAATGACTACACAATGGTTGATGAACTACCAAGCACATAATAGCATCCTAATTAACATAGTTGGAAAAGTGTGCAATAATAATTGCCATATTCATCAGGTTTCTCAGAACTGCATGTAGTTTTATTAATAGTACGTCTTCCTGGTCTTTTTGTATTTCTAACACTAGATTCAACTATTATTACATATGTTATCAAAATAACCACATGGGTTACAAATTAGAATGTTTCACCTTCATTGTCATACTCATCAGGTTTCTTAGAACTGCATGTAGTTTTATTAATAGCACCTCTTCCTGGTCTTTTAGTATTTCTAACACTAGATTCAACTATTATTACGCAAGTTAACAAAATAACCACATGGATAACGGTGGATTACAAATTAGAATAGGTCTCATCTTCATAGCCATACTCATCATACTCACCTCTTCCTGGTCTTTTAGTATTTGTAACATTAGGTTCAACTACAACACACAGTATTAATTCCATGGAAATAAGAATATATAGGCTTTATATTCACCTTCACTGCTACAGTAAGATGTATTGACACATCTGGTTTCTGTATAATGGGATGTACATGTATGAGTATTATCTTTTCCAGTTTGTTTGGAAGACTTCGTGCCAACAATAGATGTTATAGAATCTGTGTAATTAGTAAAATGTAACAGAGAAGTATTTGAGTACCTACCACAAAGAGGATGAATCATAGGAGAATTGATTGAGATATTGAATTCATAATTTTCATCATCCATTTCCAGATTATATGTGTCTAAGAATGAATGATATGGTAAGGATGAATTTATGTGCATATATAAAAAGAGACAATAAAGTACAATTAACTAAACTGCAAATCTTTAATACTAGTCTGCAGTGATATCCACAAATCATTATTAATATAAACATGGTAATATTTGCCAAGCTTTCAAAAGCTCAATTACCAAATTTAACATGTGACATGTTCAACCTGACCAGGTTTCAACAACAATACCTACAACTTTATTGTTGATACAATAATTCCCTTGAGCTTCATGTGAATCCAAAAATTGATTAACCCCTTGGTCTATCTAGATAGTTGACAACTTCTGAATATACTTTACCTGCTATTGATTTAATCCTCCTGCCTTTCTCTTTTTGTTCTTTTTCTTTTTGTTTAGTGATTCTCTTTTCCTCTCTTAGCTTTTGCTTTAGCCTTCTCTTCCCTCTCTTCTTTAGCTCTCTGCTTCCGTTGTATTTCATCTTGCCTTTTCCTTTCTCTTTCATGAAGTATCTTCATATTTTCCACACTAGTTAAAACTCGACCACAAAGTTTAGGCTTTAATATTTTTTTGGTAGGTGGTTCAGGATAAGTGAAAAACGTTTCAAGTGTTTTTGATTCACCAGAAGCCATACACACTTGATCTAAAGATTTGATAGGATGGCTTTCAGATTGAACATAAGGAGATGAATCAGGTGTGAATGGTACATTTAAAAGTATTGATGCTTCCTCAGGGTGTTCTATTCGTAGCCACTGGTTATATCGGTCATCACAAATAAGGTCATATCCTTCTTCAAACCGTTTTTTTAGAATTAAATAATTCTTCATCAGTGAAACTAATCTTAGGTGACTGGTGATGACGTCTAGCTGGCATTGGACTATACATTGGAATAACTGTTAAATTACTCTCCAAACTTGATGATGGTATTGCAGTTGTACACCTAGATAGAATTGCATCTCTGTTCAAGGGATATATTCCTGTTGTTGCAAATCCTGCCATGATGTTACCAATGGTCATGGACTTCATCCATGCTTCTGAAAATAATTTTGAAAATGTATATTGTGTTATCACTTTGCTTGGGTTGTCTACTAAATACTCCACATACACTTTAAAAGGCCAAAACAAGTGGTTGTGACAAATGACTTGTATGGGGAGGAAGAGCAAACAAAATTATGTCCTCCTTTGCTGCCGGTTTCTGGGCAGTAGTGAGAGGAGTGTCCATCCAGTAATAACAAAATAGGTCTAGCAACAGGAACATATCGTAAAAGGTGGTTATGGAACTATATGTCAAACAGTTCACTATCCATCCATCCACATTCAGAAAGACCATAAATGGTTTCTGGTACCTCCCCTTCAGTCAGAGCAGGTGCTAGAGTTTTGCGGTCCCAGATCACCATGGGTGGCATACAGAAACCACCAGCATTAACACATCCTACTACTGTTATCTGCGATTTATCACCTGATGACAGAGCCACAGGATTTCAAATCTTACAAGAATATATGCCTTTGGGTGGTTTTGGATTTAAAGGCACACCAGTCTCGTCCATATTAAAGATTAAACAAGGTTGATTACGAAGACTATAGTTATCAAGAGTTTTCTCAACTAAATCAAAATAGTTTTCAAATATTTCATGGTCAGTAACAGTAGCACGAGCATGAAAGAGTGGTGCAGCAATTCTTAATGTTAAATTTGGGTGTCACTTAGTAAAAGAGGTCCACCACCCATCACTAACCGTATGATAGATTCCTCTTGATTCATTTATTCTTTGTATTAAGGCAATAACCTGTTTCCGAGTTTTTGCATATCCAATATTGGAACAACGCAACAGAAACTGTACAAGTTCTTGCTCCTCTGTATCCTCTAAATACTTTGCTGGCCCACTTACAGCACCTGATTTAATTCTACCACTAACTCTGTCGCCTAAAGTAGATTTGGGGACATTGTGCTCCATTGCAGCTCTTCTAACACTAAAACCACATCATCGAGCGATTGCTCTTCACTCCATAGTTTATATTGCCCATATCTAATGTTTTCATTAACAGGTGACAGATGTGTATATTTTGGTTGCGCAGAATAAACTCTTGATTTGAGAGATAAATATGTCATTCCTACACAGTAATATAAAATTTAGATAAGAATGTTTATATTATTCCACTAAATACATCTATAGAGGCAAAATTATGATAACATAGTAATCTGAACTCCATTGTTTAAATTTGTTTTCAAATAAAAAGGTGTGAATACAAGCAAAAGTATAATTATTATTTTTTCAACACACATGCTTAAGCAAAGGCATTTTTACACATTGACTCACTGAAACTATTCAAGTAGTACTCCAATGAGGTTTTGTATTATAGCTTTTTCTATGCAAAACTATTACTTGTATCAACTATGGTTGTTACTGGAGACCCAAGAGGAAGCTGAATCAAAATGGAAATCTAGAACAAATATGCATAAGGCTAAGACAACCAAATTAAAATAATAAATTAGAGGGGGGGTGGGGCAATGCAAGTGTACAAAGCACCTATAAAAATGGTTGGCCTAATTAATATTAATGACAATTAATTTAAAAATATGCAGCCAACAAGGTATTCATTTACTTGGAATCTCCATAGTTAACAAACTAAAACAATACTAACCCTTAAAATCATGACATTTTCTTGGGGACCTAGGCCCCCACAATTAGCCACACCACAAATTATGTACATGCATTTCATTAGTAAATCCTAATTTATACTTGGCTTCTAAGGAATATTTCTATCAACACCCACAATTAATTTTTACTACTCAAAAAAAGGTAAAGAATTATGGGCTCTGAAGTTGAATTATGGCACCAGATGCAATGAATATTTGGTGGCATAATGAACCTTCAATAATTTATGCATAATTCAGTACTCTCAATAAACTTTTTACAAATTGGAACAAATTATATATAACCATTATAATCATTATCCATTGTTTAATAACCTTGAATCGCCATAAGTAAGAAACTTCAATCTTCTAGAGAGAAACATATAAACATATCATAGCTACTCAGTAGATCTAAATACTTACTTAAAACTTATCTCAGTGTATATATTACCAGAGATTTCAGCTGTATCTGCGACCATGTTTTTCAGTGCCATCCCTACATAAAGAGTACTACTCTGATATAAATATATAATATATTTATAGTATTGTGTCTGCAAATATTTTCTCTCAGTATAATTATAATATTTTGGAATTACTTGTTTTCCAATCATACTTCACACTCTTGTGATGAGGGTTCATCATTATATTGCATTCATTATGTCATGCATTGTTACTTGAGTGATAATTATTGAGAGTTCAAGACTGGCTCCAGAGATTATCTCTTGACCGTTTACACATGCAAATACCCATGAAAGTTCATGCATTGTTACATCAAGAATCAATTATTCCAAAAAACAGAATAACTTGAATGAAAAAAAAGAGGTTCAAATTTATAATAACAGTTCCTATAAATGTACATGCCTAGTGTGTGTGTGAATATACTAAGAATGATATTTATTAATTATTATTGTTCTCTTGGGACTGTTAGTAAAGGTAGATTTTCCCACCCCTATAATCTGACACCCACAATGTGCCATCTGGAGCAACTACAGCATCACCAATTCCCTTGTAACCAGTGAGTTGAAGGACTTCACTTCCATCGTTGTTGACAATATGAACACTTCCTGGATCATTTCGATCCGAAATGTACATGGTGTCATTGGAATCTACAAACAAACCCTCAGCATGTATTATATCAGGGGCTGGAATCGTTTTAACAATTTTACCACACTTGGTAACGATGTAAACAGTATGACCATAGAAATCTGGAACACGAATGAGATCATTTGAATCAAACTGGATTTTACGAGGGTATGTACCAATTTCAGTAATTTCACGTTTTAAGCTAAAGTCGCTGTCATAAACATTAATCTTTCCTGCAGTCCACTCACCAATATAGAAATTTCCATCACAGTCGACTGCAATACTAACTGGTTCAGGTGGATTCAGTACAATACCAATTAGCTGACCACTTTTTGTATACTTATAAAGATTGTTATTGGTATAAGAAGTAATGAAGAGATTGTCATCTTTGATTGCTACATCACAAGGGTGACCTCCTGGTTGAAAGGACGTAATGAAATTTCCATCCATGTCATAATGGTAGACGTATCCCCCATTTCTGTGGTCAATGATAAAAGCAGAACCATCACTGTCAAAACGAATGTAGAATGGACGTATAACATCTGAGATAGTTTTCTTAGGTGTGGCCTGCAGAGAAGTACTATTTACTTCAATCAGCAACCCCAACACACTGGCTATCACTATAATCACAGATGATATATACATCACTTATGAATTGATTTATAATTGTCTGTAGAAGTTACACTACTTTTATATCACTGTAAAACTAATTGGTTAGTGCATTTGCAAGGATTTAACAATTAATTGGTTATTCAGATTTTTATGGATTCACACATGCTGTTGCCATAGCTACTTTGTATATAGTAATTATAATCAATTAGTTGAAGCATATAGTATGATTTTAGGTTGCTGTCTTCTCATATTTCATACCAATAATTTACTTAATTTACCACTTAAAGTGATTGTATCTGGCGGTTTTGGTAACAAAAGGGTTTTTAAACCTGTAAAAACATAATTTAATATAATTATTCTAATGTACATTGTAGTAACATCATGCATGTAGCCAATAACAGCCTGCATTATAAACTAGATTGAAATTTATGCTATTCCTTACAACTGTACTAACAATAAATAAATTAGTTATTTTAACAATTTACTTATTGTAGTACTTGAGTTGCATGAGACATAACTGCCTACAAGGAAAGCTACTTTCTTTAGAATGTTATTAGTTCTTTTATAGCAGGAACATGTAAACTATATACTTAGAAATACTGATTTTCAAAAGCTATTGGATATCACATCAGTCATCTTGTATTAGTACAATCAATTTACTAAATCATTGTGAATAACATCACTTTTAAGCACAAGTACATTTGTGCTCGTCCCATGTCTGATGTCTTCCTATATAATAGTGTATGTGTAAGAGATTGTATCTGGCAGTCAGGGCCGCTGAGAGGTTGAAAGGGCCCAGGGCGCGTGAAGCACGCCAAAAATGTTTTAGCTGGTTAGTTATTCATAGTGGGTGTGGTTATTTAATTAATTGCGTGTTATTAACAATAATTGCATTACACGTGTCACTGTTTCAGGTATAAATAATTATAACTTTTATCTAGCTTGACGTTGAACTATAGATTTATAATCGTGTTTCCTATAATTAAGTAAGCTCATCTATATAATAATGGTCAAAACGTTTGGGGCCCCAAGAGAATGTGGGACCCCGGAGTTGCCCCTGTTGCCCAACCCCCCCTCTTAGTGGCCCTGCTGGCAGTTTTGGTAACAAAGGGATTGTATACCTGCAAAAAAACATAATTTAATATAATTATTCTACTGTGAATTGTAGTAACATCATACATGTAGCCAATAACAGCCTGCATTATGAACTAAATTGAAATGTATATGGTATATTCCTTACAACTGTACTAATCTAGTTATTTTAACAATTTTACTTATTGCAGTACTTGAATTACATGCGACATAACTGTCTATGTGTAAAGCTACTTTAGAATGTTAATAGTTCTTTGGCAGAGGGAACATTTTCCTGCTTAAAAAAAATTTTTAAATTTAAAAAATAAATAAGTAAATAAATAAAAAATAGCACTGCTAATGCGAAATGCTATAATATGAGTCAAGCTACTTTCTCAAGAGAACATTATTACTTCTTTCATAATTTAATAGTAGGAACATGTAAACTGTATTTACTAACAGTATCAGTCAGGCTACTTTGTGTACCATAAGTCTACTTTTAATTGCATGTATTAATTTTAACGCATTTAGTGACTACCGTAATAATTGAGTACATGCTAAAAATATATTTGTGATCAAATTAGATATGGGTCAGAAATTCACTAAAACTAATGCATACTAAATAAATACGAGCATTTAAAAATTGCTAAATTTAATGAATGCAATTAATAGTAGGCTTAAGGTATATTCTTTAAGGAATGTTCATTTGTAAATTGGTAGTAATGACTGCATGTTTATAATGGAAAATAAACAATTATTATGTTCCAAATAGATAGTACATCTGTACTTTTAATTAGGAACATAATAAACATGTTTATAATGGAAAATAAACAATTATTATGTTCCAAATGGATAGTACATCCGTACTTTTAATTAGGAACATAATAAAGATGTTTATAATGGAAAATAAACAATTATTATGTTTCAAATGGATAGCACATCTGTACTTTTAATTAGGAACATAATAAACATGTTTATAATGGAAAATACACAATTATTATGTACCAAATGGATAGTACATCTGCACTTTTAATTAGGAACATAATAAACATGTTTTTAATGGAAAATACACAATTATTATGTTCCAAATGGATAGTACATCTGTACTTTTAATTAGAAACATGTTTATAACGGACATTAAAATTGTTTTTTCCATTAGAAACATGAGAATATTGGCTCCTATAGATGCTCCAATAAACTCATATAATCAATCAATCAGTTAGAACAACCAATCAGTTTTTACAGTGCACTAAGGGAAATCATTTATATTTGCCCTTATTTCTCATCATACGATAATATGACCAAGCCTCAGGTCTACATATTTTAAGAGCCTTGCGGTGTGTAATGTCGTCTGTAATAATTAAAGGTATAGGATCATTGATCCACGGAACAGATTTATTCCTTACTCTATCTAAGCTTATGTACAGGAGCCATATTGTCTGACTCAATAACAAAAGAGAGAACCTTATTAACCCTTAGAAAACTGATGTCACATATATGTGACATTTCACCCCTACGTGGTTCGGAGTGTGTTCCTAGCCTTATGAAGTTCTCCAAATGCTTGTAATTGGCGTCAGGCACAAGCCCATGAAAATGGCTTAAAAAGTTGATGGTTTTTCGGCTGCCCTTTGGCCTAAATAACAACTATGGGGGGAATTTTAAAGGGGGGTGTCCCCCCATTAACTGGGGTTCGAAGGGGGCGCAGTCCCCTCGCCGCCCACGCAAATTGTGGTTTCAGTGACCCCGCCCACGCGCTCTGGTGGGTACCTGAGGCATTTCCCTTGCTGTAAAACCTGAAATCGTGGGTGTAGCTGGTACCAACATGCAGTGGGGTCATTTTGTTTGCCACAGTTCCAGTCAAAAGGGGGAGAGCACTGCATTTGATTTAATCCTACTAAGCGCTTGGGGACTTTCGAGTCCCGGTAAGCAAGGTGGTAGAAGTAGTACTCCATGTCGGAAAAGGAGCCAAGTTTGGGGCAGAGAAAGTGAACGGTGGCCAAAATATATGCAATAGAGTCGCCAGTGTTGGAAATGATAAGAAATTTGAAAAACAAGCTCAGTGCTGTAAGGGTTAAAACAATCCATACAATCATCCGACATGGATATTCAATACCGGTATATAATCCCAGACATCATCTAATAAAACCTCTTCATTTTTACAGCTTCTGTAATTCATTACTTTTTGTGGCTTCCGTTTTGCAATACCTCTTGCATGGATATGAGATGGTGATGACTGCCACTGAACAAGACAGCTGAGGTATCTTTAAAATAAGTAGGACTATTTGTGAGAATAAGATCCAGCCTAAAAGTATGATTGTCATTACTTATTCTTGTTGGAACATTTACTAATTCAGACAGATGTAACTTCTTGCATATGCCCAGAAGCATTTTGACTGTGGGAAGTCGAGTCTTGAGAATTCTGAATTCAGGTCTCCTAAGGTGGTAATGCATCCAGTTGTTTTGGTAAGTGTCTTTAGGCATTCAGAGAGTAAACAATCATAAAAATTGTTCTGAGAAAGTGGTCTGTAAGCACAGCACACTAACATAGAGCGCTTTGTATTAGGGAACAACTCATACTGTAAAGTTTCTATATTTCCTTCACTAAGACTGCAATGCGGCCTATACCTAATATTTGGAGAAAAGATTACTGCAACTTCTCCTCTCTTGATAATATTGTATCCATCTATGGGGGATAATTTACTATCATTGATAGTCTCATCCACCCATGTTTCCGAAAATGTCAATATATCAACATTATCACAAGAGATAAGAGTCACAACTAACAGCATCAATAGATAATAACAAACTTCTGACATTTAAGTGTGCCATTCTTATGACCGAATGAAGCTTATCACCCAAGAGGTGGTTAATATGATCCTAATCTTGAACTTTAGAAGAACACAAATCACTGTCAGAACTAAAACCTGGTGTCAAAACTGAGCAGTAAGGTAAGGTTTACAACAAACACCTAGGACAAAACCAATTAAAGTCTTCTGAAACTATTACAGCCCCAAAAACGCATTAAGTCCGATCCGGAAACTTTCCATAGCAATTATAGTATTTAACAATGGAGGAATGAGTGGAATTGGATGTCAATATGAGTCCATGATTGAGCTTGCTTGTCAAAAAACAGGACTGAGTGATCTTCAAGTTAAGGTAGAAGTTCTAGTGCTAAAGAAAGTGTTACTATAGTTCCAAATCCAAAATCTAAATGTCTAAATTTCAGTTGATATGGGATGTCTACAGTGAGATGCTAACTCCACCCAGGTGCAAGCTAGTCATTATTCAGTAAGGCGAAGAGTATTGGTGTGCATACTCCATATATGTGATTTATTTCCACATTTTGCATCTGGTTACATATTTACTGTAGTAATGTTGACTGTGTTGATTATGTTCTATACTATTAACAATGAGTTGATTGTTATTGTAATTGTGTCTTATAGTCTCATTGTCTATGTAAGGGCACCAGCCCTAGTTTCTGTATCTACATGTACATAAGCTGCATTTTTATTCAAGAGATTTAGTCCAGATTTCACTAAGGCAGTTAATCACTGTTCAGGTTACTACATTTACTTTTTCACATTAAAGTAGTTCAGTAGCTTTGATATAAATACATGATGTAATGCTGGTTGCAACAATATGTCTATATAACCATCTGCCGATGTATATATGTTTCTGTTTGGGCTTATCTATATTTCTTTCACATGTTTCATGCAGTGTTGCCACATGTCCCGATATTCTGGGATTGTCCCAAATTTTAGCAACTCGTCCCTCTGTCCCGAATTTCTTTTGTTTGTCCCGAATTCTACTACTGCGCATGTGCAAAATCACATGGACAATTAAAAATGTCCTCTGATAGAGGTGAGAGCACTGAGAAGAGCAGTAACAGTATTCACAGTTACTGTTACAGTAACTGTTGGACTAGCTGCAATACTAGTACTAGTAGTGAGCCAGAACCAAAAAGGAAACGTATTTGCCACTACAAATTTGATTGGGAGAAGTCTACACAGTTCAATAAGTGGCTAAAGCATATATAAATGTCCCTCAAGTGTCCCTCAGTTTTCTTATTTTTGTCCTAATAATGTATTAACACTTTGTGGCAACACTGGTTTCATGATGTATTCCTCTGAATCTGCACATTATAAATCTCAATTATGTAGCCAACTGCTTGGAGCTGAATATAATTAAAACAATTTAATGGCAAATAATGATTTTTTCTAATGCTTACCTGTAAACCTTCAATATTATACAGGCAGCCAACTACATTTAATATCCAAACAGAGCAACTATTGTTCCATGTAGATGCCAAATTTAGTTGCTTTCCTGTACAAAAATGGCTGAATAAAAAACATTTAAAGGTAACTTTTGGAAAAAAAATTGTCAATTGACTGATTTTCGCATGGTCACATATAATTACAGTAGACTGTGCCTACTGTCAGGGGTTAATAAATGTATATAAGTGTATATAACAAGAATAATAAAAAACATTTTCAATAAAAATAGAAGAAGGGGCATCAAAACCCATGGAAGTATGTGAACAAGGTTGGGAGGTTAACGTAGGACCCAAAATTAAACAAACCACTTCCATATAACCCTACATAAGTATAGGTCTTTGTATTTTGAGGATATACACAAAGTAGCCTGACTCATACAATTAGTTTACATGTTCCTACTATTAAATTATGAAAGAAGTAATAACGTTCTTTTAAGAAAGTAGCTTGACTCAAATTATAGCATTTCACATTAGCAGTTGTCACATGCTGCTATTCATGTACCTAAGTGAACAGTCAATACAGCTTTATAAATATACAGAAAAAGGTCAGGTAATTGGTATTGTACTGAGTATTGCAATTGACAGTGATGGGAATTTCTATATTGGTGCATGGACTGCAGAAAGATTAATGATTATGGGACTTTCATTTCAAATATGGAATAGGTACATACCCTCGAAAACTCAAATGCCCTCATTTGTGTTGCAGATTTCAATGTTAGTACTGTTTACGTCTATACCAACTGTGGTAGACTCATTAAAGCATTCCAGCCCCTAATGTAACATACTGAGGGATTGTTTGTAGATTCCAATGACAACACGTATATTTTGGATCAATTTGATTCAGGAAGTGTTCATATTGTCAAAAATGATGGAAGTGAAATCCGAGTTAATAGATTTTACTTTACAAGGCTGGTTTAGTTGCTCCAGATGGAACATTGTGTGTATCTGAATTTTTAGGCAGGAAAATCTACCTTTACTAATGCCTGTATGTAACAGTCGTACATTTTTCCAAGAGAACAATAATAATTAATGAAGTAATCAATAATGCATGAACTTTCATGGGTATTTGTGTGTGTAAACAGTCAAGAGATAATCTCTTGAGCTGGTCTTGAATTCTCAATAATTATTAACATAATAAATGCACTAAGGATCAACCCTCATCACTAGTGAGAAGTTTGATTGAAAACAAGCAATTCTCAAATATTATAATATTACTGATGGAAAATATTTGCAGACAATACTATAATTATAATTGTATTTATTTATATACAAAACTTACCCTGCAGTCTTACTGAGTAATTAGCTGTACATGTACATGTAAAAACAACATAGGAAGTTGAATTGTGATACATGTACATGTATGTATCCCAATAATTCAACTACTTCAAATACAATAAATATATTCATGATTATGAAGATCACCATATTTTTGATGTAAATACGTAATTTATAAACATGGTGTTTGTTGATCTTCCCTATAGTGTTTACTGCTAAAATGTATGTTGTTGCACTTTTTGGAGTTTCAAAAGTGTCCAGTTTGTTTGGAGTAGAACATACACACACACTATTATATAGGAAGACATCAGACATTTCACAGTAGAATAATTATATTAAATTATGTTTTCTGCAGGTTTATAAACCCTTTTGTTACCAAAACAATGTGTATGGGAGTGACTTTAGCTTCAAACGGGAAATTGGTACACACCCTCGTAAAATCCAGTTTGATTGAAATGACCTCATTCGTGTTGCATACATACAGCTCTTTGTATTTTAGTTTATAGTGTATTAAGTACTTATGTAGGGTTATATGGTGGTGGTTTGTTTAATTTTGTGTTCTATGTTAGCTTCACAATCTTGTTCGCATACTATTTGGGTTTTGACATCCCTACATCTTCTTTCGTTTTTAGTGAAAATGTTTTTTATTATTTTTGTATACAGTATAGTAATTACAATAAATATTATAGCATAATACAATTGTAAAATAATCTGGTTCAAAACAATAATTTTAGTAATAATTCATTAACAGTGCCAAAATAACACAAGAGATTGTACATCATTTAAATAATACATGATAGATAGAAACGGTACTGTAAACTTAAGTAACAAATGTCAGACTACTTCTTTATACCAGTAACACCCACCCTGTCAAATCTTTTACTTGATATCCTTGGGCCTGTGTTTCAGGATCAAGAGCACATTGTTGCACATTTACATCAGTAAATCCCTGTTCCTTAAAAGAACCAATTGCAGATAATCTCCTGTGACAGGAAAATATGAGTACTTCATAGACCCAACCACATATTCTCCGACTTCTGTTTCCATTGTCCTGAATTCACATGCATACATCATAAATGTACCACCAACTTTAAGAAGACCAAAGAGTTTACTGAGAGCTGTCTCGAAATTTGCTTTTGTAAAACATGTAGCTATAAGACAGCATGAGTCAATTACGACATCATAAGGGCATTGGAACTCTTTCTGTATTGGTGGATCCGCATAGATATCACAGTGTGCTACCTTCACCACTCGACGAACAACCTCTTCCCTCTCTCTTGCTTCCTTTTCACTTTTACCCTCTAGTTTCATCACCACATTACCAAAGAAGGGTGACCAATTAAATGCTGTCGGATCCTTTTCCAGCCATTTCTGTAGTGTTTCTAGATTCTTTTCTGAATAGTCAGACCACACCAGTTCAGAGGAATGAGCAGCAGCAGATATAGTGTTCATCACTGCTGGACCTGTGCCATAATCTAGAATTTTCAAGGACTGACAATGAAGAAGCAGAAATGCTGTCAAGAAAGAGCATCACTCTATCTGGAATATTTGGATCATAGAAATGTGTTCTTAGGTAGTCATCAGAGTCGAATGACTGGTACTTAATATCGCTAGCAATTCTGACTAATTGAATTTACTTTGCTAATAGACTAATTTATGATTACTATTTACTGGGCAGTGTCTCTGAAAACTAATGAAATATTTTGTCTGACACATCCTACATCTTTTTCCCTTAGAACTACACCTGTTTTCCCTAAATTTTAACATGAGAAAAATATTGATATTTAGAAAAACAACTCAATTAATACAATAATATTATCACAGTGGCTATTGAACTGGGAGCTGGACGCAATATTTCAGAGCTACAGTTCTGGCAGTCTATCTATGCATGTGCAATCATGATGAACACGTGATATACAAATTTATATAAAATTTAAAATCAATTGTTAAGCAGTACAATTATAATAGTTTTACAAGTTGTACATATACATGTCATACTGCAACACTGCTTGTATATAATTATATGTACATACATAATATAAATATAATCAAAATATGTGCTGTCAAACTAATGTCAAGGTAACTAAACAGTTTTAACGTGCTTGGACATTCATTTGCTGGATCCAGATGAATCTTCTGTAATAAAAGTGTGTCGATCACTACCAGGAAGAATAACTCACTGTCTTATAATAATCACACCTGTTACTTAATGTATAATGTTTGTGCTAAACGTTGTACAGAGATCAATAATGCTGATATCAACTGCACACAATATCAAAAATTTGTATTTTTTGTATTATAACGAAGTGCCCTGATCTCAATCATCCCCAAAAATAAAGTTCATGGTGAGTAGTCATTGACTTTTTCAAGGTCAAGGAGTCTGTAGCTAACCCTGTTGGTTTCGCGATAAAAGAGTGGCGTTGATAGTCTAAGGAGATGGTATTGTAAAGATGACCATACATGACAATCTTGCTGTTATCAATTTTCGCAGTTTTTTACAGTAAACACTAATTAGTGATTTAATTGCATACTTTTGTGAATACATTATATATATAGCCCTGTTTGGAGGCAGTTATGGGCATATAACACCCTTGAGATAATTAGTCTCAGGCTACACCCTCGAACAATTACCTCACAGATGCTCCAAACAGGCTATATATAAAAACATTTTCAATAAAAAGGAAAAAAAGATGTATAGGGATGTCAAAACCCAAAAAGCATGCAAACAAGTTTGGGAAGACCCAAAATTAAACAAACCACTTCCATATAACCCCACATAAGTACTTACACCACTATAAAGCAAAATACAAAGAGCTGTACTTATGTAGGTTTATATGGAAGTGGTTTGTTTAATTTTGGGTCCTCCCAAACTTGTTCTGAATGGTGTGAATCTTTTGTAGATTGTAAAAATACTGGTTTAAGTTATATATCACGAAATTATGCAATCATATATTCATTAAAATGTGTTCATCAATGAAGGTCAGTCTTTTGTATATATCAACTGTTTATGCAGCATTCTTTTTCACTTACAGATGATGTCTATTCTCTATTTCACTTACAGCACTGTCTGCGGTCCTAGTGTCTGTCACTGTGTCAACTATCCAGTATTCCAATGCTTATCATAGTATATAATATTATTATACAATGGCTTTAATATTAATAATTATTATATTCATTATTATAAGAATGTATTTACTCACAAACATTATCACTATGCTTATGATTCCAATGCTTTCTGCTTTTCAACTTCCATGTTCCGAGTACATGCACAAATGAGCATGCGTATTAGTATAAGCACATGTACATTGTATGTCACCAACTGCATAGTGACATACAATGTACATATACTTATACTAATTATAATTCCTTATATGCTGTTGGTCTAATTGATAAACAAAGAAGCAGAACAAATATTTTAATTAAAATTTAATGATTTTAGGTTTCCAAATTTTCTTTGTGCAGATATTAGACATGCTATTTGATCATAATTGGTACAAGTATATGTACTTGCATGCAAATGTAACTAACTACATGTATGTACATGTACAATGCAATGAGCTATATATTGATATGTATAATGTTATGTAGTTAAGAAATCCCTTGTGTCAAATACATATACATGTACAGTGTACATGTATGCATACATGTACAAGTATGTGATACAAGTCACACAAGAGTATCAAAGAAATGGTATAAAAATCAACAAACTGACATAGTATTATACTACTAATACTACTAATTGATATTAATTTATCTAAACAAGTTATTTATCTGTGAGTTCTCCTCCATCACTGGTGATACCATCAAAAAACATTTGACAATCTGTACTTGTTAGACCAAGAATGAACATTGGTATGGGAACTAAAAAGATATACAACAAATGAACAAAGTATATGTACATGTACACTGTACATGTACATTATACATGTTTTTGTTAACTATAACAACACTGAGGCTTTTATCTGGTATAATCATCTTTATACATGTATAATAACGTTATGTACTGAACCAAGTTACATGTAGCTGCACGGCAAAGTGAAAAATGCCACAACTTCAGTATTTTGAAGTCTGATGCCTGAGCTCAAGCCCTTGTCCAGATCTATATATAGCAAGGCTATTCGTCTTTTGCCTACCAATATCAAAATTCCAATATGCGACATACATTTAGCCTCCCTCCTCTTTTTTATTAAGTCCCACCAAAATAAATATCATGTTTAGTACACCTTCAGCCCTTGTAAATAAAGTTTTGAAATTTCCGTGAATATCACCACATACAAGACTGAAATTTGAAACATAAAATAATTATTAAGCAATACAGGTGTAGTCAAGCACGAGATATAATGAATGCACTCCCAGTGCAGAACCCTCACCACAAATGTGATTTGGGAAACAAGAATGATTCGGTCACCGACAAGAAAATAACTGCAGACAATATTTGACTGTAAAAATAATTATTACAATTATTATACTGAAATTAAATTATATCTGTGTGTATGCGTTACAACCTACACTCCAAGTCACTTCACCCTCCACTCGGGAGAGGGTTACGTACACTCATTGTTACCCGGTACTACGCATGCTCATACTGTTAAGCCGCCGAACTTTTACGTTGCTTAGCAATAGTGAGATTCTTATTATTGCCCACCAACAAATTTTTGGGGTACATCATGGAAACAGTGGTCAAAGAAGAGGTCACGCTAAATAAAGAACAAATAGATACTGAATGGGTTGTTATTTCACCTTCTAAAATAGATGAAGTAATAGTTCCATTCATAGATAGCAGTATTACTGAAACAACTACTCAAAATTCTCCACTCCCTCTGGAAGATATTCACAGTAGTAAATTAGATTCAAACAGCAATTCTGAAATTGTTGACGAAACTCTGCAGCTTGGAACAGTTGGAAAGGAGCTCCAAACATTCATAACCCATGAAGATGAAATTCCGTTTGGCTTGTCTCTTAATGATAGGGACAACACAATAGAAAATGACATGAAGACAGGAGATAATGATGATGATGAACTAACAAAAAATTCAGAAAATCTAGAAGAACGAATAGATAGCACTAAGATAGAAAGAAATGAGGGAAAAGTGGACAACATTGAACTACCTGTTGATAATAGGCTGGATCTTGAAGAAGTGGAAAATGTTGTAGGAGACAAGAAAACAAGTGATAATCACACTCCATTAGTGAAGAGTTCAAGTACAGGAACTACGTATAATATAAAAGATACAGGACCTAGGTGAATATATGCAACATAATTATTATGACAGGCTTATGTAACCATGGAAATGAATCAATTAGTGATGGGCGATATATCGATACTGTTATCGATACACGCGAGATTTTATAGTATCAATACAATATCGAATCGAGAAATGAAAAACGAGGTTTTTGATACGATAACCACACCTATTTATTACAGTTAATAAACTAATATTAATCAACTAACCATTAAATAACCACTGGTTATTGCTAGCTAGTTTTTTTTGTACAGCGAGCGCGCACGCAATCCGCACATATGCTCCAGCAGACCAGTGCCTGGCTTTTGAAATTTCTAATTTGAAGTTCGAAGTTTTGATTTGGTGGTTCATTAAGTACACTGTGGCCTCTTTGATTTCAAGCTATGTTGCCTAGACTTCCAATTCAAACCAGGATCACTTCTACCACTACATCTGTCACTACTGCCAGTAGTTCCAGCAGTACAGCAAGTATGTCTAACTTGGCTACCCAGCTGCAGCCACTAGTGTCAACCTATCCTGTCAAAAGAAGCATGATCGATCTGTTTTAAGTGTTTTTGTTATTTTCTTTTTGTCTTGGGCGTGGTCTATAAATTCAGAGTATCGCCCATCACTAGAATCAATCAATCATTGTAAATGTATGGTTGATTGTCAGTTTATAATAATTATTACTTCAGTATCATTGATTAAGTTTAGTAGTCAAAGTCTTGTCTTAAAAAATCTGGGCAGGGGGGAAGGGCGTCCTTCTCTTCCGTCTATATGAATCCTAGAATATTGTATACTCTTTCTACCTTAGCAATACACTTATGATTTAATATAATTGTGTACATCTTAGTGTTGTTTTAGTTTGACGATAATGACCACTTTTAAGCTATAGTGCAATTTTAGTTATAAGTTATAGTGTAGTTAATAAACTAAAACAATTTTAGGCTTACTAAAAGGGTTTAGTTTAGTTACACATACAGGTATAACTAATTAAATGTGCTCATTATTAGCCGTTTTAGTTAGTTATAGTTATTACAGTGACTTGTGATTTAGTTATAGTTTATTTAACTAAAAGTCACAATGCCTTACTAAAAGTTGGCCCCTATTAGTAAGGCATTGTGCCTTTCAGTTAACTATAACTAAAGCTAAACCCCTTTTAAAGGAGTTTTAGTTATAGTTAACTAAAACAACACTAGTATATGTACATATTATAACAGGAGTGCATCAATGAATTACGAAATGTGCAACTCCAACGTAAATATTTAAAAAGTAAAACAGAGCATGTGCTAAATGAGTTACTATTTTTAGAATAATTATATTGACTGCACTCATAACACATGGATATGCTATACCAGGTGAAAAGAATGGAATCTAGATGCAAATTAACTGAAGTTGTTAGTTGTTACTCATAAGTCTTGTTGTAATCCAAGGAGACTTTACTGAAGTTGTTGAACTTCACTATAGTCTATTTATGACAATATATATGACCGAGAAAGTGAAAAAAGATCACAAGTAGCCATTTTTTTTTGTCCTACCTTGGTTTGCTGTTGTGTAACTCTTGGCCTATAGATCAACATAGTTTGTGTAGGACAAGCACACTATTTTCATTGTAATGGATTAAATTTTTCTTAAATGGGCGTTTTCTGAAGATTTTCACAGTGATTAAAAGTTGAGCAGCCATAACATAGCAATGGTAAGTCACATTGCAAAACCAATACACCAGCATGAAGCTGATGATGTCTACAGTGCATACATGTAAAAATGTGAAATGTTATTACTTTTTGCTTGAATTTAATGCGTTATGTGCATGGTCAGCAGTTTCTAAATATATTACACGCAACTCATTTAGCATAATATTATTACTTTCCACAGGGTTAAATCTAGTGTTGTTTTAGTGTGACTATAGCGACCACTTTTAGTTATAGTTATAGTATGCCTGGTTTCTCAAACTTTTAGTTTAGTTATAGTTTAGTTAACTAAAACATTATTAAAAAGGTTTAGTTATTACAACAGACCTGTAATTTAGTTACAGTTATAGTTAACTAAAAGTCACAATACCTGGGGTTTTAGTTATAGTTATTGTTAACTAGTTAAATCTATATAATTATATATACATGTATAATAATTATGTTTGTGTCACATATGCGACTATGCATTGTACATGTATATGTACATGTAGTGAAGGTAAGTTGCGTCAGTCAGTTATGGGAATGGTACATAATAGAACACTTACCATATTATAGTGGGAAATTTTCGTGGACACAGACACTTGTGTTTTTTCATGGTAGAAGGTGGGTCAACGAATATCTTATACCACAAAATGGATTTCAAAAGGGGCAGGCCCGTTATTAATGAATTGACTGCATGTATACACGAGGTGAAGAATGGGGCGATATTTTAACCCTATAAACTAAATGGTCTTCAGTGTTACCATGCTCTCTTTGACAGGATAACTGTTCCTCTAGAAGTGGGATCCAAATACTCACCGTAGCTATTTCGCTGTTAACTAGTGGGTGTGGCTATATTGTTTTATGCATGCCACACCCACATGGTTATATGCATGGTTTCCACCAATATTTACGCACACGAAAATTCCCCGTTATACTGTACTAAATACTGAATTACATGCATATTTATAATTGTCTCTTGTCATTGTATTTGTGTATGATAGGATGACAAAGAAGTTTCTGAGACAACTTTGTAAACAGAACAAGTTATATTTAACACCATATCTTAATGATGTGTTATATTTACATTACAAAGGTAAGTTGACACCTCATTCACTGTTCTTTGTTCATCATGGCTTGTTAGGCCCGTCTCATGAACTACATATGCATGTACTTGTACAATGTACAGTATTTTAGTTCGAAGCTACATGTAAATATACTAAGTGTGGGGAAGCCTAATAAATACACACTGACCCGTATAATTCTATGCAGGTGTATATTTATTTACAGTGTGCATTGTATGCACATGTACATTTATGTGTACAGGTGTACACTGTACATTTTCAGTTACATGTACATGTACATGTAGCTCACCTCAGTGGGTCTGCATGCACTTGTACATGTACATGTACATTAGTAAACATCCTATAATACACATGTTTTATTATCTTAGGTTTCTCATGTATTGAGAATCTTGAAGAGTATACAGGTTTGAAGTGTCTATGGCTTGAGTGTAATGGTATACTGAAAATTGAAAATCTGGAGAATCAGACAGAAATGAGATGTTTGTGAGTGAACTACATGTACATGTACATGTGCATATACAAGTATGTACATGTACATGTACTGAATAGAGCTGTGTACTTTTGAATTTTTGGTCTCAAGTACTTACATGTATAATGTACTGTAGCAATATACATGTACATGTGTAGTTGTGTATATTTACACATGTACATGCTAATGGTTTGTAAGTACATGTACATGTATATAAATGTGACTGATTAGTCACTCAGGAGCCAATTGAAAAAAACAGTAATTATTGCTTCATCTACATGTACATGTACATTTGTAGATACAGAATCATGTTCTTGCCTTCTGGTACAAATAGCCAATTAGCGAGAGTTTAAACGAAAGCATTTAATTAAACTTACTGATATCCGAGTGACTGATTTTTATGACCCACAAGGCCATCCCTTTAATTGCTTTCCACGAGGTTGAATCTATATACATGTATATATATATTTTTGTGTCACTTACATGAGTATACGTTGTATACAGGTGTATGTACATGTAGTTAAGGAAGTTGCATCATACCGGGGGGGCTTGGTCAATTAATGGGCGTGGTTCGTAATAGAATGCACGCTTGAGCTCTACATCGTCTACAGACCAGCAGGAAGGAAAAAAGAAAGCTACTTGTAGCTTACATAGAAACTGGAACTAATAGTTAGCTATTACAAAATATTAAAATTTATTCCTAAAGCTCTACAAGATCCTTTAAAAGTAAGGCGAATAGATAATCAAAATAATAACTATAATAGGCTGTCGTGTTTCAGACATGATAAACTCAGCCATGACTACTGAATGCTGGACACCACAAAGCAATCATAGAGATACGTTTTCTCTATATATCTTGTTTAACCTACATGTACATGTACATACATGTATACATGTATACAGTCACAAATGTTATTGATCTACATGTAGATGCATCAATCCACTACATGTACAATGTGTGTACATTAAGAGCACAATAATACAGTAGATACATGCACATGTACATAGTCTACATACATACATGTATACAGTTCTATATGCACATTGTACATGTACATGTACCTACATGTACATGAATACTCACACAGGTTTCTTCATCAGAACCTTATTCGTAAGATAGAGAACATAGACCATCTACAACTACTTGATACATTAAACCTGAGTAATAATCAAATCACATACCTAGAAAACCTCAGTGAGTTTATGTGTGTTATTCATATACATGTACATGTATATTAGTTAATACACTTATAATGTACATATAGATACTTGTATATGTACAAGTACTAGTATGTATATGTATATGTATATTAGTTAATACACTTATAATGTACATATAGATACTTGTATATGTACAAGTACTAGTATGTACATGTATATGTATATTAGTTAATACACTTATAATGTACATGTAGATACTTGTATATGTACAAGTACTAGTATGTACATGTATATTAGTTAATACACTTATAATGTACATGTAGATACTTGTATATGTACAAGTACTAGTATATACATGTACATGTATATTAGTTAGTGCACTTATAATGTACATGTAGATACAGTCGATTATCCGTACCTCGTTTATCCGGACCCTCGTTTATCCGGTATATAAAAATGCACCCACGTGTTGTACCGTAATTTGTTTAATTAGAAAATTTTACTCCCGATCGAGAATCACGCAGCTGTAATGGTGATACATGTAGTCAATCTAGTCATATCACTTATCCGGACTTTTTCATTTATCCAAACAAATTTTTGTTATTCAAAGAACAAAGGGGTCCGGTTAATCGAGGCTCTACTGTACTTGTATATGTACATGTGTACATATACATGTAGCCACGTTTACTCTGTTAATTGGCTAAAAGTGTTTTCCTAGGGTGCATGCACATGCAAACCATTGTTGATACAATTTAATCCATCCTTTAAATCTTATCATAAACTATAGGCATACACATTATGAATGCTATCATTACACAGGATGTCTACCAATACTCAAAACACTTCAAATTTCTCACAATAATCTACGAACTGCCACTAGTATTGAAGAACTATTATATTGTCCCAGTCTTAGGTAAATTATACATGTACATGTATGTGTATATGTACATATACATATGCATGTACATGTACGGGCTTTTATTTAGAAAATTTGTTGAGGGGGAGGGGGGACGAAACGTGAATTTGAAGGGGCGAAATACATTGTTATCATAGTGTGAGAAAATTCGTTGAGGGGGGAAAAAACATGAATTTGAAGGGGCGACATACAGGGTTATTGTGATGTGCATATTGGCAAACAAATCCCAGGGAGGAGGGCAAATGCCCCCTACTGCCAAACCTGATGTATGCATGTACTACAGTGTTTTTGATAAGCTTGTATAGCACACCATTGGCCTAAACAGCTTCTACTTGGCACTGTGCATAGTTCTATCTTTGGACCAGATGGTCCAGTTAATTATGATTATATTATCACTAACAGCATTAACGCTTTGTTAATTGGTACACACACTAACCATTGTTGAGCCATGTTTCGAAACATATTACAAACTCTGATTTAATTGTTGAGTTTGTTTATGAATTGCAACACATGATTTTCAGTGTATTCTACATGTATCTATGGTTAACATTTCTCTTCTTCAGTTGTGTTGATTTGTCTCATAACAGACTTGAGGATCAGACAATAACCAATGTGTTCTTCAATATGGAGAAACTTGTAAGTCAGCCTAACCCATTATTAATGTATTGCCTAACAAAGATACTGTACACAGTACATTATTAACCCTCCCCAATGTAGGCAGAGTAGAGGGTTACTGTATTCGTTTTGTCTGTCTGTCTGTCTGTTTGTTTGTCTGTAGCAAAATTCCATCAAACCTACAAACATTGACACTTTGAAAATACTACCAGCAGGGTTATTGTGACATTATAACAATACTAAACAGGGTTTAATCTAGACATATGTCCTTGAGGGGGCAAAATTAATAATTGTAGATACTTGGAGGGGGGGGGGGGGGGGGGGCACATTTGGCACGGGCAGGAGAGGCACCTGTAGTAATGTATGATATAATAGAATTTAATGAGAATTTAATGATATGTTTGGTAATTTGTCATATGCTTTGGGGGGGGGGGGGGGGGGGGGGTTGTGGGGCATTTGCCCCCCCCCCCCCCCCCCCCCTGGATTAAACCCTTCTAAAGGTCACTTACATTTACCATGACCTTAGAAATTAATTTGTTTATCATTTAGGGTGTGCTAAATCTAATGGGTAATGAGGTTATTAGAGTACTACCTAACTACAGGAAGAGATTCATTTGTGGAATCGTAAGTAATTTATTATTATATAATATCTGACAATTACATGTATATTATGCTCCAGTTATCCAGATATCTTTCCATAGAACTGAGTATCTATTTCTTTGCATGTATTCGAATACACATTTTATTATTCGCATTAGGGCTGGAACGGATCTTGAGTTCTTGACTGACTTGTTTGCAGTAAAATATAAAGTATTACCTCACCTTTTGCTATAATAAACTGCAATAGATATTTATACAAGCAGCATTCATGTTTTTACAGATCGTTCTGCACTCTACAAATCTAAAACAAAAACTGAGCAAGACGCTTATAAACCACCATTTTATTGCATTTTTGATTTCACGTTTTTGGTTTCTTCACAAATGCAAATATTAATTGAGTACCCAGATACAGAGAAACAGATCCAGATGTTCAGTACACGGACAACAAGGTCCTCATTCCAGCCCTAATTTGCATACTAGTGGGTGATGGGCCTAAATAACTAGTCAACTATACTGTATAGTTGATTAAACCTGGAGCAGTGAGAAACAGTTCTTGTGCGTCATCTAGTCATAATTATATTGCACATGCAGCTTACAAGAAATTATCCTATACCATTACAATCCACTGAAAGAACATTATCAAAGTACTTTTAACAATAGACTCTCTGCTTCCTCTGAAAAGTACTTTCGAGCTAGCTTCATAAGCCATTTTCAGACACACCCACAATTATTAACAGCATGTAGTGACGAAGGTGAAATGTACATACACAAATGTTGATAGTACATATACATGTGTATAATTGATATAGGTACACCCACAAGTGCTTAAACGACTATGGATTTCCTCTAATCAACTAATAATCATGTGGTTTAAGCAACTAGTTAACTAATCAATTATAATAAGATATACACAATGATATATGTCCAAGATTCTTCCCTGAAATATTTTTAAAGATGTGGCCACTATGATTGCAATATTGTCAAAATACATACATTTCAGAGTACCTATTCTTTGCAAATATAAAGTAGTACTAAAGGAACCTTCAAGGCCAACAGTATTACTAACTGCACTAGCTGTGCTTTCAAGCATACCAGCTTGCTTATGTATAAAATAACCACACCCATAATTTTTTTATGTAGTAAGTATAGGTTAAACACTGAGGAAAGGTTTCTACTGGATTATCAAACCGAGGGCCGAAGGCACGAGGTTTGATAAATCCAGTAGAAACCATACCGAGGTGTATAACCGTCTTCTACCATGAAATGCACATGAAATACAGTAACTAAGCAAATATTTCCGCGTGGCAACAGTATACACAATTTCACTAACCCACATGTAGTATGAATTTCTGTGACTCTTTAGACAAGTAACTGATAACAATTCAATTGCAAATGACTTACTCTACATGTGGCACAGACTTCCGGCTTCTCCTCCACTCCAGTATTAGGTGTTGCTCTTCCAGCAGCAATCGATTGCAATCAAGAAGTGCTGCAAGAAGAGCCCCACCCAACTCATTTGGAATCTCATAAGAAACATGGGTGTAGACAAGGAGGGGGGGGGGGCTTGGTAGGCTTAAGCCAAGTTTTTGGTAACCATTGAAAGAAAAATGGTGTTGAATGAAGTATTATGCATTAAAAATGTCCAAACCGTCTTTTTCTACTGTCATTACGGGATACAGAAGCCATCTCAGAGAACCTAAAATTTCAAATATTTCCTAGGGGGCATGCCCCCCACACCCCCCTAGAATGCACTGGCAACTTTTGCATGACACAAATCTTTGAAAGCCGAAACTCCCCCTCCCAATCTGAAAAGGTTTGTCTACGCCCATGCAAGAAGAGTGTCAATGCAATAGAGCTCTGAAATACCTCAATCACAAGCATACAAACAGGTGTCACATTTTCAAAATGAACAAGCATCACTATTAATTACAGCTAACATAGCTATATAGTCGTCATGACTGTTGTTTTGTGTATTATTTATGAATTATTAGTTGACAACTATGTAACTTGAATTTCATTTCAAACAATGATGAGAACATTTTACTGGGAGGTTTAATAACATGTTGTCAAACCTCCCGGTAAAGACCAGGAGGTTTGATATCACATCTAGAAACCTCATTATGATCAATTCAATCTAGTCATGGTAGAATTATTACTTAAAACTATTTTAATTTTTATTCTTATGCAAAAATTTATTATGGGAGAATGCTGTACACGTGTATGCAACCTGATTGCCAGACACGACCACTTCCAATTTCCCAAACTCAGTCGCATTAATTTTACAATAATTTCTTCATAGGAGACACTGAATCACTTGGATGACAGACCAGTATTCCCTAAAGAGAGAGCCTGTTCTGTGGCTTGGTATGTGTATTAATTTGTCTTTTACTACTGTATCCCATGCTTGTGTTTATGTGTTAAGAAATTTATATGTAATTTACGTATAATGTATAATAATTGTTATAATTATAGTATTATCAGGTTTATAATCATTACTGAATTGTAAACTTCAGAAAAGGTACAGTGTATGTGCTTGTGTTCATTATGTACATGTAATTATGTATGTGGCTCAGGCTTACAGATTAAAATTTCAAGTTGATTTACCTGAATAGAGCATTAAATTAGCTCTAGAATGGTATATCATGTATCATACATCCTAATTGAGGTAAAGTCAAACCCACAACAATCGAGTAAAGTTCAGTAAACCATCAAAGTCATTAATCTTCCATTTTGAGAAAACAGAATTAAATATTTGTTTTTGACTGTAATACAATTCGTTAAATTTGCTTTACCAAAGCACATAGAAGTCTCCAAGCTCTGCTGAAGGTATCAATGCAAAAGCTAAGGAAGCATTTTATGTATTAAAATACCGATTGCCAAAGAAACCACCCATAACTCTCTATTTTCACTTGTATTTCAAAATTATATTTTAATCCATAAGCCATTATATATAGTGTTGCACCTATACAGCAATTTGCTTATATGCCTACATGTATATTTCATAATCCAAATTGCCTATATGCAGATCCAATCCAATATTGTTTGTGTAAAATGGTATTTATCTAGTTTACAACTGTTTACACAGGGTACAGTGTTAATTCTATTGTTCGTGCGCTATACATTCAGCCCAGAGTACATGTAGTTACAGGCACATTCAGCCTTGGTTACACATATCTTCAGATTGTACTTGTGCAGTTTGACAATAATGTAATCTCTAAAGCCTGAATAATATTGTGTAAGCTGTATAGGCAATGTATGGACAAGCAGTTGCCTATACCAATACTCTGCCTATATCTTCAATATAGGCACCTATTCAAATCCGATTCTAGTTATACACACACGTAGGTCAACTCTATAATAATAATTATAATTATATATAATGTCATGTGTACATGTGTGTATAATTATAATGCATTTTGTTATTCTTATACGTTATGTGTACATGTACTTGCATTGAATGAATGCATGCTTTATTTTTAAAATTTTATTTCAGGGAAAAAGGAGGAAGAGAAGCAGAACAAGCTGAAAGACAAAGATGGAATCAGAGGGAACACCAGAGAATATTGGATAGTGTTAAAGGTACAAACTACATTTTGTTTATTACAAAGTACTAGAATTTTAATATTAAACTTTTAAAGTTTTAATTATTGCAGTTATTGCAGTAGACCTGTAATGTTTCATCAACTAAACAAGATACATATAGTATCCAGCATTCAGTAATCATGGCTGATTTTACCATGCCCTGAAACACGACAGCCTAATATAGTTATTATTTTGATTATCTACTCTGCTTACCTTTTAAAGGATCTTGTAGAACTTTAAGAATATATTTCAAGTAGAATAGCTAGCTATTAGTTCTAGTTTCTACGTAGGCTACAAGCAGCTTTCTTTCTTTTTTCTTGCTGGTCTATCTACACTATAGGGGGTACCATACCCCTCTAAAACAACATAGAGAGAACACTGCACTGTATGCTTATGAGATAAAGAAGTAACTGCTCTTGACTAATTATCAACCTCACTGTGAGGTTACTGTACTTTATATTTTATGTATTACTCTTATAATTAAATATAATCAGATAATTTGTCCAGTCAAATGCAATTGACAGGGAGACGAAATTTTCTGGAAAATAAGCAATTACTGGGCATTATTTTGAGCACTGTATTTATAACAATTTCAACCTATCGTCATTTATACATGTACATTTAAGTGCACATGTGTCTATACATGTATATGTAGGTTTAGCTGAGATCAGAGCAAAGGCTATCAAGAAGAGGTATGAAGAAAGACTGATAGAAGCAAGAGAAAAAGGTGAACCTATTGAAGAACCACCTGAAAGTAGTGATGAAGAAGAGGACAAGTCAAGTGGAAAAGAAGATGACACTGACAATGAAGAACAGGAGAGGGAGGAAAGGGATTTAGAGGAAGAAAAAAATGAACTGATGAATGGAGAGACTCTTTATAATGATCCTCCTCCTTTAGAAGATGTCCCAATTGATACACAAGAAGAAGATATTCCATATATTAAGCCAAATCCAGAGAAAGATATCTTTCAGACAAATGGACAATCAACTGGTGTGTTTTCTAGCCAGAGTCATCCCGTGGAAAGTAAATCAACCCATTCTACTTTAATAATGGAAGATGAATGGAATAGTAGTAATGTTGATATTACAGGAACCAGTTCTAGAAGTAATATGGATAGCAGTTCCAGTGGTAAACAGGTGGTGATTGAATTAGTAGAGGAGGTAGGGCGAGGATTAGAGGATTTTAGTACTATTGAAAACTTGAGATGTACTGATAAATCTACTAATGAAGGTAATACTATTAAACACAATTACATGTACATGTACATGTAAATTTCTTCAAAATGTATCTGTGACATACAATGTGTACATTTAATAAATATACAGAAGTACATGTATCCTGTGATGTACATGTGTACATGTACATGTGTATTTGTAATATTTTTTGTACTACTCACTATTCATAATGACAGTGTTCTCCCTAGAAAATGATCAAGGCGTAGGGGGAGGGTGTGGCCTGGAGTCTATATCAAAGAATATAGGCCACTCCCATTGCCACATCAAAGGATTTTGGATGCAGAAGCTGTGGGGGCCCCCTACTCCAAAAGAGCCTAGGGAGAACACTGATAATGAGTAGAATAACATAAACTGTATATATATCAGCAAACTCGGTACTTTGCATTACCAATATATGAGGCCCATAATAGGTTAACTTCAGTCATAAAAGAGGTATATACATGTACATAGGTGTATATATACATGAGTATGTTAGGTGTATAGAGTGTATTTGTTCTCACTCAAGTATGAAATTATTGTATTCTGTGGTTTGTATAAGTATTATCCTTTTTTGCATGGCTATCCTTATGTGAAGTGACAACCCAATGCAACTCAGGTTTTCAAACAAGTGTACATGTACATTATATTATAGTGTCTCTCATACACTATATGCATGTATCTCAACAAGTACATGTACATCATTTTAGTGTATCCATCAATTAGAGTATAGCTTGAGAGCTAGCACTGGTGGATTAAAGATCTTTGATATAGTTTATACATGTATGTACATGTACCATGGTTTGTATGGTCATGTACAGTACATGTACATTGTAATCTTTATCTGCAGAGAATATCACCAAAACATGGGCAGATATCAGGAATCAAGACTCATCCGAGAGTAAGTCTCAAGGAGATCTGATGGTTGAAGAATTGGAAAATGAAGTCCACACATCAGATAGTAGCCAAAGATTAATGGTAGAAGTAGGCAAAGTTCCAAATGAGGTTGTTGATAAAGTTGATGTGGCTATGAAGAACCTAGAGAAGAAACCAACAACAGAATGGACAGAGGAAGATAAAGTATGGGATGCACGTGATATGATGTACAATGTATACAGTATTCAATATAATATTACATACATGTACATGTATATGATTACATAATCATGTATAATTATGGACTATATACACATTTTATAATATTTTGAGCCATTAGGCAGAGCTAAAGTGTGAATCCAGACAAAAACAATGCTATATTCATAGTCAAATTGCCAAGTCACTAGTTATACATGGCTGCCTTGGTAGCTCAGTTGGTAGAGCATCTGTCTGGAGTAGATAGTGTTGTGGGTTCGAATCCCACCTGAGGCAACTCTCATTTTTCATTTTTCCATTGCCTCAGTTGTCTTTCTTTCTTTCTTTCTACATCTCCTGTAACATCATGTACATGTGTATATGCAATGGAATATTAACTATATCTTAATAATCATGTTTAGTGAGCTATAATGAGGTCTCCAATTAATTTCCCTCATTAAAAGTGTTTAAAATGTATAGCCACAGCATACTTGATACACGTGAGTTCCTATTGCTTTCAAAGCTACACTCATGCAGGTTAATTGCACATATTGAGATGCAGGATACGTGTATGACAGTAAAAAGTGGACAATGTCTGCATCTACTTTTCTGCATATGTGCACCACATATCCGCTCATATCCTACACATCTGCAGGTGTACTGTTTAAATGCACGCTAGAATTTGGCTATACAAAATGTAAGATGTGAGCACCTTGCAAACACCATTATTTTATGAGGGGTATTATAATAATTATATAGATCATAATTATGTTCATTCCTAATTATTACATTCCTAAAAATACATATACAGTATAGTCACAGCAATCAGGTTTTTAGTATTCCAAATATTAAGGTGGTGGTATGATTATTGAAGTATGTAGATATTGTAGTAAGAAGATAGTAACGGATATTGCAACTCTATGGCATTCAATTGTTTCACACTTACATTTAATGCTAAGATAATAGAGACTTCAAATAAGTACACACAAACTGAAATTGTTTATCTTCCTAACAGACAGCCTCAATTGTTTTCATGAAAGCTAATTTTGTACATGTGTATTATGATATACAGTGAAACCTCTCTATTCCAGACACCCTTGGGACAAATAAAAGTGTCCTGATTACTGGGGTGTCATCATTTCAGGGATGAATTTACGGACAGTGTCCTCTTGCATTTCAGGGTGTCCTGAATGGAGGAGTTTCACTGTATTAGTAAAATAATAGTTTGCAATAATATTATCGCTATATTCTAAACAAGGTGACAATATGGCAATAGAATTGAATAATTGTCCAACCTACTATGTCCATGTAGCAGATAGTTAGTGCAATGATTGTCAAAGTATTATACATTACATGTGAAACGTCCTATAATTATATTTCAGATATGGCATATTGCATCCACTAGTGGGTCAACCATAAGAGAAGATACAGTTCAACTTGACGATGAGACAAAGAGCAGACTCAGAGAAAGAGTGAAAGAAACTGGTAGAAAGATTGATACTACCTCATTGGCTTTTTAGGGATAGACAAACACTATTTATGTACATCATAGTTATTATATATTTATGAGTGATGTAGCATCACATACAGGATAATTATAACTACATATATAATGATAATGATTTTAAATAAAATTATAATGGTGATATTTTCATACAGAGTATAAATACAATTATGTTTTTAAGTTAGATAATGTTTACTAAAGGTCATTCACGTTCACTCTGACCTCAGAAAAATGTTCGTAACTTTAGTTTGGATCTGGAATGACCCACAATGTTTTTACCTGCACCATTTGCATATTATTATCCTTCCCGTTCTTTTTTGTGTATGTCAAATTTCAATACATTGCTTCATTATTGATTGTGAGTTTGTATATTAACCTTATGACATTAAACTGTACATTATATTACACATAAACTTATCACATCATATATAATTTTAAGGTCTTCGTGAATGTGAACAGACTTTAGTGTGATCACTTTGATTGAATCTCTATATGTTAAAGTCTTTTATGTGAGTATACAATGATCCACATAGTATATAGTGCAGACAAAGCTTTAATTATGTCTACATACCAATATTATAGAAACATGCAATGTAGTATATATCTAATCATATACCTACATGTAGGTCTGGTATGTATGTATGTATACGCTACGTTTGTTGAAGTAGAACCACTTGTTGAAGTAAAGAGACAATTTGGACTATACAATTAAATTGCTATCCTTTCTGTGGTTTAATTATTAGCTCACTCAATGTTAACTATATAGAAAGCAACTTCATGTCTTTCTAAATACCTTGATGTATGTACCAGAATCAAACCCAGAGGCTTGACGTTTTTATATAAAACATTTGGAATTGCATCCACACTTGTAAAAAAAAAAGCAATTAATTACACAATAATATCTAATGTTTTATATACTTTGTTTGAGGGAAAGTTCATCTATGCATAATTGTATGTACATGTATAAATAATATTTTTTTAAAAGAAAAGAGCATGTAGGGATATCAAAACAAAAACAGAAACATGATTGGATTATAGGCCATATTGCCTGCGATGTACATGTATGCAATAGACCCAAATTTTAAGCTTAATTTTAAGCGTTCGGCAAAAAGCTATCAATTTTAATTTCACTTTTTCACCTTTATAGGCTTAGTGCATGGTAGGAGAAAAGGTGAAAAAGTGAAATTAAAATTGGATTGGGTTTGGAAATTGTCTTGTATTGTGAGAAATATATACAAGCCCACAATTTCCAAACCCAATCCAATATTTATTTTTGTCTTCTTTTATAGTGCTTTTTCGAATAATTCAGCAGGCCACTTACATGTATACTACATTCATGCATGCAGAACAATTTAATTTATTTTGATCAAGAACATCGGCAGAATGATCAGCATAGGAATTGTTAGTACACTGCAAAAATAGAATTGTTAAAATAACAAATATATTGGTTAGTACAGTTGCAAGGATTTAACAAGTGTATATAAAACATCCCTATAATTGCTTTACAAATTTAAGTATCCCTATGACTGCTTCGTGGTGTCTAGCATTCAGTAATCATGGCTGACTTCATCATGCCTGAAACACAACAGCCTATTATAGTTATTATTTTGATTATCTACTCTCTTTACATTTTAAAGAATCCTGTAGAACTTTAGGAATGTATTTCAGGTAGAATAGCTAGCTAGTAGTTCCAGTTTCTAATTCTATGTAAGCTACAAGCAGCTTTCTTTCTGCTGAGTTCGAGCGCGCGTTCTATTACGCGCCACGCCCATTAATTGACCGAGCCCCCCCCGAGAATATGAATGACGCAACTTCCTTAACTACGTATACAACGCATAGTAGCGCAAGTGGACACAAGAATATAATTAGATTTAACCCCGTGGAAAGCAATCATAGGGATGGCCCTACGGGCCATAAAAATTATTAGTTGGTTGTTCAGATACATACATCTAACATCATAGCTACTTTGTACTAATTATATTAATTAAATACATAAGAGATTATGTACCAATGATAATCAATTATCATGCCTAGTATCTCACATTAGATGCACAAAGAAGGTTTGGCAACCTAAAATGGATCAATTAAAATAAATATTCTACTATAGACAGCATAAGGATATTGAGATTAAATTATAATTACAGTATACCCATATCAATCTACACGACCAATTAAAATTAAAGTTACAATTTAAATTATTCCTTGCAACTGTACTAACCAATAAATTTGTTATTTTTAATTAATGTTTTTGCAGTGTATATAGAACCTATTGAATGTCTGCCGCCTATTTATGCAGTCAAATTTCCACCATGCACACTTCTTCTGCTGATGTCAATGTAAAGTATTCAAGTATCATAAAGTGCTGGGCCATGCATATGGTTTGTAATCAATTCTGAAGCCGGTATATGTATCACCTTTAGATATGGTCCCAAATTATGTATGTACACTTGCATAAGTTTTAAACTTTTAAGCTTCTATGTACTATCATGTATACAAGGGCGTAGCCAGGAAGAATGAATAGGGTAGGCTTAATTAACGTAAATGGCGCGCGCAGCGCGCCGAAAATTTTAGCTAATTAATTTTTATGATGGGTGTGGCAATTAATAATCTCGTAGCAGTTGACTAACCCAGCCTAATATGGCGCTATAGAAGTTATCTCAAGTTGTATTTACTGAAAAGAATCAAAAGTTGTCTGGAAAACAATTATATTTCCAACATAATTATCATTATTATTTATTCTGTAAGTATATAATTTATTTTAATTTTATTATATACAGTATTTGAGAAGTAAAATAAGTTCAAAATCTGAGGGTAGGCTAAAGCCTACCCTAGCCTACTGCTAGCTACGCCCTTGCATGTATAACTAGAATTGAACACGATCGGATGGTGTACTATAATTATAGCAACAAAAAAAAAACATCAAAAACATGTTCATGGTAAGTCTTAATATAATCTTTTAATATTATAATATTGTAATATTTTCATTCTGTCACTTAATTCAGACATTTGTCTAAACTCTTGGAAGTTAATTTTTAAGATTTTGGAGCGACTGTATATATATACAGTTACTCTATGACTGACACCGCCGATTTGTTTTTCGAGGTACGCGCGCCATCACTAATTCACTATCAATAATTAATTTTATAACTAATTTTAATTAGCATAGATTTATTGCGAAATCACGATTGCTAACAGTGAGTTTTGTACTTTCTAAAACGTCTTGATCTCCCTCTTTCTATCTCATAGATAAAGACGATGTTGTTAACGAAAATATTCCTGATGCTAATATGCTGTAAAATCGGTAAGTGAACACAGAAGTGACAGAACAGCTGTTCAACTGCACGTGTGTAACGATTATTATGTTATTGTATTATTATATATAATAATAATTATATATATATATATATATATATATATATATATATATATATATACTTGTAATAATTATTAATAATGATGATTATATACAATGCACAGCTGTGTGAGTAATGGCAGAGTTTATTGGTGCGTGGATTTTCAATCCTGATAGTTATTATTGTGCGCATGTTTGCTTAGTAGGTACATTTTAAAAATATCATTTTGAGTGTCCAGAAAAACTGTCTATATTGCGATAGTTCCTAAATGATTGGGGGAGAGTGCTCATGTTGACTTTTAATTATGTGATGATATGTTCTGATATGTAGAATACTAATTCACACAAGATGAAGTAATTATTATGTAGTATAATTAATTAATTATATAATTATACAAAATTTAATTATTATTTTCAAAATCACATTTTTCTTTTGAAGGTATATACTGCAATTATTATAGAAATCAAATCTTTGACAGCATGCATTTGTTTTGCCTAATAATATCTGTAATAAGTACTGCAAGACCACAACCACTTGAGTGCTCTTCCTAGCTGAAGCAAATGTCCCCATAAATATTTCTAATGCAAACTGAACAAACAAAAGGGAGGGATGTGTTATTGTAGCATTGACCCCCCTCTTTTTAATTATAATACTTATACAAACCACAGTATACATAACCTCATGCTTGAGTGGGAATACAGAATATATGTCTTCATACCATACCCATCATGTGACAATATTTCCCAATTCCTGAAGATGTATTTTCAAAATAGTTTAATTTCATTCAGGTTTCTAATTCTCTCATGACAGCATATCATACATAATAACACCTTCCATAAGCTATAAGCGATCATCTTGCAGTTATGCATTATGTACACTTCCAGTACGTGTATCATCAGCAGCAATTGATTTGGGTCCATGGAGGAGTCCATGGTCTTTCTGGTCCTACTTGAAAATATCTGACAGCACATTTGTCACGACTGTTGGAGAAACGAGCACTAGGAGAGCTTCGGCTCCGCTGGTTAACAAACTAGTTTAAGCCAGTTAGGTTTTTGAAAGAGTTAGAAACAGCTACATTTGAACTAGGGCTGGAACAGATAACCGATCATCTGGTTAATTATGCGTGAACTGAACATCCTGATCTTGTTACACGTTTAATGTTTGCACGTGTGCAGGAACCAAACATGAAATTGAAATTGCATAAATGTGTCTTGCTCCATTATACCAGCTTTTTTGGCTTGTAGAGTGCAGAACGAAACACCAATGCTGCTTGTATAACTATCTATTGTAGCTCATTACAGCAAAAAGGTGATGTAATACTGTATATTTTAGTGCAAACAATTCAGCCATTTTGTACTTTGAACAGAAAGCTAGCATAGTTTGGTCTAGTGTTGTGCTGATGTTGCATCAGATATGAGTTCAGTAACATACATCGATACATATATACATACATACACATACATACATATGTGCATATATACATACTGATACATACATGCATGCATACGTACATAGTTACGTACATACATTTATACATACAAACACACATACATACGTAAATACACACACACACACACACACACATATACATACACGCATACATACATACATACATACATACATATATACATACATACATATAAGTTTTAGGCCAGTGCTATTGTCACCGAAATTCTGGTTCCACTGCAATGCCACATGATATCTATTGATAAGTGTTCACCACGTAGTGATTGAACCCTAAAACTGATAAGAATACTGCCTTGCTGCGCTTGGTAGCTAGAGGGCTTGTGGCCTTGTGCTGTGTGCTCGTCCCTATTGCCATAATTATAACAATCCACTAAAGCTAATTTAATGACATTTATTAAATGAATACAAAATTCATGATAAATTCAATAACAAGTTAATTGTTATATTGTGCATAAGTGTCGCTATGTAGCACAGGTTGAGAGATGTAACCTTCATCATGCATTTCAACTTCATATTTAAACATGGTGTGTTATTTAACTTTGTCTTGAAGCTCTAAGTTCAAACACAATTAGCCATTTAATCTTTATAACCACAAGGCTCCACCCATTACTAGACGTTATTGTCAAGTTTGTCACCGATCAGTGATGATAGCTTCCTTGTGACCCTTAGTGCCACCTCAATCAGGTGTCGATAGCCATAGCGTAATTTTTATATCTATAATATTTTGTTCTTTTTCTAAAAGTTAAATAAGCAATCACTTGGATATATTTTGGAATTGTTTGCTTGTGAGAGGGAGAAGACTCTGTCTGCAAATTATATAAATAATAATTTTCTATAAAACTAGAATATTATGTGACAGGCTCTGAGAAAACCAGGCTTATGGATTTTTTGTTTGACCTGTATGTAAGTTCTAGAATGGTATGTCATAAAACAAGCGAGTAAACATCATTAATCTTCCATTTTGAGAAATTATTATTATTAATTATTAAACAGAAGCCAGTAAAACACATGGAGGTCTTGGTGAAGCTTTTTATGTTATAAAATGGAAAGGACCTATTTCAGTAATCCATAAGTTAAGCCTGGTTTGCTCAGAGCCAGTCACATGTAGTAAAGGGATAGATATGTCCAGGATTAAGCCTGTAATTATACTATTGATAAATAGTACATTACTGATGCATGTGTTGATCTGTTGATAAATAGTACATTACTGATGCATGCGTTGCTGTTCATATTTTGACTTAAAAATTGTTAGCAATCAGTCAATCTGAGGTGAGAAATATTAGGAAATATGCATGAATAATAGGATTGTTTTGTGGGAATTGCTCAAAAGAATAATTGGTAAAAAGGTGAGCATATTGTGCTCAGGGCTATCCAGGATATGAACCCAGGACCTTCTGTATAAATATTTAGACTCCATTGCCATGACAACTAGATGTAGTATATTACATTTTGTCAACCAGAAAGGTTTATGTATAAACTTGTACTATGAATACAGTCTATGGTTAGAAAATGCTTACATGCAATCACACAATCAGAGTGTGGGCAAGGACTCTAAATAATTATACAGAAGGTCCTGGGTTCATATCCTGGATAGGCCTGAGTGGTCTAGCCACACCTCAGCTTTGCCTCCCTCAGAGTCACACTTACATGGGGTTTAACATATACATAAACATATATCCTTTTGTTGTCTAAAGGCACGTGTTTAAAATATTTATCGCTAAAATAACAGTTAGTAAAGTCCAAGTAATTTTAGGTGCACCCTCAAGCCTCAAGTAGCGATGAATTTCATTATACAAGAGTGCAAATTTACCCCAGGAAACCCCTAGAGCTGTCCCTGATTAGAAATCTTAGATATCAAGATATAATAATTATTTCATATCGATGCAACACTAAATTGATTGCTCCATGTGGATTGTGATTTTCAGTAGCTTCTTGTGCAAAATGACCAAACAGAGATACAGTAATTAATGAATAAGTCATGCATTGTGAAGGTGTGTCAAAAATGAGTATTGTACCTATATCACAGAGGTTTTGATATGTTTTGAAGCATGGGCCTAATTGAATCTACAAATTAGCATGTGCGCCATTGGAAATACATCTTGAGCCAATAATTAACAAAGAGTTAATGCTAATAGTGACAATATCATCATAATTAACTGTGCTATCTGGCCCAAAGAGAGAACTATGCAATGCCAAATAAGCTTATTAAAAAAACCACCAATTAAGCTCTGGAACCCACTCTGTACTATCATCTCTTTATGGCTCAACATAAACATTTTGCACTAATGTAAATGCATTATTTACACTCCTCATACATTGTACTAAACATAAGCTCGCCAAACAGCATGCTTCAAATAAATTAGCCACACCCATTAAATTGTTTGACCAGCATTTGAAAATATCAATAAAAATGTATACATGCACCACCAATTGTTAAAATCCTAGCGAGAACACTGCTCAATGTCATGTCTTGTAATTATTATATATTTTATTTCTGTAGTAATTGGAGATATTCTGTGCTCTCTGAGCAATGGGAAAGTGATCATAACATGTTCTGAGAATGAACAATGTCGGTTAACTACCAAAAAATCTGGAAATGACGAGTATTGGGAATTTGATTCACTTTCCTGTCGTGTTGATTGCAGGAATGAGTCTATATTATCTTTTGGTGTTGACTACAGGAGTACTTGTTGTTCTACCCCACCATGTACATGGGAGACTGTGGGGAACCTTATTCTTGATTTATCACCAAAGCGACCACTAAATCAACTATCAAGCACTACAACTATAGTCACTACAAAGACCAAAAATGTAGCTACATTGACAGGGACCATTACTTCTTCTCGGTACAGTTCTTCCTCTACTTCTCAGTACAGTTCTTCCTCTACTTCGCAATCAACTTTGAGAACACCGATTACTGATGTAATGGATGAAGAGCCAGTGGATTATGCATTCCTATTGCGTGAGTATAGCATCATTTCAAGAATGGGAAAGAGTATTGTTGTTTTAGTTATAACTAAAACCAGGAGCCTGTAGTGACGTTGACCAGAAAGCAGATTAATAGGAGTCGCGGATGACCATGCATTTAATTAAATTGGTCAAACTATCTGTCTGTCTGTCTGTCTGTTACTATTTTTTTGAACCCACCTGTATCCACACTTTCTTAAATATGGCTTCTAAAAAATGAGCAGCTACTACTGCATTGACTAAGTTTCATGTAAAACAGAGAAAAAAATTGGGTGATAATCTGGCTTGTGTAGGACTAAAGAGTTGTTTCTCACCTTCTCCAAAGCATGCTCTCCTTTCCTGATAGTAGGGAACTCCATTTCTGCCTACAGACGTGTTCGTTTACTAGCTAACGTTAGAGATCTTCAAGGTATAGACACCTTATTTAATGAAGGTGTGGATACACGTCTGTTCTAAAATTAGTAACAGACGGTCAGACAGAGAGTTTGACGAATTTAATTAGATGTGTGGTCATCTGCCGCTCCCACTCTTCTGCTTTCTGGTCAACTATATCTAAAACCCCTTTCAGTAAGGCATTGTGATTTTAGTTAACTATACTATAACTAAATTACAAATCTATTGTAATAACTATAACTGAAAATTGGCCAATAATGGGACTTTTAGTTAGTTAACTAAAACTAAAACCCTTTTAGTAAACCCAATATTAGCTTAGTTAATTAAACTAAAATAAAACTGTGATAAACTAGGCATAGCATAACTATAACTAAAACTGGTCACTAATGCAAAACTGAAACAACACCACTCAGAGTACACCTGTAATCTAGTACTAACTTAAACTCATTATAAATAGAGTTCCACTGATACATGTATTGGAATTGGTATTTGTACCAATACTACACTTTTCTATTGTATAGGTATCAGTAGTGCATGAATTACCGATATTGGTCCAAGTGGCCATTAATTTAACCCTTAGATGACTGAGCTTGTTTTCAAAATTATAGTATCATGTTCTTCCTGTACTGAAACTGTATCTACATCTCCACATTTTAAACTTGAAAGTATATACAAAATCCATACAGCAATTATCAATTGTCTATTGGTTATTATCAGTTATGTTTACCCATTCAGTATCTGAAATTAGTGATGCACCAATAATCAGATCAGTAATTGGTATTGGTCATTATCAAGCCATTATTTTTAGTATCGGTATCTACCAGATGTAACCCTGACATTGTAAAGAGTGCACCAATAATGTCATTTTTTGTGATTATAGTATTATTAATTTCTTTTAAGATACTCATAATTACTTTTAAAATGAATGAAAGAATCAGAAGCCAGAACTGCCCAGAAGGTATAGATATAATATAGGATCTGTATCAGTTATCGGTACATGTCTAAAGCAATTATTGTTTTCTCAGAATATTAGTAAAATCTTTTATCAGTGCATCACTATCTGAAATATTGGTTAAATATTGGTTAATTACAACATCGGTGGAACCCTAATTATAAATATTATTTTTGATTTATGTTACCCTTCTTTTCTTATTTAGCATACATCATCTTTGTATATACAGTAGATCTGATGTGTCTCATTATCACTATAGTAATAGGTATTTCGTTTAGGTGCTACGTTCTAAAATGCCGAAAAGAAGATGAGCGGCTTTCGAGACAACGACGGAATAATGAAAGATTAAGAATGCAAGAATGGAACAGAGAAGCAAAAAGAATATCTGATAGTTCGGAAATGTCAAAAATATTTGATGAAACCCAAGTACAAGAGATTCCTAGTGATACATATCTTTCTATGCAGGTAGTATCTACTCTTTAGAAACATTATTCTACTTGAAAGGCATGTGGCCCACAATTCAACTTATACATGTACATTATATATTCTCAATATTCATAACTATTTACAATTATTCTCACTATATTCATATTACAACTCTCCAATCATTCATTAATTATTAATATGTACACGAATTCTTACTTTTCATAATTCAACTCTCCGATTATTTTTTAATTAATATGTACAATCATGTAGTAGTTTTCATAATTATAATTATAATAATTATTATCGTTATTTGCAACTCCAATCATGGATTAGATTTACATTTTGAGAATTGAGGTTTAAATTCTGTCGTGCATCCATGCCAGTTCACAAATTATAATATTGATTTTTAATCCGAAATGGGTTTTCAGCTGTATTTTACAAAAAAAAAACTTCAAACCTTGAAGGCAAATTGTTTTCCCACCCAGATCAGTTTCTTACACTGACAAAATAGTTGATCTTAAGTGTTTGGAAAAAAATCAAATATGACCCCTTTTCAGCAGAGGGGGCTCTACCCACTTTACTACACTACAATACATTGCTACCAGAGGGCATTAGGACAATGCTCGCATATCCATCCATATATATATATATATATACCCCAACTGTCTCATCCCTTTGTTTTCACTAATTACATCTCAATTTATTGTAATCTTGTTGCCACAGTAATTACAAAATCTTTGTTTGTTGTATAGCTATGTCAGGTAGTAATCTGCTCAGCAGTTTGAGCCATTTTTCAAATTAAGAATGAACTAAAATTAAGAATGTATTAATTCAGTTAAATGAGTCTAAAATAACTACATGTAATACTATGAAAAGAATAAAAGTGTGATTGCCATAGCAATGCAACAGACAGATACGTATGGACTCAGTCTTTCACCTACAGGATTGAAATAAAACATGATGTACATGTGGGTATTGTTGCTTAATACATGCATGGTTGCATGGTTATTGGGCTTGAGGGGGTAACATACGGGGTTATTGTAATATTCATATTGGCAAACAAATTTCAAGTGGGAGGCAAATACTAAAACACTGGTATATATATATACGATGTCACCATCATACTATGTACAAGAATAATAAAAAACATTTTCAATAAAAATGAAAGAAGATGTAGGGATGTCAAAACCCAAAAAGCAAGCAAACAAGGTTGGGAAGCTAACTTAGGACTCAAAATTAAACAAACCACTTCCATATAACCCTACATAATTACAGCTCTTTGTACAGAGGTGTAAGCACTTATGTAGGGTTATATGGAAGTGGTTTGTTTAATTTTGGGTCCTAAGTTAGCTTCCCAACCTTGTTTGCTTGCTTTTTGGGTTTTGACATCCCTACATCTTCTTTCATTTTTATTGAAAATGTTTTTTATTATTCTTGTTTTCATTGATTTTTTTCTAAACGATGTGAATGTTTTTTTGTAGATTGCAGAAATACTATATATCATTATGAAATCATGCAATCAAAAATGCATTAAAATTTGTTCATCAATGAAGGTCAGTCTTTTGTTTATGTATTGATTATCATTCTCTTTCACTTACAGATGATGTATATTCTCTATTCACTTACATCACTGTCTGCAGTCCTACAAGAAGTAGTGTCAGTCACTGTGTCAACCATTCAGTATTCCAATGCTTATTATAGTATACAATATTATTATACAATTGCTTTAATATTAATAATTATTATATTCATTATTAGTATTTGCTCACAAACTCACAAATGTTATTACAATGCCAAACACTTCCACCTTTTCAGCTTCCATGTTAAGAGTATACAAATGCGCATGCGTAATTAAATTCCACTTAGGAAAATGGCGTCCAATTCCAGATCAAATCTTTGTAGTCGTTGAGACTGTCTTCTTTCATAGTATCTGAAGATATCATCTCGATACTTTACGACCAGAATTTTACTATAAATGCGACGGGAATGGTGCTAGAATCATCGTGATAGGTCAACAAACAAAAAAATGATTTGTCTGGAAAATATTAATATGATGAAGATTTTGCCAGTTTTGCCACTCGCCGGTTCTCTACCTTAACAATAATCTTCGGCCATCTAGAAGGTATTGGTAGTCATAAAAACACTAGATATAAACAGGCATGTGTGTATAGAAACTTATGTGTATATATTACCAGAGATTTCAGCTCATCACTTGCAATTGAAATGCATGGGCGGCCATTGTTTTTCCGTGCCATCCCTACATAGAGAGTACTACCGTACTCTCTGATAGAATAATAAAAAACATTTTTAAAAATGAAAGAGTATGTAGGGATATATATCAAAACCGAAAAAGCACAGGAACAAGATGGCTTTGGCAGCAAAATGAAATACCACTTCCACATGTGACATAACAACCCTACATAAGTATAGACAACAAGAGTAAAGGCAAAACACAAAAAAAGTGATACTTATGTAGGGTTGTTATATGGAAGTGGTATTTCATTTTGTTGCCAAAGCCATCATGTTCCTGTGCTTTTTCGGTTTTGATATATATCCCTACATACTCTTTCATTTTTTAAAATGTTTATTATTCTTGTTTCGATTCTATTTTTAAAGAATTCAGGTAAACTTTTGATCAAATACGTGATGACTATTCTGTTTCATTTACAGTACTGATATTTTCTGCAGGAACGGTGTCCAGAAGGAGACAGTACTCAACATTTACTGCAATATTATGATTATTTGTTATTACAATTCCTACATACTCTTTCATTTTTGAACATGTTTCTATATTATTCTTGTTTCGATTCTATTTTTAAATGACTCAGTATAATAATATATATCCCTACGTACTCTTTCATTTTTAAAAAAGTTTTTTATTATTTTCGTATACAATAAATTAATGACACAATTGCGATGAAATTTCTTATCTGAGAGTGATCAACTAGTTATACTAATGATTTGTACATGGACAGTTTCAGTATCACCTGGGATTGCAAATTTTGCTTATTTGTGGAAGTAATGATATGCAGTACAGAAGCACATTCAGTTATACTACTGAATGGACAGTTCAGTATGATCTGGGTTTACAAATTTTGCTATTCGTGGAAGCATAATACTTTATACAACTTATCTGTTTTGTAGAACTCCATCAACATAATAACATCTATAATTCTCTTAAAATTAATGGGTGTGTTTTAAAGGATGTGATTTATTAAAAAGGGCGTCCTATCATAAGTAGGTTGCTGTAATGGCGGAAAGTATTCGTTGTCTAGGTCAAGAAACAGAACAGTACGAAGTTTGTTCCCCTGAATTTAACTTAAAATATATTTGTATTTGTGCTACAACTACTTTAATAGCTCCAGAAACGTAGAAATCTATTTTTTATGAAAAACAGGAATAGTGAATATATAATAATAGTGAATAATAATAATAGTGAATATGAAGATTTTGCCAGTTTTGCTACTCGCCGGATCTCTACATTAACGAAGATCTCTAGACATCTAAAAGGTATTTTTAGTCATAAAATTACTCAGTATTATAAGCTTTATGTATATTTTAACTTATCTGTATATAGTAGCAGAGATTTCAGCTCACCACTTGCAATTGAAATGCATGGGTGGCCATTTTTTTTCCGGGCCATCCCTACATAGAGAGTACTGCCGTACTCTCTGATATATATATATATAGTATGATGGTGACATCATCCCTTTGATGTGGTGAGTTCTATATATTGTATATAGACCTTCCATGTGCACACTATGCAGGAGATCTCACCATCATACAATATATTGTATATACATGTAGTATGCTAACAGGTCCTATATACAAAATATAGCACCCTCGTTTTGTGTCTTTGGATGTGATATAGCCCTCGCAGGCTCGGGCTATATCACATCCTTGGACACAAAACTAAGGTCCTATATTTTGTATATAGGACCTGTTAGTATACTATCTATATAAATTATATTAATATGCAGAAGGTCCTGGGTTCATATCCTGGATAGGCCTGAGCAGAGTTTGCTCAATGTTTCATCATTATTCTTTTGAGCGCAGTGGTGTGGAAACAGCCAGTCATGCAGGACATTGTCTGATAAATGTCCAGTAAATTGAAACTAAGCTGATTTTCAAGTGGCTTTCACCAATTGAAGCTTCATGTAACCTAGATTCTTTAATTGGAGTATATATGGTACTATCCTAGGCAGTATATATATGCATGGTTATGGGTGGGATTTCTATAATGTATATATGTAATATAGTACCATATATGTTCTAATTATTTCATACTAGGTTACATATACACTTGTGGCAAAAGATTTTGAAAGTGTGTACATGATCAATTCACCTTGGTTCATGCTTCATGTAAGCCAGTACAAAATATACATTTATGTGACCATGGATACCATTTGGCATATAAGAATTTCTCAAATAGTACATTACATTTAAATGTTCCGTTACTCAGCCATTATGCACAGCAAACTAAATAAATTTGGTATCTAGGTAGAAGGATAGTTGCTCTTCATTAGTTGGCTACCTGTACAAAATGGCATTTAAATGTAAGCGTTTGACAAAATATATTTTTGCCAAATGATTGATTTTTGCAACCATGGTCACATACCATGCTAGACAGAGATATGGTTTCTATCATAGATAGTACCATATATACTCTAATTATTTTGTGTACTTACATGAAGCACAACCCAAAATCAGGGACAGTAACAATAATTACATTGTTTAAATTACATACCAATTCTAGCCATCTTGTAAAAAGTCCCAAGAACACTACAGTGGAAATTAAAATGACAAAAAATTAATATTATTTTATATAACTACATCATGTAATATAATAAATATATATACAATACTACACAGTGCATGATCATCCTCAGCCACACCTTGGATTAATAAAGCCACTCCCCAAGAAGTAATCTGATTAATTAATGAAACACCAAAGGAGGTACGGATAAAGTCACATGACATTTCAACCATGGCAGTTCTATAATGATCATACCTGAAATACACATGCAATTAGCAAGGTTGGGAATGAGACTACATGATAATTATAACGAGTTTATTGGAAGCTATTAGCCTTCCTGTGACTAGGCATGAGTGTATTATGCTTTCATTTTCTCCTGTTGTGCTTTTCAACAATTCCAAAACTTCAGACCAATCATGCTCATGAACTATACTGATCATGGTCATGAACTATACTGATCATGCTCACGAACTATACTGATCATGCTCATTATGCCAAACTACAATGAGTCAGATTAAAACATTGAGGGTGAGTAAGCATATAAATGGTCACCTATTCCATTTGTTTATTATTCATCAAACATTACTAATATGTGGCACAAAGCACTCTTCCACTTCTGCAGAGGAATTACTCCTATGTTCAATCTCTGAAATGTCACCATTTTCTGTCTTCCATCTCTGAGCTGCAGGCAGACACGTCGTGATTGTCCAATCACTCTATTTTGTTATTGTTAATCAACAAACAAGTGCAATATTCCCATAAAACGTCCCGATTTTCCAAAATTATGCTCGATAAAGTATTTCCCTATTATGCTCATGCTGGCATAATAGACGCATGCCTACTATTGACACCAACACAACTTATGCTACACAATGGGTGTGGTCTGATATTATCATTAAAGGGAAACACAAGTAAGAATAGTTACTTGGTTAGGTTAGGTTAGTTGTGAGGAGGAGTTATAACAATCCTGTTAATATCTTACCCTTCCAAGAAGTGTGCCCTACAATGAGTCACATTAAAACATGGAATGGACAGGACCTTTGGACTGGTCCACGTTCTATAACACAGACCGAACTGAAGAAACTATAACGTCTGCGCTTTAATCTTACCCCACGCCCCAAAGGAGTAACGACCACACCCATGTTAGTGATAGTAGCAAGTCTGTGGCTCTTAGAAAAAATTTGCTATTGCTAAATATAAAACAGTATATATATAGCTGAACTGCTAAGATTAATCACATATCATAATCGAATAGTTACTCAAAGTTCAAGCATGATAAACAACAGAAGCACTTTGCTGTCTACATTTGGAAAGGATATGGCACCATTAATTCTTACCCTGTTTTGTGCATATCAGTGACTTTAGGTACAATCTGTCTTATATATGTACATGTACATATTAAGAGAAGAACCACCATTAACATACTCTGAAAGTTAAACAATGCCGACTGTGAAAATAAAAGACAATGAAAAAAATTGTTGTGATAACAATAATAGTAGTTTCAGTAACATTGGCTATATACTTACCATTTTCTGAGAGCTCTAACATACAGCATAACAAAGAAATGTGGATTGTTGAAATCGCGGTTGAAATGCCGAGTTCGCTCCGATTATTAAAAGTAATTAATTAACGCCCACGCGCGCACTTAATTGTGATGCGTTACTATATATACTATACTGCAGCGTACCAAGAGTGACTACTGACTGCTGCTCCACCTAGATTTAGTTATCTTCCTATACAAAATGGCTGAATAGTTTACATCAGTTTATCATTGCACAAATGACTGATTTTTGCATCCACAATCACATGCATGATTATAACGTAGGTATGGATATTAATTACATGTTATTCAATAATTGTTATTAATAATAATGATGATATTAAACTTTGAAACCATGGCTTCTTAAACATGTCTTATGAGCTTCTATTAAATCAGTACAATCGACTTCTCCTTTCTCTATGATACATTCGTCTCTCAATTTTCTCGTTTCAGGACAAGCACAACAGGGACGTAACTTCTTTTCTCCCTCTTCAGATGATGATGGCACTTTAGAAGAGTCCACTTTAACTGATGAATCCGACATAGTTGCTATATTACTTTCTTGAGACTAATTGTACTCGAATACATATAATCATATATATATACAGTATAGTATATAGCAAAACGAACAGTGGGTGTAGTCTCGTACCCAGACTGTCACGCCCCATGTTTTTCGCCATGGGGCGTGACAGTCTGGGTACGAGACTACAGTGGGTGCGGCTGGCTATAAATTTTAATAATTACTAAAATAATTTCAAAATTACTATTTTGTATAATTTGTAAACTCACCATATTCTAAATTAACGTACTGATAGGCTATATAGTGATAGCACGTTTCTACTTTCTAAACTCAAAATGCCTGACATAGTTACTGAACAGCAACAGCAAAAAGATGGTGAAGAGGAAAAGAAAGAAGCTCCTGCTTCTAAATCTGTGGTTGGTATAATTTACCCACCACCAGAAGTGAGAAGTATCCATGAAACGTAGTTTATATATTATAATTACATAATTATATATATATATATATATATATATATATCAGACATGTTTTTTTCCTGAACAGTAATTAGATATTGTTGATAAAACTGCTGATTTTGTTGCAAGGAATGGTAAGTATTTCATTGAACAGTAAACTCTTTAGATCGACTCAAATAAACAGTACCTTGAATATTTAAAGAGGGCATTTCCTTGTCATTAGGGTTTTAATTTGTATCAATTACGGTTACTTGAGGTGCCATGAATCTCAGTTGATCCAACTTTGACAAAGCATGAAAAATAACTTGCCAACCAAAAGGTGTGTGTGTCATTGGGAAAACCTCTTGAGCCAATGCTGTTGTTAGTGGCAATTTAATTAACTGCACCACTGCCCCAAAGTGAGAACTGTGCAGTGCCAAATAAGAAGCTCTTTGGGCCAATGGTGCACCATATGAGTTGTTATAACATTGCTATTACATGTACATATGTATATGTATGCTTTACATGCTCACAAAGTCAAAGGAGATTCATTTCATTGCGATTCTACATGATGCAGCTTCAATTCTAATTGTATTCTGCCTAGTGTAGTACAATATACATGTATACTCTAATTATTAATTTCAAAGAAGAAACCACATCTGAGGGAATACATGTACATGTATATAGGTCCCTTTCATTTATGTTAATTTAATATACATGTATATATTTGTTTATTAATACTTTTAGGTCCTGAATTTGAGGGTCGTATCAGGCTTAATGAAGCTGGAAATCCAAAGTTCAATTTTCTATCAGTTGGAGATCCTTATCATGCTTACTACCAACACAAGATTAATGAAATTAGAGAAGGAGTAGGTTAGTTTTGAAGACATCAAAGGCCCAATTATACATTGTCATTGTTCTGCCTAGAGTGGTGGTTGGATTCTACATTGCATTCAGTGCTGTTTAGTTTATCCAGTATATACTTGCATGTACGTACATGTAATTCTGTCTCAGTAGCCTATACATGTATATGTATATGTATTATCTGAGCGGTGGTTATTCCAGGCTAGTGTTGGCAAGACATACATTTACACATGTAATATAGTTATTATACTAGTTTGAAGCAGTTGAACACATTCGAACAACCACAAGTAATGAGTACATACATTTAATGAGTACATACATGTAATATAGTGTCCCAGCCCTAGTGCATTCCCACTTCTCAAGATTACATTTCTCTCCAAATTTGTACATGTACATATAAATGTACATGTAAATGTATATACATGTATTCAGTGCTTTAATATCACTTTCTCCTTCTTAGCCCTTGAAGCATCTCAGCAAAAGACAGCACCTGTTTCTAAGCAACAACCTGTTGTTACTATGGTTACTGAACCAGAAATACCCAAGGAACCTCCTCCAGAATGGGAGTTTATGATTGATCCACCATCAATTTCACGAAGACATCTGTGAGTGTTCTGTTTGATGAATAACTTACATACGTACATGTATATATGTACATGTGCATGTACATGATGACTTGAGATGAAAGAAAGAAAGACAGGCACCTAAGGCAATGGAAAAAATGAAAAATGAAAAATGAGTTGCCTCAGGTACATGTACATGTACAGTCTGGACAATCAGTGTACATGTGCAAGCATTGTAGTTGCTGTTTTCATGCACACGTTGCTACATGTAGTGTGTTTCGTTTATTCTTCCTCCCCCCCCCCTCTCTCTCTCCACTCATTAGAGACATCATTAAGCTGACTGCTCAGTTTGTAGCTCGTAATGGTGCCCAATTCATGGATCAACTCATGATGAGAGAACAAAAGAATGAAACATTTGATTTCTTGAGAAAGAATCACATCTTGTTTACTTACTTCACAAAAATAGTAGAACAGTACAGCAAGGTGAATGAAATCTACATATACATGTACGTGTACATGTACATGTATATGTAGTACAAGTACTGCATACATTGAGAAGTCAGTTTACATGTACAATGTACATGTACAATACAATAAATAAGCACTTATTTTCACACTATAGTACATGTACATATACATGTAGTTTAACACCTGCATGTAGTAGAGTATTTGGTATACATACCATAGCAGTGAGACAGGTAGTAATTACTGACTGTACGACAGTATAACTACGATGTACAGTCATGTACATGTACAAGCATACATGCAAGGTACAGTAGTTACAGCAGGAGCTTATGAGTGCTGCGAAGGAGCGTCAAACTCCAATATGTTTTGCAAACCAGCTGTTGTTGAATCACACCTTTGCAAACTGCCTTATATGGAAAACCTTTGTAAACTGCGCAAGTGATTTAAGTAGGCGTGATAAGTGTTTATTAAAAAAAAAAAACTATTATTAAAATTATAATAAATCGACTATCGTGTGCGTCTGACAAGATGAGTTTGTATAATCCCCCAATTCTTTCCAGACAGAACGATACTAGTATACTCAGCAAAGGATAGGTGCTACCAAACTCTGTAACAAAAGTGTCAAAGTGCTGTCAGTGTGTTGATTCTACAGGGTGTACTAAAGGACTATTAATAGACAACAACAAAAGCAATATCTCTAATGAAATAAGCGCATGATGATTAGTTTGTTACCTGGAGCAGGATTTGAAACTGCCTTGTATTCAAGCTTTCTTTCGGGCTTCCAGTTAGTTTGAAGTGTCCCATTTGAAATGTTCCATCCCAGAAATCTGTGCATTGGTTCTTTTGATCGCTATTTCATCTCTTCTAAACAATGCATCTGCTTAGGACTGTAGCTTAACTGTTCTTCTGCACGAGTTTGTTCGACATTGTTTTCTTGACTGGATTCTAATAATTGCCCACCCATTTCGGAACACTTATCTTAAACCCATCCTTTGACCATATTTGGAGTTTTGCTGAAAGTGTGATTCGACAACAGATGGTACTGCAGTTTGACGCTCCTTCGCAGCATTCATAAGCTCCTGGTTTTACAGTATGGTGACTTTTATTGACATCTACAGTACATGGTTTGTTAGTTTAATTACATGTACATTGTATTCATGTACATGTACTGTGTGTCTCTGTCATTTTCCTCTCTCTCAGATTCTCATGCCTACTCATGCTTTAACAGCTAATTTAAGAGATACTTTAGAGAACCCTCAGAAAGTAAGTACTATTCATACTTAATTAATTATACATACATATTTACACATGTATATACAATGTACATGTAGTATATGTACATGTACATGTACAATGTATTTGGATCTTGTGTGTATAGAGATTATGTAAAATATACATGCATTTATGTTTTGTAGATGTTAGAGAGAGTTGAACTCCGTGTAGCTTGGCAGAAATATCGAGACAGGGAGAGAGCAAAGGCTGAGGCATTAGCTGAAAAGGAAAGAGGTACATTGTACATTATATATTATACAAATGTACATGTATGTGTGTATATGACCACACACATACATGTACAGTGTACATGTAATGTGACAGACTATTGATACATGTAATTTATGAAGCAATATCTTTTCTTTTAATGTAAAGGATCATTATTTGGCGTATTTGTAAAGTAAGTAATAAAGTTTAACACTGTGGTAGTACACTAATTAGGATCATTAGACTGCAGCATCGATCGTTATACAGGTACATGTACACATGTACATGCTGACAATATTAATGGATAATTACTTTAAAAATGACCTCAGCCTTTTGCTCTAATGAACTGCAATAGATGTTTATACAAGCAGCATTCTTTAGATCATTCTGCACTCTATAAGCCTAAAAAGCTGGTAACATGAAGCAAGACGGATAATTATCCAGATAGCCTAGTATCTGTTCCACCCTACATGTACATGTACATGTAGCTTCAAGTTACATATAGGTTTATCAATGTACATGTACATGTACTAATAAACTAGAATTTTAGATATGCTGGCCTTAAATCCACCATAACATTTGAACATACATGTACGATGTACATGTAGCATGCTACAAAGTTTTATTATATAACATAGGGCTGCACGGTATTCCCTAATATTGTAATACATGTACCTTACTATTAATATTATAATACCAGGAGGGGTGACATACAGGGTTATCATATTGGCAGACAAATCCAGGGGGGGGGGTGGGTTGCAATGTCCCCTTTCATCCATAACCTCTTCCCCTCCTAAATATTGTTGAATTGTGATTTAAGTGATTATTATTAGAAAGAACTTACATGTACATGTACATGTACAATGTACATGTAACTGAATAGGTAAAATTTACATTGTAATCAAATTATTTTTAATAAGTGATCATTATAGAAAGTAAATAAGTGAGCACTTGTTAGTTTGAATCAGTTACATTGTATACGTTTGTAGCAAGGAAGGTAAGTACATGTAGTTCAATCTTATCTGGTTCAAGACAGATGCTGAACTTGTTGCACAGACACACAGATATTTTTTCACTACTACAGATAATATTGGGTAAGTTCCTGAGAGGATTTTCCACCTTGATAATGGGTTTTCTTCAAAGTTCTCTAGTTCTTTGTTGAGCTTCTGTTCTATAGATAGCACAGTTGTTTGTTCTTCTTGATCTTGCTCAGGGTTTTTAAATAAGGTATCCGAGTTTATTTTTTTTGGAGGAGGTGGATTATCTGTACTACAGATGCAGATAATCCACCTCCTACATAAATAAGGTATCCGAGTTTATTTTTTTTGGAGGAGGTGGATTATCTGTACTACAGATGCAGATAATCCACCTCCTACAAAGAAATTGATCCAGATGCTTAATTAAATGGATAATTATCCAGATAACTGGGTATCCGTTCCAGCCCTAATCTGTAGTTACTGAGCCACTGTTGTCAGTGTCAGAACAATTAATTTCACTTGCAACAATCTCAAGGTTTATCTTAACTGTTTGATATGCTCATGTACTTAGACTTGAAACGTGGATCAGTATAGCGGCTTGAAAGATCAGTTACATGTATCATGCGTTGTTTAATGTCTTTCGTCAATTATGTATCTGTTTCACTGACTTTGAGTAGTGTCTTCTCTGTTAGACTCAAGATTGGAAATATGGCTGATACTGTGATATACAGTACATGTACATGTACTTCTCTCCTGAGAGAATGTCTGTTCGGTCAGAAACTGGTTTGAGTGCATGGTGAATACTCTGAAGTACATCAATATGATCAACTGGAATATACGGCACCAGAAGTGGGCGTGGCAATGATTTAATTTGACACAGATTAAAATCCTAATGACAAGAGCCAATTTAATTAATTTTAATGAGGTGCTGTGTATTCCAGTTGATCCCATCAATATCCAGCCATGTTGGCACTAAATGCTATGTTTTACGGTCCACACTCAAAACTGATCTAATGGCCACCTCTTGCTCGAATAGCGGGTTGGGCAATCCTAAAGTAACAATAAAAACAATAATTATAAAAGAGAGAGAAAAAGAAGTGAGACTTTATGCTACTAAAGAATGCTGTCACAATTTTTATAACTCGCGGTTACTGTTTCCAGACTTGAGTAGACTCTTGGGGACATCTGGACACATCAAAACATAACTACTCCTGTATCATGACTATCGCTAGCAAAGCACTACATCAAAACAAACAAATTTGGAGTAGTGGTTACTACAACATCGAGCACTGGCTCTAAGCATTCTCCATTACTTTCTAGCTCATTTAACAAATTTTCAAGTCATGTGCTGTGCACGTGACTCGCAATGTTTCTGCAGTTTTGAGGATCTCCCTTTGTAGAACGTTTCACAGTACTCATTGTGGATCTTTCTTTCTTCTTTGACATAAAATACAGACTAAAATGTAAGACTGACAAGGAAGAGACTAGTACAATGATACTAAAATCTTTCAGTTATAAAGTAGTACATGTAACTATGGGGCATGTCAGTTTTATGAAATTATTATAAAAACTAACATGCCAATACAATTTTATTACCTTATATGTTTTGTACACATAATTAAAGTAAACCATCTGTTTTCATTATTATATATACATGTACATGTATATACATGTATTAGTATTACTTTGCCACGTACACATGTAGGCGAGGGTCCCGTCCTGACAGCACTTGTTATTGTTATTTTTCTAACCCAGACTGGCTGCTTTAATATTTTCTAAGCCCTTTGTGGCTGTGTTTTATGATTTTTATAAGCCATTGTGGCTGATTGTTTGTTGTGTTTGTTTGTTAATTGCTTCTTCGCCTATTGCTAGTATGCTAGGCACATGAATTTCATGTATACATGTAGTATATGAAACAATATTTGTATTTATATGCTACTTTTATATACACATTACAGTTCAGTATGCTCAGATTGACTGGCATGACTTTGTAATTTGTGAAACCATTAATTTCAGAGAAGATGAAGCTGGTAAGAAACATGTACATGTACATGTACATGTACTTCAGAATATTTGTGTACTATCTACATGTACATGTATAATTTGTGTCAATAATACATGTACATGAGTATGAGGGCCATAATAAATATCAGAGCTACATGTACATGCATGCCTTTTGCTAGCATGGTAGGCACATGAATTTTCATATACAGTAACAAAGACATTGTTCTACTAGATTTACTTTACCTGTTACTAGTTGTTAGTGTTACTAGTTTTTAGTTTAAGGCCAAGCCCACATGTTCACATATTATGATTGCGTTTTACAAACAAAATAACAACAGTAGCCTTACAATGTGATTGTATTGTCCAGATGTTTCTGCTTCACACTTTCAAAAACTACTATACATGTACATGTACATTGTGTGTATGTACATGTACATGTACATGTACATGTACATTGTATATAATGTATGCAGTATACATATCATATTTATTTATTGTCTGATCTTTTAGGCTACCTTCCTCCTCCTATTCAGCCTTCACAATTAGCAAACAGACTTCTTCAACAACATAAATTTGATAAAATACAGGTTAGTTTGGACTAGATAACATCGAATACTAGACACGTGGGAATAATTGCAATCAAGGTTACATGTACTTACAGTGGAGGGGTTTGTGGCATGGATCCACGGAATCCTCCACAGAATTCCTAAAATTTAATAGTACAGTACATGTACATGTACTTTTTAATAATAACATGATTAACATCATCCTCAGCTACAGCCTTCTGGGGCCCCAGGAATTAACTACCAGAAGCAAAGTCTAAATTTCCCAAGGGGAGCATGCATCCAGACCTTCTCCCAAGAAGCAGTGTACTTCACACACCCTACATGTACATCTCTCTCTCTCTCTCTCCCTCTCTCTCTCTCTATCTCTCTCTCTCTCTTTATCAGTCAATGATGATTACTTAATGACCATGACGGGCGGTCAGAATACATGTACGTTATGTTGAGTAATGGTCTCTGAGACTGATATTCTCTTGTAGATAAGATACTAACAGAAACCTTATACATTTTGTATATTAATCATACAGTGTACATGCTTGCCGCATTCAGCCATTGCTTACTAAATTTAGTTTCTTTCTATAAAAAATGGCCGAACAGTGGATGATAACTGTTAGTGTACTGAACAGTCTTCTTTCACATCTGTTTTTTTGATAAGCTCATATGGCACACCATTGGCCCAAAGAGCTTCTTATTTTGCACTGCACAGTTCTCTCTTTGATCCAGTGGCATACATGTACATGTAGTTAATTATGATTACGTCACTAACAGTCTTTGTTAATTGGCTCAAGATTTATTCACAATGGTGCACACACTAACCATTGTTGAGCCAATTTTGTCCATGCTTAAAAACATTTATGTACATGTATAAGTTCATTTTTTAGGATGAAATTGGTGAAGTGGAAGAAATTGAAATGGAAGTTGAAGAAACAGAAATGGAAACTGAACAAGTTGAGGAAGAACAACAAAAGGAGACTACAACTTCTGTTAGCATAACACCCACTCCATTAGTACCTGCACTACCAACTAGTGGAGGAAATCTGCAAATCAGAAGAGACTACAACCCTAAAGGTTATATCTCCCTTACTCCCTCTCTCCCTTCCTCTGTGCTACCCTATCTCTTCCTTCCACTATTTCTCTCCCGTACCTCCTCTCCATCCCTTCCCTCTCTCCTCTCTCTCTCTCTCTCTCTCTCTCTCTCTCTCTTTCTGTCAGTGATGATTATACATGTACATGTATAATGACCATGACGGGCGGTCAGAATCTGATATGTTGAGTAATGGTCTCTGAGACTGATATCTTTTTGTAGATAAAATACTAACATATACATGTACATGTACATGTATTAAATATGTATGTTGTACATGTACATACAAATGTACATGTACATGTACATGTACAGTGTATAATGTTTTGTGTTCTTTTTTTTTCAGTTCAGTCAACTCCTCCTGTATCAGCTCCTGGTAGTCAACAGTATCTAATATCACCTATCACTGGTGAGAGAGTACCATCTGATAAATTAGAGGAACACATGAAGCATGGTGAGATTATTACATACAAACATACATACATGTACATGTAGTTAGATACATTGTACATGTACATGTACAAAATGTACATGAGCATTATACACATGTACATGTGCATATTATGTCACTGTTCAAAATTTGATTATCATACTGTATAAGTGCACATGTACAGTAGAGGACATAAAAAAGTTAACGTTTCGTAATCGTTCTACGATTGTTTTACGGCTCCATTCGTTGCAGATTACGGTTGCAATCGTTTTAAAAAAACGAATCTGATCGTTCACATTAATAATTAACTTGGGCGTTTCTGTTTTTCCTAAAAATATGTGGAGGCGGAGCGTTTAACATATAATCTCCATAACTCTCGTATTTTATGAGACTGAAGATTCTAACTTTCTTTGCTGGACAGAAGAGCTGTTAACAAAGCCAATGATGTCAAACTTATGCTTCGTTATCACCAGGAAGAGTCCAAGGCGAGCGCTTGAAAGTATAGTAGTACCATGGGCAACACCCACCTCTGTACAACCTTGTATAACTTATGCATTTTAAACAGCATTGACTTTTAACTCACATATTTAGACAGAAGACCTTTTAAGAAAGCCTTAGATACCAAAATCATGCTTCGTTAGCTACAAAAAAGCAGCAAGGCGAGCGTTTGAAAGTATAAGTAGTCACCGGCGACATCCATATTTGGCGTTCATGTGATTTCTTGTTGAAATGCGCATGCGCAAAGATTGCTTTAACGGTTTCACAAAACGATTCTAAATCATAAAAACGGAATGAATCAGAGAACAATCGTAGAATGAGTACGAAACGTTAACTTTTTTATGACCTCTACTGTACATGTATATTAGGTTTGTTTTATTATTTTATTTATTGATATTCCTTATCTTTCTAAGCTCTGCTGGATCGACGTTGGGCTGAAGATAAACGTCGTCAAATAGATGAGAAACAAAATGAAGATATTGTTTTTGCTGAAGGTGTACAAATTGCAACAAACATCACAAAGTTGGCAAAAAAGCGTACCGATATTTTTGGTGTAGAAGAAACCATGATTGGACAAGAGGTTAGAGATTGTATACATGTACATGTACATTGTACATGTACAAGTACAATGTACTAGAGCTGGGCAATAGTAGCAATAGTGTGACTATCTTTACCATTATTGTTACTATCATGACAATGATAGCTAAAAACTACTATCGTGATAGTGGATGTCTGGTTACAAGCATGTGCATTTGACATTGTCTTGCCTCAAGATACCCACAACCACAGGAAAAAGCATGCAAAGAATATTTCTCACGAGATCTATCTTGACAAAGAGCTACAGGGCTCTAAGAGTGATGTATTGGAGTACTTAGTTTCTCTGGTACAGGTGGAAAATGCTAGAATCTGTATCTGTTTCCATATCGTAATAGTTTTCGCTGTCGTTTAAGTACATGTACATGTGTATCTATTAAATATTGTGATTTCACTATCGCCCAGCTACACATGTATACATTATACAATGTACATGTACATGTAACATTCTGTGTACTGTGCTTGTTGTACATCTGTGCATGACGATGTACATGTACTTGTACACCAGTGTTTTTGATAAGTTCATATGGTGTACCATTGGCCCTGCAAAGAGCTTTTTATTTGACACCACATACATGTACACTGTAGTTCTCTCTTTGGGCCAGATGGCACAGTTAATTATGATTACTAAAACCATTAGCTGTTTGTTAAGTAGCTCATGATATATTCACATTCACTAACCATTGTTGAGCTAATTTGGCCCAGGCTTCAAAACATATTTTAAAAACTCTGATACATTGTGTACATTATACACAATGTACATGTACATGTACATTATACACAATGTGCATGTATACATGTATGTATGTTTAGTTTGGTTAATTACATCAAGACCTGGGTTCAATTACAATTATTGTAATTGTAATATAATTTAAGTATAAGTCATAAAGATGTACTGCAGTTATACCACCAGGCTTTCATCAGTCTATTTAGCCCTTCCAGCATTGTCAGCATCAATGAAGAGGGTTTTCAGCAATTCTGGAAAAATATTTAGACCGGAGTGTTGTTTTTGTTTAAGTGATTGTCTTTTTAAGAACTTAATGTTTAGTACATGTAGGTGTAATACTGTATAGTTACTTACAGTTAGTATTTAGTAATTCAATTGTAATTTTGAGCCAATTAAATTACTCAGTAATTGTAATTGTAATTGTCCCTATAAATGTAATTGTAATTGTGATTGTCCCTATAAATGTAATTGTAATTCAACTGATATTCTATGAAATCCTATAATTGAAAGTGTAATTGTAATTGAATTTTTGTAATTTAACCAAGGTCTGATATACATGTACATGTACACGTACATGCACATTGTGTACATACAGTGTACATACATGTACATGTACATGTACACTGTACATGTAGCATTCATGCACACTTATACATGTACATGTACCTGTAGATTGGAGAAGAAAGGAAACGTACACCCACAGTACAATGGGATGGACATGCATCGAGTGCTGAGTTAATGAAACAACAAGCTCAATCTAAAGTCACTGTACAGGAACAGTTGGAACATATTCAAAGAGTTCATGGACTATTGTAAGTCACATGTACATGTAGTGTTGTTATACTTTGTAGTATGACACTAATGACCTTTTTATGGCCCGTAGGGCCATCCCTATATTGCTTTCCCACGGGTTCGAACTATATATATATATATATGTTTGTGTCACTTATGCGAGTATGTGTTGTATACGTAGTTAAGGAAGTTACGTCATTCCCAGGGGCTCAGTCAATTAATGGGCGTGGCACGTAAAAGAACGCGCACTCAATCTCTACAGACCAGCAGAAAGCTGTACAGCTTACGTAGAAACTATAACGAATAGCTAGCTATTCTACCTGAAATATACTCCTAAAGTACTACAAGGTTCTTTAAAAGGTAAACAGAGTAGATAATCAAAATAATAACTATAATAGGCTGATGTGTTTCGGGCATCATAAAGTTAGCCATGATTACTGAATGCTGGACACCACAAAGCAGTCATAGGGATACTTTTTTCGCAATATATCTTGTTTTAATTATACATGTACGTGTAGTTATACATGTACATGTACAAAAAATGTAGTTAGATTAACTAAATAATATTAGGCTTATTAAAATGGTTTCAGTTTAACATCTGATTCTTTTCACCTCCATAACTCTCGTATTTTATGAGACTGAAGATTCTAACTTTCTTTGCTTTACAGAAGAGTTGTTAACAAAGCCAATGATGTCAAACTTATGCTTCGTTATCACCAGGAAGAGTCCACACGCTTGAAAGTATAGTAGTACCACGGACAACGCCCACCTCAGTACAACCTTGTATAACTTATGCATTTTAAACAGCAATGACTTTTAACTCATATATTTAGACAGAAGACCTTTTAAGAAAGCCATAGATACCAAAATCATGCTCCGTTAGCTGCAAGAAAGCAGCAAGGCGAGCATTTGAAAGTGTAAGTAGTCACTGGCGACGTCCATATTTGGTGTTCAAGTGATTTCTTGTTAATATGCGCATGCGCAAAGATTGCTTTACATGTGCATGTACTAGAAGGGCAGACAGTTTTGATAGACATTATCATGTGATATTGTGTACATGTACACAATATCACTGATAATATTATGATAATAGTCATACATTGTGATACTGTAGGACTGTATCTTCTCTCTTCATTATATAGATCAGATCCTTCTCTTGAGAAGATTGGTCCTAAAGTACCGTTATCAACTGGTTATAGTATCCGCCCACCCATTCCATCAAAACCAGCACCAGTTCAACCTCCTCCTCCCCCTCTTCCTCCCTCTAATCTACAGGTACACTACGCCTTTGTGTACAATGTAATTAGTACATGTACATGTATATGACAATAATGACCACTTTTAGTTAGTTATACATGTAGTATGACATTTATCTCAAATGTTTAGTTATACAATGTACATGTGGTTGCAATGTACACATGTACATGTATACATGTATAACTAAAATAATATTAGGCTTACTAATACGGTTTTAGTTTTAGCTTTAGTTAAACTGACTGATAGTGTCCATTATTGGCCAATTTTCATTTTTTTTATAGTTATTACAATAGACTTGTAATTTAATTATAGGTTAACATACATAACATCACTGATTTGCATGTACATGTACACATGTACATGTACATACATGTACAGTGCATGTTGATAACAAATTCACCTTGTGGTACAGTAGTTTCTTTCTGAACTACAGTAGCAGTTGTGCTGTACACTGTACATGTACATGTACATGTACATGTACTTGTCAATTCAACACCACAGTAGTGATACAGTAGTGATACAGTAATTACTGTATTTTACTGACAGTAGAAATAAGATAAGGTAATCACTGTTACTACAGTATATGGTGACATTTTATTGTACGTGTGTATGTATCTATGTAAACATACACATGTACATGTACATGTAGGTCTATACATCGGACATTCTAGAAAGTTCTGAACCACATACATGTACATGTACACATGTACACTGTAATTAATTTAATTAGCAGTGATCTCAGCAGTAAGTCATCACTATGACTCATCATCATAAAGCTGTCAACTACCATTAAATTATTATCATACATGTACACGTATTTTTATTAAGTACATTTTTGTTATTATAAGCATACACTGTACATGTATACATGTATGTACATGTACATGTACTTTTACACACACACATACACACATGCACACACACATACACACACACACACACACACACACACACATGTACAGCCATTACTTCGTCCTCGTCCACCGCCACCACCAATGAATGCACCTTCTAATATGGTACAAGTAAGATATTAATGAAATTTAAGATAAACATCCTGCTCAATTCTGATTCGCTGATTGAAGTCATATGATCAGTACCACTATATAAGTTATTAATTTCTATAATTACAGGGGTTCATGTAGGAGGATGAGGTGTGGGGGGAAGGGTTTTGTCCTATTATAATTTATTTAGCAAGTAGAGATACATCTTAAATACTTTCTCTCCCAAAGTTCAATCCTGTATGAAGACTATGAACCCCTGATTTGTATCAATTGAATCAGTCATGCTTATTATATTCAGTTACATGTATTTGTTATCAATATTTTTAATGGAGTCCATTTATCATTCTTATAGTTACAAAATATTCCTCGTTCTCTATTGCCAACTCCTGGAATGCCAAACTTCATGCCCACAACTAATTTTCTCCCTCCTGGACTTGGCAATCCTAATTTTATTCATCCAGCGCCTCCTGTAGAGCCACCAGCAGCTAAGAAACCTAGATCTGAGGATACACTAATACCAGAACAAGAGTTCATTGCCAATCATCAAGTGAGTATTTAATGTTGAATAAGACATAAGAATGATTCTTATACATGTACATACATGTTGTATGTTAGCTGGTATATTTACTACTGCAGTAGTTCTAAAGGTAGTGAATGTAATGACACTTACATGTACACACATGTAACAATGTACATATACATGTACATTGTACATGTACATGTATTATATATACAGTATTTTTTGCTTTAATTGTACTGCATTGTACGTGTACATGTATAAACACATGCATAGCTAGAGTACATGTAGAATTAGGGCTGCAACGAATAGTAGTTTTTGGTATCCTAATATTCACTTGCTTTCAGAGATATTTTGTCATAACTCGTTTCTAGTGAGATATTAAATATTAGCTCACCATTTTGCTGTTTACAGTTGCTATAGATGTTTATAACAACAGCCAAAGTTGTTTAAACTATCCATTCAGTACTCTACAGGTGTAGAACGCCAGTAATACGGAGCAAGAAACTTCTCCGCGGCCATTTTATTTCAATTATAATATCATGTGTTCAATTTCTACGCATGCGCAAACATTAAACGAATATCCAGATGCTAAAAATACATCTGGATACCAAAATAACGAACGAATATCCGGATAAAGTGGATATTCGTTTCAGCCCTATGTAGAATGTACAATTGTACATATACATGTATTTAATGTATATACTGTACATTTTATATACATGTAACAAAATACATATATGCATGTACATACATGTATACGTACATTGTATGTATAAGTTGGATGTGATTACATGTACATGTACATGTGTACATGTATTTTATTGTTTCTTTGCCTCTAATCTACTAAAGTCTGCTCACAATTTCACATTCATGATGACCTCAATATTATGATGAGATGACTTCATAATTATGTAATATAGTACTGTATAGTTTAATGCATGATTATACTGTAACTCAATAACGAAGTTGTGGATTGAAATTTGCAAAACACACAAAGAATTGGAAGGATAATAATTGTTGTATGAAAATGGTAAAGAAAAAAGATTGTTGGTCCTTCCAAACTACATGTAAATTTAAGTTATGAACATTTTTCTGAGGTTATTGGGAATATGAATGATTTAATAGTACACACGGTCACACAGTACAACTTTCAGGTGTCAACTTTTTTTTCATAGGGTCCTGTAACATTCAGGATACAGGTTCCTAACATGCCAGACAGGAATGAATGGAGCTTAAAAGGACAAGTCATCAGTATTACATTACCTATTACTGATCCAGTGAGTTGATTGTACATGTACATGTATACGTGTACATGTGACAATAATGACATGTTTATGTGCATGTACATATACTATACCAGGAACTTCATACGTACATGTATAAGCAACAAAGAGTGTATGTGTCAGTTGCAACTTAAGCCACACTTGTAAATACACTATACGTACATGTACATTGTACATGTACATGTACATCCAAGTTGTACATAGCGCTAGCTAGCAACACTCATACTCACATGCATGTGAGCTGTTATACATGTACATATGTAGTTTTAGTGTGAAAATATTTTGATAATACGCTACTGCTAGTTCTCAAGTCTTTTGCTTCTTGTTTTGTTGTGTTCCAGATTTTAATTTTAGGTAATTTACTTGTACATGTACATGAATATACATTTATAATACTTGTATATACATGTAATATACATGTATATATATAATTATTATAGATATATATATACATGTATATATATATATGTGTGTGTAATATATGTAGTATGCTAATAGGTCCTATATACATAATATAGGACCTAAGTTTTGTGTCTAAGGATGTGATATATCACATCTGAGGACACAAAACGAGGGTCCTATATGCAGTATATAGGACCTGTTAGCATACTACGTATACACAATATATTGTATTATGGTTACATCTCCTGCATAGTATGCACATGGAAGGTCTATATACAATATATAGAACTCACCACATCAAAGGGATGATGTCACCATCATACTACATAAATATAGTATTGTATTAATCATAATTATACAGTGTTTTAAAACTAGTACTGCTGTCTTAATAGAAGTATATAATACCACATACATTGCATGTCAATTGAAACAGGACAGCGAGTCATAACTTGGTGGCCAACTTGATTAAAGGACGCTCATCAATGATTCAAAGACAAAAGGGTATCAAATATCCAAGACATACATGTATCTTTCTCTTGTGGTAACAAGTTCAAGAAGACAGGTTACATTAAAGATCAACATCGAGCTCCAAAACCTATTATTTTAACTAGACAACACTATACGTTTATCGAGTACCTGATGAATGAAGATGACACAAAACTGAAAGAGAGTTTTTCTACATGTACATGTAGTTTGCAATTGTCTCTGTCTACCGTGAGACAAGCTTGTGAGGGCCTAGGTTGGGTATCTACATCCCCATATCACTGCCGATTTATTGGGGAAGCTAACAAAGAAAAACAGCTTAAGTGGTCTAACGAGATGAGAGACACAAAGAAAACGTTTTTAGACGTAATCTCGACAGACAAAAGCTCAGTGGAGAGTTCACAACACAGTTTGAAGTTGTACAAAAGAAAGGGCAAGCCTTTTCAAAGTACATGTTTCGGGTAGTATTTTTTCTTATGGTGCTTCTCCACTTACTAATTTTACTAATCGTATAATACCCTGTTGTACTTCAGGCATGAGAAAGTCAGACATGATTATATACTGAATGTTGGACACCAGATAGGGATACTTTTTTCTCCATCTACATTGTATCTCAAACATTATTTTATATTACAGACAGTTTACAGTTCACCAAAATAATTTTTGTCACGGTATTATCAATTATCTTGCTTGTTTTCTTTTCCTTTTCGGTTTAATCGTCTATTGGACTTGTCAATGGCTTTTACACACTCTGTCCAAGCATCTTTGTCTGACTGTTTCTGAGTACAAGGGTATATTGGAATACTGCTGCATAGATCCTTTCCACTCGTTGTGGTGACAGCTTATTCTTCTTATTATCCCCTGATACATGTACGTGTATTTCAACCTTCTTTCAGCGAAAATAAACCATTCACAGTTCAAAGCAACCTCAAAATTACCTCGTAACAGCTCATGGCATGTGTTTGTACCAGGAATGATGGGAAATAGTCAAGAGCTAAAGGTGTGTGATGATACAGATGTTGGATATTTAAATGTTCGATTAGTGTCAAAGATTCGCCTATGGTAGGAGTAGTACATGTAGGTCGAAGGTTGAAATGGATAAGTTTCATCAGGTAGGAGAGGCAGTGAAAATAATAATGAAGAATAGTACGTACAGTGTAGGTGTTGGACAATTGAGTAGTAGGAGGATGATCAGAGGGTTGAGATGGATAGGTCTCATCAGGTGGGAGAAGAGTAGTACGTAGGTGTTTTATGATAAGTATTTGGAGTTGAGTAGTCGGTAGGAGATTAGATAAATAGGTCACAGGTTGGAGAATTTGAGAAGGAAAGTTTGGTAATAAATAATAAGTATAACATTGCTGGCTCTTCAGCTCATCAACTACAGCAAGTAGTTCTGAGTACTGTTGTTTAAGCTCCTTATAACATTCCTTTACATCATGCAGTTCCTTTGCAAGTTTAGACACTTGCCTATCTATCTCGCACTAAAATAAAAGAGAAGTACATGTACATGTAAATTAATACTTTCACTACAAAGAAAGAAACACGTATTGTTTGTCTCAGGTAGTAGTTGAACAACTGGGCTAGATGGAGACCCATCATCATACATGTATATAACATCTTCTTAGGCTTCCTTTTTTACAGATAGACAAACTGATAATAATTCATGGACAATATTCTAAACTGAGTTTCCTTTTTCCAACTACACACTAGTGCTGCACGATATTCACATTTTCACATAATGATATATTAGTTTGAATCACATTTCGATATTACTAATATCATGATATAAAATCAAATATTCATGGATGTCTGAGGGAACCAATACAGAAATGATAAAATACTGAAATACTACTTAAAGATCAAGTTAAAGGTATTTAGCTAAGAATACAAGTCTATCAACCTTCGCTGGTTTCAGTGACCCCTGTTGTTTTGCTCGAACCCGAAATGCCTCCAGACAGGAGCAGTTGTGTTGTTTTTTTTTAGAAACTAACTGGGTACCGAGGTTGCTGGAACCAGGTAAGTCGTTCATCTTGAGTTCTTTGACAAATGTATACGATCACGTGAAAAATGACCGGAAATATCTAATTATACTTTTTTAAAAGTAATAATATCGATTTACCGTACCACCCAGATACTTGTATCGGTGAATATCGCCATACCGTGCAGCACTACTACACATGTATATAAAACGCAATTCTATGTCAATATACCCAGGGCTCAGTGTTTTTAATAAGCTCATATGGCGCACCATTGGCCCACAGAGCTTCTTATTTGGCACTCCACAGCTCTCTTTTTGGCCCAGTGGCGCAGTTAATTATGAGTATATCGTCACTAACACCATTAACTCTTAGTTAATTGGCTCAAGATGTAGCGCACACACTAACCATTTTTGAGCCAATTTGGCCCAAGCTTCAAAAGTTATCAAAAACTCTGCCAGGGCTTCATGCAGGATTTTTTGTTGGGGAGGGAAAGAATTGATCATGGGAAGCACACTGCTCATGAGGGGTAGGGGTGTTTGGAGGTACACTCCCCCAGGAAAATTTTTAACTCTGAGGTTGCTTCTGGTGGCTTCTTGGGGACCAGAAGGCTTGTAATGGAGATATTGCTGCATGTTGAAATAAATTTGGCCTGAAATGTAGGGGGGTGGATATCACTGCTTTTTACAGCTTCCTGTCAGTCCACAAAGCTTGGTACATGGATGACAACTCTGCTTCAGCTGATTCTCCAAGTTTTATGGCCTTTAGAAGTACAATATAGCACAAATTGAACAATCCTCCACAAAGCGAGCAACAGCATATGCTGCAGCATCTATTAGATAATAGTAAATTGGATTATGATACAAGGCTCAACTTGGGAGGGTTTTTTTTAACATACTTGACATAGTCATATACATGCAGCAATAATACACACACACACAGTAAAGTGCACTGAGTTTATTTGCCCCGCCCAATTACATCACACCTGTAATTACATGTAATGGTAGCATTGACATGCAGCAAGAGTGCTTATGAGTGGATTGACTACACTTGTGACTCATGAGTGCAAACAAAGTGCTCACAAGTGCACACAAACGCATGGGCAGCTCACAAGTGTGGATTAAGTTATAACTAACATGTACTATACATTGTTTCCTGACTGTTATGTACCTGAGATAATGTTTTGTACCGGTATAATTATGTATATATATTATATACATGTATTATAAACATACATTTATATATGGAAGAAGTGTTTTACTTATTCATGTCTATTTAAACTGTCTTACAAGGATGTTTTAACAGTCTATGTTATCACAATTGCATGTTCCTGCCACTTATAAATGCCTAACTATACTGGGACAATTTTTAAAATGTCTTCACTGTCATGCTGCAATCTTTTATATAATATCCTGTGTTCTGTTTTCATTAGGTTTCAGTGATTAAAGCCAAAATTAATGATGAATTGAATATGCCAACTGGAAAGCAGAAACTTCAACTTGGAGTAAGTGAAACATCATGATATGCTGATGTGCAATGTTCATGTACTTTATAACATGTACATGTACATGTGTGTGTGTTTATATGTACACTTCTGCATGTGTACATGTACATTTGTACCTGGTGAGCAAACGCAACCGCACATTTCCATACTTCTTTTTTTTATGATTTCTTTAAACAGTTGTTAAATTTTATTGCATAATATATAATTACAATACACATGTATGCATTTTAATGTACATGTCGCTCAGGAAGTAACATCGACAGTTTAGTCAATTAATAGTTGTGCCACATAAGAACATGTACATGAACTGACCGATATATTAATTGAATCAATATGTAGTGGGAGGATAGCAAGTCATAGGAACTATATCTAATGATATAGCTACGAATGTTATATAAGAGAATTAAACTGTAAAGGTATGATTAGTTGTTGGGTCACATGAGAAGAATCTTCTCAATGAATAATAAAGCAAGCAAAAAGATACATTTCTTTTCATGTATGTTCTATTTTGGACATTGTAAAAGAAAATTTAATAATAGAAAGAGTCAATTAACCATTGCATGTGTGACTTCCCGTTCTTCCTCTAAACCTTTATATAACTAGCACATAGCCCGAACATTGCTATTTACCACATTTTTTCATTACCTTTTTTCTTCTATAGCCTATGTTCATTAAGGATTCAAATTCTCTTGGTTTCTATAACTTCACTTCTGACACTGTTGTCTTGCTTGGTCTTAAAGAGAGAGGTGGACGAAAGAGATAGAAACTCACTGATATTGATGTTCACAGTATTAATCTTATGCACATTACTTGTGATTTTAGTGAATAATGTTAATGACAATAATTATTATTATTATTGATAATTGATAACTAAGTAATATTTATAATATTCTTTGTGGTGCATAAATGTTTTAATGGGCTGAGTATGGCTATAAAAACTAGGCTATCAGTTATGAAAGTATAACCAATATCTTAGCAACGTGACATGTGGTCCTTCAATAGTTTGATCACCAAGACACATTATCTTTCTGATCTTTACGTAGGACCTAACCATAATTACAGCTCTTCTCTTTGTATTTTGCTTTATAGCGGTGTAAGTACTTATGTAGGGTTATATGGAAGTGGTTTGTTTAATTTTAGGTCCTATGTTAACCTCCCAACCTTGTTTGCATGCTTTTGGGGTTTTGACATCCCTACATCTTCCTTCATTCTTATTGAAAACGTTTTTATTCTTATATATAGCTATATATAACAATCAATAATAATTAATAATGAAGATATCACATCATTTTGTAAAATATAAATCTAAAGTTCTAAACAATCACTACCCTGTTGTTATCTGTGTCACTAATATACAAGTTCCCTAATGAGTCTATTGCTACATAATGTGGTTCATTGAACTGTTCCTCTTCTATACCATACATGCCAAAACATTGTATAAGACATCCATTAGTATCAAATATCGAAACACGATGATTAGCAACCTCAGTAACGTATACCAAATTATTATTATCTGTGGTAATAGATGTAGGATGATCAAGATGACCAGGATTAGATCCTTCTGAACCAAACTTTGAGATATATTGTCCTGTTGATGCAAACTTCTTGATACAGTGAATATAACATTCTGCAACATACAAATATCCTTCATTGTCAAATGTCACATCGAATGGACTATCAAGTTCTGTTACACCAAAACTACAAGCATATATGAGGTCATTATTGAGAACTTGAATACGACAATTCCCTGTATCAGCAATGAAAATGTTTCCAGTGGTAGGATGAACTGTAATACCTCTAGGTTCACAAAACTGAAGAGGGCCATTGCCTGTCTTACTACTTCCTACTGAATTCACACAATCACCATTAAATGTTAGTTTCTGTAGTCGATGATCATCAGTTACTAAAATATGTCCATCAAGAGATATGGTAACTCCCCAAGGACAAGTGAATTGACCTTTCTTCGTTCCCTTTCTACCAAATGACTTCACTTTCTTTCCTTCCTTGTTTACTATTGTGATACAGTGCTTGCCATTCTGGGCTACTACAATCTCTCCATTTGTAGTGACTACTATACCAGCTGGTATGATAAGCTCTGGAACTATATTCACAGGTTTACCTCTCATTTTAAGGGAGAGAGTAAAGGGACTACCAGGAATATTCACACCGCCTAAGCGTACAATCAATTGATATTTACTTTTAGTAAGTGGAGTAAAGCTGATGTTGTAGCTTCCTGACTGAATCTCACTTATATCATGTTTTGTGAGTTTACCATTACCAGCAGAAGAAAGTTCGCAAGAGACGAGGGAGAAAGGGACTGAGAAGGGAGATCCATCACCAGACTGAAAGTTAAGAGTGATAGTTGATGTCTTACCAAGTACGCAATCGCTCTTGATAAGAACTGATTTATGGAATGTTTTAGACTCTAAATTACCAATACTATCAAGTAATGTCAGATTCCTAGTGAATTCTATGTTTGCCTCCTCTATTGGTTGAAATACAACAGGATTGACATCTTCACTCACTGTTGTCATTATTTGTACCATACTCTGTTTCTCCCTCAATACTTGTTGTTGACTCCCTATCTTCAAACTATGTTCTACAAGCTCTTCACAACCCTTCAACTGATTCAGATTTGTCTCTGCCTGTTCTTTCTGTTTGGTAAGTAATTGAATCTTCTGTTGTACTGCAGTGTCCACTTGTTGAACTAATTGTCTCTCTGATTCTTGAATACATTTTATGAGTAGTTGAGCTTGTGTGTGGATATCTTTCTTGACATCTTCTCCCTGCTTTGTGATCTCCCTCTCTCGAGTGATGAGGTTAGTCAGAGCTGCATTAATGTCAGCAACTTTCCTTTTCAATCTTGTGAGGTTGGTCTCTATCTCTTGATGATGATCAGGATAACATTCAGTAACGAGCTTGTACTTGTGATTTTGATAGGATTGACTAATTGTACAATCTCTACAGATGAGTTCCTCACATGTCTCACAAAATACCTTGAGAGGGTCATGATGAACTTCACATATCATATTGACTTCATGTGGTACATTTTTAAGTGTATTTTGCAGTTGAAAGAGGCTATTGATGAAGAAAGCAGTTGGGAGGTCAATCGCTCCTATGTCAGGTAGTTGTGTGGGTTTCCGGCATGAAGGACAGCTTATGAAATATTTGTTTCCCTGGAGGTTTAATTTTAGTAAATAGAATAATGCACACACTGTAAAAATGAATGGGTTATTTTAACCCTCATTTGGTTACATGAGTTTCAATTCCTCCTGAGACTGTATAAGTCAATGCTTCTTTCTTGTCTAGCTAGGTGATGTTTACAAGTACTATAAACAGGTGCACAATAGCTGACATAGCAATAAGCCACATTGTGTAAATAGAAGTTCTGCAGTTACAAATTTGTGTAATCAAGGAGTATATAGGCTATGCACTGTTTTTGTGGGATTACAGTATATACAAACAGTACATGTATTACCACAAACAAACAGTTCACATATGAATATCACTGGTTTATCAATAGGAACAAATATTCATATTTTACTAGGATCCATACTATTTGGATCCCTCATTATAGCGTTAACATCAAAGGAATTATTCATGTCATGGTTTAATAAAACATTGTAATCAATAATAGATTTTGCAGTATCGTCTAGCTCTAATTTAAACTAAACAGCAATCCACCTCAATAGTGATGGGAAATTCCACATGGACTTGCCTGTTCATGAATTTCTTTTGTTCATAATCTAGAACTGGGTCACTCTAACAATTTGGAACAGATCATAACACTTTATATGCATGATAACTATGGCTGGGAATCAGCTGGAAATTAGCTGAGATTCTGAAATCAATTATCACTAACTTGAAATGAATTGATATTCGATTAAAATCAGTGGAAGTAATTGTCCTATTATGCCAATCAGTGCAGGAAACTCCTTCCATTTGATGATCAAAAAGGCTTCCAGTCACTTCCATATTGTACATTATATTATTTGCTGTCAAATGCTTGCAAAGTATGTTTTTTGGAATAATTATCATAATCAATATCACAGGCTTATATACAATCGACAATCAGAAGAATTTTCAGGATTAATCATCCCAGCCCTAATAATATATGACATGTTTTTCTGGCAAATAACACTCAACCCATCAAATGTCAGAGATGAAACCGTGGTGTCTAATGTTTATGTATGTACATATTTATGGAACCTTGGGTATGTATGAATCTGTGTTTGTGTTTGTGTTTACCTGCGGTTCTTGTGGTAGTCTTTCGATGCATTTTAAACAAAAGGAATGATGACATTGTAGAGTTTTGGGGTTAATATACTGCTCCAGACATACACTACATGTTAGTTGTTCATCAAGTTCCTTCAGAGCAGTAGAAGATTGTTCAGCCATCTCTCTTTCACTTTTCTAAAAATAGCCTGATTAGTTCCTAATATGGTAGAAAGCTATTATTAGCAGTCAAGCTTTAAAAGTGTTAGCAGTTGTTATAGCTAGGAATATGAGATAATTTTTACAGGTATGCAGCATCTATTATTGGTTATGCATATATTAGTGCAATCTCATGAAGTAGCTGTTGTGAGAATGAGTGGAAAAATGATGGGAATGTTTGGTATAAAAGGCCATTTCAAAGTACCTTCATTATACACCTGAAAATACCAATGAACTACACATGAAATGATCTAAGCTGATCTTGTTTTGAGAATTAAACAGTGGTGTTGTGACTCTCTAATAGCTATTAAGTGTACTTTGTTATATCAGTATGATTGAGTATTTACATAAATTGTACATTAAACAGTACACATGTACATTAATCCTGCGATATACTTTGACCAATATCAATTTGATAGGCAGTCAGAGTCTCAACTCCTCAGTGGGAGGGGCTGGCTACGTGAGACTAACCATAGATAATATAATTTATTATCTATGGACTAACCTAAAGTAATGTTACTTATCATTGATGTGCTTCAGAACTGATAAACTATAGAGAAACACGCGAAACATGGCAAAATTAAATATAATGTGAATGTCGTGTCCATTGATAAACATCTTCTATATAAATGCAGTTATATATTGCACTGCCAAATGTATGTTATCTGATTATCCAACTGTATTTCAGAAAGGCAGTCTCACATATCAATGCATGTATATAGCAGTTTCCTAGGAATTAGAGCCAATTTGTAGTAAATAAATGACTCCATGTTTCAAAAGTGGATTAGCTGGTGTCAGTAGATCCCATTTCTGGTCCTGTGAGTGAAGTAGCCAATTTCTGAACTGACTTGTTTGGAAGAGGATAGCTACTCATACTCATCATTAAACGCACAGGTACCATTCAACAAAATTGATTAAGCCAAGCATTGATTCAGCAGAGCTAAGAAACTGAATGAAGATGTGTTTTAGGTGTAGCTATACACCATACATCAATTGTTGTGGAAGAAACCGTGAGGTATATAACTATTTGATTTTACATTTTGGCTTCTATATATGCATGTTATTGTGCATATAATTATAACCATAGATATTAGAACATGGGAAAGTAGTGTTTTATCAAACAGTGGGTGCTACTGTATGGAGGAAAACACTGTATGGAAAATATATTCTGTGCATTAATATCAGGAGGGATCAACATTTTTAATAAAGCTCACTAACCCAGGAGGCGAGATCTTGATTATGTATTACATAGATTTGCCCCACGTATCTGTCGAGATATATAAAGATCTTTTCTTAAGAACCACAAGTCAGCTATAACATCTCATCAGAAACCCTCCAATATTTAGTGGGAGTTTGCCCTTCCAACCTTTCAAGAATAATTAGCTAACATGCATACTATCTAATTATAGCTCAATGAAAATTTGAATTATTGGGATAGATAGACTCTATATGAAACACTGCAAAAAAATGAATTGGAAATGGTGTTCATCAACAATAACTGATTGGTACTATATTATATTTATAATTACACATATCACCGCCTGTCCGATAGAACTTATCTCAGGGGTAAAACAATAAGTGCTTGCTCTCATCTTCATGCATGACAGGGTAAGGCATTCTCCATACAAGGATCAGACCAACCTAAGAAATGCAGCTACACCCACCACTCATTTTCAATCCCTTTCCTTTACTAACAGTGTTAGTAAAGGAAAGGGAGTGTGTCATCTGATACATACATTATTGCAATCCCATCCTGATGAATAATTGATACATTTTTTTTAGCTTCTTGTGCTTATAAACATTTCACTATATAATATAATATGTACACACATAATTATAGATCTTTTCACATCAAGAAAAGGATTTGGTTATACTAGATATATAAAATACTACATAATAACACTACACTGTCCTTTGCAATGAATAATGATATATGTAAATGTAGATGTATGCCTCCAGAGTCTAGACCACCCCTATAATCAGAGTTATAACCCCCTTCTGTCCTGCACATAGGTCAACCAGTGGCAATTTAATAATAATAATGATAATAATAAAGACATTTATCACATAATTATTTTTTCTGTGTACAGGAAATACTAGTATCTACAGAACAACTAGTCTGTGATTGTATGTGTCACTAACATATAAGTTACCTAATGAGTCTACTGTTATACCACATGGATTCATAAACTCGCGATCTCCACTGCCTTTCTCGCCAAAACAATGTATAAAACATCCATTAGTATCAAATATTGATACACGATTATTACCATACTCTAGTAACATACACTAGATTGTTGTGTATGATGATGGAGGTAACATTGAAGTTGACACCCTTCTGAACCGAAATTTGAGATATATTTTCCTGTTGATGTCAACTTCTTAATACAGTGATTACAATCTAGTAGTCGTGCACAAGCCGAACCTTCAAGCAGATGCACATAATGATGACAGCTACAATCTAGTAGACGTGCACAAGCCCAACCTTCAATCAGATGCACATAATGATGACAGCTACAATCTAGTAGTCGTGCACAAGCCCAACCTTCAATCAGATGCACATAATGATGACAGCTACAATCTAGTAGTCGTGCACAAGCCAAACCTTCAAGCAGATGCACATAATGATGACAGCTACAATCTAGTAGTCGTGCACAAGCCCAGCCTTCAATCAGATGCACATAATGATGACAGCTACAATCTAGTAGACGTGCACAAGCCAAACCTTCAATCAGATGCACATAATGATGACAGCTACAATCTAGTAGACGTGCACAAGCCAAACCTTCAATCAGATGCACATGCACATGATCATCCCAGCTGTGATGTCATCACATGTATTGTAAACATCTGTGTGTGCATACTCCCCTATATATAGTAACTTAGTATTGTATAATATTAGTTGTATAGCTATCAAAGTGCTTGCTTTAATTTAAAAAAAACATATAATTTCATAGGTGAAAATTGATAATAACATTGGAAAGAATTTTAATATGTCTAAAATAAATCTACAAAACAACTAATCTGTTATTGCCCGAATCACTAACATACAAATTACCTAATGAATCTACTGATATACCTTCTGGATAGTTAAACTCTCCTTCTCCACTACCTTTTTTCCCAAAGCAATGTATAAAAGATCCATTAGAATCAAATATTGAGACACGATGATTACTCCACTCAGTAACATATACTAGATTATTATATGTGGCGATAGAGTGAGGGTATTGAAGTTGACCAGGACTAGATCCTTCTGAACCAAACTTTGAGATATATTGTCCTGTTGACGAGAACTTCTTGATACAGTGATTATTACGATCTACAACGTACAAATATCCTTCACTGTAAATCGATATGTCATGTGGAGTACAGAATAGCTCGGGTACTGAATCATAGGAACCAGATGTACTAAAGTCAATATGAGAATAGGAATCATATGTACCAAAACTATGAGAGTAGGAAAGGTCATTATTGAGAATTTGAATACGATGATTCCATGAATCAGCAATAAATATTTGTCCTGTGGTAGGATGAACTGTAATACCTGCAGGATAACTAAACTGCATAGGACGATTGCCTGTCTCACTGCTCCCAGCTGATTTTACACAATTGCCTTCAAATGTTATTTTCTGTAATCGATGATCATCCGTTACTAAAATGTGTCCATCACAAGACATGGCAACTCCACGAGGATTAATGAATTGACCTTTATTTGTTCCTTTTCTTCCAAATGACCTCAATTTCTTTCCCTTCTTGTTTAATATTGTGATACAATGTGAATCTCTCTCAGCAACTAAAATATCTTCATTTTTAGTGACTATTACACCATATGGATATTTAAATCCAGATATAATATCCACTGGTTTACCTCTCATCTCAGGGTAGAGATGAAAGGGACTACCTGGAATATCCACACCTCCCAATTGTACTATTAATTGATTTGTCCCTGCAATGTATGGAGTGAAGCTTATGTCATAGTTTCTTGACTGGGTGTTTTTGATACTGCATCTATTGAGTCGACCGTCTCTAGCTGAAGAGAGTTCACATGAGATGAGAGAGAGAGGAACTGAGATAGGACATTCATTGTGAGTCTGTAAGCTGAGAGTGACTGTTGATTTCTTACCAAAATGACATGATCGCTTAACAAGAACTGATTTACCAAACGGTTTTGACTTCAACTCACCAATGCTCTCACATTTACCAACTAACGCCTGATTCCTATTGAATGTGATGTTTGCCTCCTCTATTGGTTGAAATACAAAAGCATTAACACCTTGATTGACTGTTGTCATTACTTGCATCATATTTCGTTTCTCCCTCAATACTTGTTGTTGACTCCCTACCTTCAGACTCTGTTTTACAAACTCCTCACAACCCGTTAGCCGGCTCAGCACTGTCTCTGCCTGTTCTCTCTGTTTGGTAAGTAATCGAATCTTCTGTTGTACTTTAGTATCTACTTGTTGAACTAACTGTCTCTCTGACTCTTGAATTAAGTTTATGAGTAGTTGAGCGTGTGTGTTGATCTGTTCCTTGACATCTTCTCCCTGCTTTGTTACCTCCCTCTCTCGAGTGATGAATTTCATCACTGCCGTATTAATATCAGCTACTTTCTTTTGTAGTCTTGTGAGGTTGACCTCAATCTCTTTATAATGATCAGGATAACATTCGGTAACAAGCTTGTGTTTGTGATTTTGATGGCACTCACTAATTGTACAATCTCTACAGATGAGTTCCTCACATGTCTCACAAAATACCTTGAGAGGGTCATGATGAACTTCACATACCATACTGACTTCATATGGCACTTCTTTAAGTGCACTTTGTAGTTGAAAGAGGCTATTGATGAAGAAAGCAGTTGGGAGATCAATCGCTCCTATGTCAGGTAGTTGTGTGGGTTTCCGACATGAAGGACAGCTTATGAAACACTTGTCTCCCTGAAAGTAAATAAGATAATGAAATTTTTTTTAAATTTGTTGTGTCCAGTTAGTAAGACAGCCAGTTATTAAGGTAGTTGGGCCTAACTACACTATATATATATATATATATATAGTATGATGGTGACATCATCCTTTTGATGTGGTGAGTTCTATATATTGTATATGGACCTTCCATGTGCACACTATGCAGGAGATGTCACCATCATACAATATATTGTATATAGTATGCTAATGGGTCCTATATAATGAATATAGGACCTTTGTTTTGTGTCCTTGGATGTGATATAGCCCTCACAGGCTCAGGCTATATATATCACATCCTCAGACACAAACTCAGGTCCTATATTTTGTATATAGGACCTATTAGCATACCATATATATATATATATATATATATATATATATATCATACCTTCATTTGTCTGTGTATGTGTGTCTGTCTGTGTGTGTTTATGGCGCTACTTTAGTGTCTATGTTTACCTGTGTTTCTTGCGGTAGTCTTTCAATACATTTTAAACAAAAGGAGTGGAGACATTGTAGAGTTTTGGGGCTAATATACTGGTCCAAACAGACACTACATGTTAGTTGTTCATCGAGTTCCTTCAAAGCAGTCAAAGATCGCTCAACCATTTCACCTTTGTTATAGCAGTCAGACGTGACAAGGGTTAGGCCACGCCTGAAAATCAGAAGTCAGTGCATCATTTTAAGCAAGGAATTTCAAATTAGTTTGTCAATCTTCATGTAGTTTTTGTGGCTACATACAGATGTTAATCAAGTTAGCTAATGTCATAAAAGGTAGATCTACACTAGAATAAATCATTAATGTGTTTGCAGGTTTCCAAACTCTTTTGATGGCCAGATACAATTACTTTAGTGCTAAAATTGTTGGCATGAAAATTAACATAAGTATAGACAGCACTCTAAAATGATTGTATTGTAGTCCTTCAACTAATTGAACATATATATACTTGTTGTTTATGTATTATATATAAGCTGTCATAATGTATTCACTTTTTTCCATTGATGTAGACTGCTGTGAAGTAGTCAAGACGTCTGGTTTTCTTTTTGTAATAAAAAAAATGCTTTCTGATTAGTGAACTAACTTATTATAATTGAATATAAATTATTATACAAAGTAGTTATAGCCTAAGCATGTATGCTTGTATTATTCAGTTAATTAAACTATTACTAAATCTATTTTCGTTTTTTATGGAGGTTTTGATTAACTAAAATGCACTTGCAGTGGTTTTTGGTTTAATAATAATACTTACAATTATACACAATTATACACATGCATTCTGAGTACGATAATCCTAAATAAAGAAAGCAACATATAGTTTGTGAAGTGTATACACATTTTTACATTATTCATGTGGGCCAGACTCATTCTCTGCTAACAGAGGGTGGCTCTGTTTGTGCAACACTATATAAGAAATATATTAATGATACATACATAATTATTACTATTATGTATACACACAAAGAGAAATACAAAAGTTTGGTGAACTAACTTGCAATTGAGCTAGTATTGGCAAATGACTGAAAATTGATGAAAACTTTGATTAACACTCTATAGTCATAACTAAATAATACTTTATTATGTATTGTTCAATAGCTTAACAATAGTCTATATCTAGGCTATAGGTAGGTGTATTTGCCTTTATATACTTGCATGTACAATCATCATAGTTGGTCATAACAGTACTTTGGTACAGCAATATATATACCAGTATTAAGGAAAACCTAGCTGAAATTTGAAATAGTATCAACACCTGCTCTTCTGCCCAAGTCCCAGTGGCTTAATGGTTAAGAGCACCTTATCAGAAATCGTAGGTTAAAATGTCAGTAATGTCTAATAATATTGCCTTTTATAAATATTGTTTGCTATTACTGCCTACTCAATTCCTCTCTTCAAGGAAGACATATCAAACTTACATGAATGAATGATACATGTTGTAATTAGGATATTCATCTTTTGGAGTAACTCTCCATTTTTCAGCTATAATAAAATACAAATTACTAGATGTATTCAATATTGGTACAGATATTGTTTATGTATTGGTACAGATATTGTTTATGAATATATAGCAGTCATCTAGCTATAGTTTTGAAACAGAAAATCACTTTATTTTGAATTTTAGTATTACCAATATGGGATTTTATGATAAACTGATTTTCACTTTAGATATCTACTGATAATTGCCAATATTAAATCTACCTTCTGATATCTAATGCTTTCAATAAAAATTAGCATTATTTCAAACATTATTGATATTAAAAACAGCTACTTACCTTAGTGACCTATTTCAAAAGTATTTATTACCTCCGAGTATTTATAATTCCCAGACAAAATAACCCTCACCACAAGTGTGAAGTGTGATTAGAAAACAGGCATTTCCAAATATTATTGACAGAAACTAATTGTAGCATACACTCCTACTTATGCTACACAGCGAAGGTAACTACTAATAACTTTGTCTTTCTACAAAAAATGCAATTGCATTACTAAGCAAGACAGACAGACAAACAAACAAACCAGAGAATAATGGCTGCATAAAGAAACAGTCTAAACATACATACACATGGCTTCTGCTTTGGGTGGGCTGAAGGCATTCAAAATAAATGCTTCATCATTTTAATCATACAAGTGATTATTCATCTGTATGTCTGTTGGTGAATACTGAAATTGCTTTCTTGATATCAATCTACATGTAAAAAAACTAAATTATTACAACAACCTCGTAAACCGACATCATAGTAATGACGCACATCAAAGTTACTAAGCAGTTCCCATAGAAACGGAGTGACGTCAATGAAGAAACTGGTCAAACCTTTGTTATTTAGTTTATCTATCAATTAGTTTTGTTATAACTTTAGTAACATTTAGCTAAATTATAGGTCATACTGTTTACATAGCTGTAACTAACTAAAATGAAGTTAGCCTCTTTTAGTCAGTTGGTAAGCCTTAGTTAAGTATAAGTAAATGACAAAGTAGTCATACTATTAAAACATCCATGCAGCTGGATACCAATCAATCATATTATAAATAGTTTTATGCACCATTATATACTTAAAATAAATTGTTACATTAAATCTAGTCAAGCAGTTACTGATCCAGGAGCTCCAAAAAGATTGTGTACCCAGGATTATTATAGAATACCATGTAGCACATGGAATACCTTTGAGTACCATGTACATGTAGTACCTACCATTGAATACCAGTAGTACGTACCATGGAATACTATTGAGTACCATGTATGTGACATGTCAATACCATTGTAGAATATTACTATAGTATTATTATACATTAGTTATGTTATAATTACGAGCCAGAACTCCTTATAACGAGTACATTTTATTAAGCTAAACTACAATACAATTACCATACTCTTTCAAAGTTCCACCCATGCTTTGCGGCAAGGGTAATTAATGAATTTTATTAGATTTTTTTCTTGCATTTGTGTTCCAGGTCAAGTAAAATTTATATGAATAGACTAGATGACATGTGGTGTTTTAAGGTCTTAGAAAATTTATTGATAAATATACAGAAACAAAAAATCTAAATGCTTCACAACAATTATCCAATAATCAAAATAATATACAAATAGCACACAATTAACAGATTAACAATTATTTCATCCTTCGAATGAATCCATGCCAATGCCAGCTACCATTATAACCATACATGTCAGTAAGGAAACTATCAACAGAGTAATACTCTTCATATGCCTGAAGGAAAGACTTCAAACATGCAAGCTGTTTAGATCCCATTGTCGTATAAGCTTGTTTATTGACACCTCCCATTCCAACTTCTGCTGCGGTAGTAGGGTCCGTATCTTCCACCACCAAATAGTCACCTTCTTTCAAGTACAGATGGAAATGCTCCAAAACTCCATACATGTTGGCATGTGCATCTTCAATCACTACCCAAGGATGAGGCAATTTTCCAACAAACTCGGATGTAAATGTCTTTTCAATAGCATGAGAATCACCTTCCAGAAATGTGACATTGTCAGGCTTGAGTTTCTTCACTATAGGACTCAGCAGTGTTGGATCAATGTCCATACTATATACCTGACAAGAAATATCCAACAGCTTTAATGTATCTGATATCCACACGGCCATACCACCAGTATTTGTGCCTAGCTCTATCACAGTAGCTGGTTTCAAGTACCAAAATAGCTGATGATAAAGAACAAAATCCTCTGGACACTTGCAAACATCAAAACCTCTGTACAGTGATACGTACTTTCCTTTACTCTTCCATATATTCCCAGCAGCAGGCAAGTCAGAACGGTCTTCTCTTTTACTGATGGGTTGAAAACGATTTGGATCTTCAAGACGCCTTGCCCTTTCTTTTGTTTGGTCTACATATAATTGTCGGTAATGTTCAGGGTCATTCGCAAAAGGAGGTTCATATGAAATAAAAGTTTTATCAGCCATCTTCCCTTTGTCTCAGCTTAATTAAAATTTTAAATTTATTATTAAGTAGTTGTTCAAAAGATACACATTCAGAGGCTCATATTTTCAATTCGAATAGGGGCTCGATAGATACAGCTTCTTTCTTAATCTTTAGCTCTAATTTCTCTCTCTTCATCATTATCTGCAGTAGAATTTTCTCAGGTTGGGAGTGATGAATTGAAGTAACGTGTACATCTACTTTAATTTGTTGTGCTCATTTTGAATGCTGTACGAGTTTGTGCCACCCCTAGATCCTATTGTACTCCCATGCATGTTATATACACCATGCATACTGTACCAAATGGCCTTTGAGCCTATATATTAGCCATCTTCTTTTGCGGATCTTATATATGTTTCTAATTATAATATTGATCACTTAGCCTTTAAATGGGATAGAATTTATGGTACTACATATATTGTGCTGGGGAATTCAAAAGGCCAGATTGTACTTCGCCATACTTAGAGCCACAATTCTGTGTCTAAGAGAATCACACACCAAATGGAGAGTTGAGGTTGGTGTATCTATATTGACAAACTGGTCACTTTGACATTTATCTCGTCATTATTAATTGCTATTGCAATTATTGTTATTGTATATGTTTTTATTATTATTATTATATTAATAATAATTAATTATAATAATTTCTAAAATTCTAATAAAAATAACAAAACGTGTAATTACAATATATATTTTTGTATGAAAACAGCAATTACTTATATTTAATCTCAAGATTGTTACACATCTACTTCAGAGGCTTCATTTTCAAGTACAACAGACTCGGGTACAACCTCTCCAAGAGCTTCTTGTTCTTTCTCTTTAGCTCTCATTTCTCTCTCTTTATCATTATCTTCAGTAGTTGTCAGTGGAACCTTCTCAGGTTGGGAATCATGAACTGAATTGATATCTTCTTTCACTTCTTCAGGAGGAGGGTACTTTATTGTACTCATTTTAAAGGCTGTATAATGGTGCATGTGAGGGGCAATAGATCACTATGGACTAAATTCTTATCTAAATCTGATTAGATTGTAAAAACTAGAGCTTGGCAATAGTAGCAAATAGTGTGACTATCGTTATCGTCAGTGTTACTATCACAACAGAGATAGCTAAAAGCTACTATCGTGATAGTGGACATGTGGTTATAGGCATGCGCATTTGACATTGTCTTGCCTCAACATGCCCCCACAACTACTGAAAAAGCATACAAAGTTAGCGAGGAATATTTCTTGACAAAGAGCTGCAAGTTTTTCTGTTGGAAGGGTCTAAGAGTGATGTATGTGTGTCTCTGCCCACAGGTGGAAAAACTGAGTATCAGTATCCAAATTTTAATTTCATTATTGTGATAATATTCACTGTCATTCAAGTATCTATTAACTATCGTGATAGTTAAACATTTCACTATTGCCCTGCTCTAGTCAAAACCATTATGTTTAGAATATTCAAACTTACTATCATTTCTTGCACTATACTTCACACCCTTCAGTGTGGATGAACTGGTTGAACTCTTCAGTGTGGATGAACTATTTAAACTCTTCAGTGTTGATGAACTAGTCTATAATGAAACGATTAATGTTTTAAGTGAATGTGCACTCATGGTACAAAACCGTTGCCATGAGTAATAAGTGTGATTGGTAAACAATTATTATTGATGAAAAAATAATTGCAGATATTACTATAATAATTGTGTGTGTGTGCGCGTGTGTGTGTGTGTGTGTGTGTGACTGTCTGTTTGAAGTGTCGACGAGCATTTTAAACTCTTCAATGTGCATGAATTGATTCATGTCTTAATGCAAGTATTTCCTCAATCATGCAATAATCATAGCATTCTTTACTAATTCAATGATTGTAACTCCAAGCATAGAGAGTATAATGTAGAGGTTATTTACATCCACCATGACCTCATAAAATGTTCATAACTTTAGTTTGGATTGACTATCACTCTTAAATTAAATTTTTCATACAATAATTGTTTTGTGTATGCCAAATTTGAATCAAGTATTGAGTTACAGTATACTCTTCTGACATTAAACTGCACAATATATTACATATAAAGTCATCGCATCATAATTTTGAGGTCATTGAGAATAAATTATGAATAGACTTTATTAGCATTTTCTTTGTCCTTTGCTGTTGTTTTAGTTATAGATCTAAAATTAAACACACTTACAAATTTGAATGTTCTTCTCTGTAAAGTTCTGTTCTTTAGACGAGTCAATTGAGGAGATATCTTAGTCCAAACCTTTTCACTACGTACAACATGGAAGAAAAATATTGCCATACCCTGTAGGAAAGTTAAATGCAGAAGTATAAAGGAGAGAACTTCAGATCTTCATTATTATACTCAGTCTAACAGAGTATCTTAGACTAGACCACTCATGTTTACAGTGACAGTACCTGTTAATCAAAGCTTTAAAAATTATTATCATACATGTGTGTATATATATATATATATATATATATATATAATATATATATATATGTCATATGTGCACATGCACACCACATTAGGCTTAACAGTTCAATGTGCTGATGACTCAGTGTCTGTATGTATAAAATATAAATCTCTTCATGAGTGAAGTAAAATTAAGATCGCTACTGACGCATAAGTGCAACAAATAAGTAATGCTTGTGCTTTATATAAATTACACAACATGTATAAGATGAGCACAAATTATTTATGAACATGCATACATAATATCTTTGTGAATATTGTAATAATTGTCATGTACAATAATACTACCTGAAAAATATTGAAAAGTGTGAAGAGCCATGCAAAAACAAGAGAGTTTTCATCAACAGCCAGCAGTCCGAACAACCAAGTGAATCCCAACAGAGGCAAGAGAATAACAGTGGCTTTTAGTATACTCCTACAATTGAACATAAGAAATTGCATAATAATTATTTCAGTACTATAATATTTCCCATATTGTAAGTATGTGCTATATGAAAACTTGCACAACACTCCGTCAAGTTTGAATGACCCAAACATCACTATAATTATATCACCTGGTTACTCACATGCACAACGAAACCTCATGTATAGTGTTGCTTTAGTTAACTATAACTACATGTGTATAACTAAACCACTTTTAGTGATTTCTATTATCCAGTATTTCAATAGAGGAAGACATTGGTAGTGATAGTCTAAAGATAATTAGGTCATTCCCGTCGTTTGGTTTTATTACAGTGGATGTCTGGTATATCAGCTGAAATTAATGAGAGTAATTCAGATCCAATCGTTATCAAGAAATTAATGTAAGAGGCCTTTTGACCTTTAGTTAATAACTGCAATATCAAATAAAACAAATAATGGGGACTTTTAGTAAAACCAAAACTCTTTTTTAGTAAGCCTCAGTTAATTAACTATAACTACAATCAAGAAACTACAACTAAATACTATAACTATAACTAAAAGTGGTCATTACAACACTACTCTTGTACTGTAATTTCCCTAATGTAATTGAAGTACGTACGAGGGGAGGGGTGCTTTAACCATTACGTACAATATGGATAACATGATAATAATTAAAGCAGGCAGATGGGTATAATAAACTGACATTATCAGTCTATACAATGTGCAAAGAACTTCAATTAGGTTTTAAATATTGGAATTAGCATTATGAAGTTCGTAAAATGAGTATAATGTAAATAATTGAAGCATCAATGCCTGTGGTCTTTGTTTAGAAGTAGATGAATGAATTAATTAGTGTTGTTTTAGCTATAACTAAAGCCCCTTCTGGTAAGGTATTCTGACTGTTAGGTATTCTGTTAACTAAACTACAGGTTTATTAATACAAAAACCATAACTAACTAATACTAAAATGTGCTGGCACTTTTCATAAAACCCATTTAATAATGAACTACAACTTTAACTGAAGTGGTCATTATTGCTTTACTAAAACAACAATATAATTATTATTCTTGTTCACAATTTAATAATTTGAAGAGCATCTTAACTTAGTAGTACTCACACAGCTAATTCTCTTATGCTTGTCTTTTCATTTCGATAAGCTTTTTGGCTTTTTCTGGTCTTCCATATACTCCTAAGAGCCAGCACGAGAAATACAATATTGATCTATAAAATTAGGATAGGAATTATAACATTTCAAAAATCTTAATCTATCTTTAGTCTGGGAGTACTAGGGTACCTAAACCACAGTCTCATTATATATATGAATCTAAGCAGTATATGTGACCATGGATGCGAAACTTAGTCAGGAAAATGATCAAAATCTTACATTTAAGCACTCATTATTCAGCCATTTTGTAGAGGCAGTCAACTAAATTTGGTATCCAAGAAGAGCAACTGCTGCTCAATTAAGATACCAAATTTAATTATTTTACTGTGCAAAGTGACTGAGTAACCAATGTTCAAATGTAAGTGCAATAATTATACTTACATGTAAAAACAGATTGCATGACTATAATGTGTCCGTGGATGCGAAAATGTTGTCAAACTCTACATTTAAATACTTGTTATTCAGTCACATTGCATACATGTAGTAAAATAATTAAATTTAGTATCTTGGTCGAGCAGCAGTTGGTCTTCCCGGATACCAAATTTAGTTGACTGTCTGTACAAAATGGCTGAATAGTGGTTTAAATGTAAAAGTTTAATCATTTGCCTGACTGATTTTTGCATTCATGGTCACATATACTGCTTAGATTCGCAATGGGAGGTCATGGTCAATAAAAGTGACTTGTACAATTAAATTAATGAAGCCACCCATGGTGCAGAACCCTTGCCCATAAGTATGGAAAACAATTAATTATGCTTGAATCACATGCACAAGCATAGTACATGTAGTTGGAGCCTAAGAACAGCAAGATGAAGAATAAAGCTCTGAGTTGTAGCTGGGATAGTGATGCTAATTCAATTCCTGTAAGTTTGAAATAGCTCACATCAACTCTGTGGTGATGCAGTATATTACTGGTAGATATCTGTCCTACCAAGCTTGAGGTCAACAAACAGCAACTGTAGGTCATAAAAATAGGCATGAATGCAGAGCACACTCGTTTCATTTTCTTAATGTCTTGCCTAAAAGCTGACAGTACTTCATTTAGGGAGCTAGCACTTTTAGTTTTCTGAGAATGTTAAGTATAGATACACACATACACAAACAAAGACTGTAACCTTCTCTACCTACATGGTGAGGGTTATTACTTGATTCAGGTATAATATACATGAATTAGCTGCTATAAGTTGGATGTTTGATTTACATGTATAAAAGCATCATAATTTTGCATAAAACAACATGTACATATATACTTGCATTACTATTAGTGAAATTGGTAAATAGGTCCTTCAGTATTCTGAATGAACAGTGTGAATCTCAAAGGAAATCTCTAGATTACAAGTGTGATTGGTTACTCAGACATTCTAAATGCACTTAAAACATAAAACTTACTAAAATTATAATAATCATAGGAGCCACAAATGCCCATATCACACCTCTCCTAGTGGATAGCCAGCAGCTATAATGAAAATTAAAGCATTAAAAAAAACAAGATATACGTATTATTGTCCCTATGATTGCTTTGTGGCGTCATTACTAACAATCAGTTTGCATATCAAAAACCCAACAACCTATTATAGTTATTTGTCTTTCACTCTTCAATAATTTATTATAATTATATAATTATGCTTGCTTCACAGACCAGCTAAGTAGAAACTGCAACTATAATAGCTGTTCTCTCTGAAATATATTCTATAAGATCCTTTTAAAACTAAGAAGAGTAAATAATTAAAATAATACAGTACATGACACAATTAACTTAGTGTAACGCGTTATTAACGCGTGTAATTTTGCATTAATCACGCAAGTATTAACGCGTGAAAACCACTATCACTTTCAGTTTTTTAGTGTTGTAATTTTACAACATCCTGTCAGATAGGAAGTACCACACCTACTTATTACATTGCTAAATTTCACTGCAATGGCTGGGTCTTGGATGTACCACACCCCAAATTACTGTAGATTACAAGAGTATACCAATGTGGTGGCGGCATGTCGGCATTCTATTGTTCAAAACGCCTACGCTTCGTTGGATGTGGTCTAGCGGTGCTTTGATTCAAGTGTCCGCCCTTTGATGTTACTTTGAAGTTAGCTTAGAGTACTTAAAAAAAAAAAAAAAAAAAAAAAAAAAAGTGAAAGGAGAGGAGAGTAGAACGTTATGTTGATGTTTGTGTGATGTATAGACTTGGGTTTCTAGCTGGTTCTAGCGAGAGAGAAAGGGATGTTGGGAGAATAAGTGACAAATAGCGTTCGTGTGCAGACTTGAGTAGATGCTGTGCTTGCAGTAATTGGTAAGCAAGGTTGAGGTGAGTGTTAGATTGCTCCAGAAGTTGGAGAAAGTTGCAAATTGCCTGTATTCATTTGCAACGAAGGTTTTGATTTTAATGAGATGCTGAGCCACACCTCGCAATCAGTATATTACATCCATGGTAGGTGTGGTTGGAATTATTATTAAAATTAATTCATTCTTTTTTCAAAAGCCCCCGGGTTACGAAACTGTAAGTGCTATAAAAATGCCCATGGAATTATTAAACGCGTGAAACCACGACAAAGTGTAAGCCACGCGAAAGGCGTGACCACAAATCCAAAGTTATTGTAGTGTGGTTAGCTATAATATATACAGGAAAGATAAGTAAGATCAGTGATAATAATAATACTGTTTTTATAATTATAATTTTCATTTATACAGGAAATATACATGTAAGTCTAACTTTAAGATAAATTAATGATAATATTACCATTTTTATAATTATAATATATACAACCACGCATCTTAAAATCAAGCACCCAACTAAATACATGCTTGGGATGAGATTTCAAGAAAAAGTGCTACTGCTCTTGTCCTTTTTAAGACCAACATGACAGCAACTAGGTACACCAAAATACTGAATGCCTCCCTTGTACCATTCATAGCTAAAAACTTTCCTGATCATCATCGTTTCTACCAGGACAATGACCCAAAGTACACAAGCAGATGGGCTCAGTGGTTTTTTGATGAGCATCATATAAATTGGTGGATGTCACCTCCGGAGAGTCCAGACCTCAATCATTCTCAATAAGATTGAGGTTTGTACTCACTTTGCAGAGCTTGCTTAATAAAGTATTAAGCAAGCTCTGCAAAGTCAGTACAAACCCAGGACTCTGCCAGAACTGGAACAAGCTATTAAACACAAACAAACCTCACACCAGCAGTTTGCTCTCGATACATATTCATGAACTTCTGCTAACAATTGAGGGAGAACCATCATGTTATGTTTTTTATACAGCTATACTTTTACAATATAATTATTATTACTTATTTCTATATCATTATTTAATATTATTAACTTTTAATTTCCAAAATGTAAAATGACATTATATATATAATTATACAACTTCCATAATAAGATTATTATCACCGCCTCAAAACCACAGATCAATTAACGCGCGCACGAGCAATGCGCGTTCACGCGTGGAATTAAAATTAAATGCGCATCCTCCAACAATGATTACACGCGATTATTCACGCGTTAACACTAGTTATAAACACGCGTTACACGTAAGTTAATTGTGTCAAGTACTGTAACTGTTGTGTTTCAGGCATGAGAACATCAGACATGATTACAGAATGTTGAATACCACAAAGCAATAATAGGAATATTTTTTTCCCATAATCTTGTACAGACAGATGATCTATTTAAACTTACAATTCAAGATCTCCGTCATCATTTTCCACACCATACTGATCATATCCTGCCGCTAATCCAATGAGAACAGGAAGAAGAGGAGGAACTGCAACATGCAGTACATTCAATGAACATCATGCATACCAATAGTAAAATAATAGTATTGTGATGAGTATTAAAGTCATACTCATGATGACCACAAAATTAACATGTAAATGTATTGACTTTATATGTCATATTGTGTATAGTTTCACAAGGACATGCATATGATTATAGCAGTAGGTTTCTTCCTTAGGTGAGGTTTCCAGTGCCCCCAACTAGGCATTACTCATTTTAGTGTATTATTATAGTTTTCAGTATTTTTATGAAATTTTATGTATTTTCCAAAAAAAAAAGAATAAAATATGAATTCAGTTATTCAGAACAGCTGGTCCTGGTAGATTTAGTTTAGTCTGGAGCTCATTCTGCCAGGTACACTGACATCAGTATCACTAACTGTAACACAGTACACTACTAGCTGTAGTATAACTACTAGAGGCTTTACTAAATGATGAGCTACTACTAAAAGACACTTCCATGTTTTTAGTCAGAGCACATGCACTTTCCGTACTTTAAGTGTAATATGAAAACGTTGCAGATAATAAAATTGTTGGTCATTCGAAACTAAAGCTCTATAAAAATGTTTCCAAGGTCATGGTGAACGTGAATGACCTTCACTTTACTGATCTACTTGTGGAACTGAGTTACTATACCAGCCAGATGAATCACTGAAAACATAAATAATTATGGTCCCCAAAATAGCATGAAGCCTACAATGACTGCTCTTTGTGAATACCAAACTGCATTTCAAAATGAAATTGTTTTGTTGGAGTTACATTCAGCTACATGTACTTCCACATTCCAATACAAAAATGGGCAAAAAACAACTATTAGGCATTTTGCATTGCTAAGTTCAAACACTCTTGTTAACTAGAGTTCTGAGAACATGTATATACCCACACAATATTATCATAATATTTATGTATTGTCAGCATGTTACAAATAGTATGAAGGGCATGGCTGACTGAAATATTGTGATTATTCTAAACCTATACACAGGAATTGTGGATGCTGTGAGCTGCATTAGTTGCTGCAAGGTATGCATGCCTTCATTGTAATACAATTAATTTCAAGTTTTCTGATATTTTTAGAATAAGTTAAAACTAAACGCTAAATCCTATGAATAAGGTTGAAAGAGGAAGTTGAAAAAATGCTGGTAGTCACTGGGAATTGAACCCAGGGCCACTGACTTCAGTCATCAGTGCTCTCACCACTGAGCTATGACAACCAGACAACCATCAGCACTTAGAAAGTCGTTTTCTAATTTATTTAGCATCACAAAGTGACAGACAGGTCGGCAGATGGATAGACATTCCTATGCTGTGTAGGGAAATGAATACTACCAGCATGGAACCTTTGCCATTGTGGTTCAGTAAAGTAATGTTCTATTTAGTATTTGATGGAATGGGAAGGAGGATCAACAGAAACACATTTAGGTGCATGCCTCCTAGAAAAATGTTTATTGTAGACTCTTTGAGATTGATTCTGAAGCTACTATGAGTATATTCATAGTGTTTATAGTATAAAATGTCACCATACAGTACAGTAATTACTCAGTAGTTTCATTTTCACACTGCAGCAGTTCAACAGTAGTTTCTACAGCAATTGGTGTACTGTAATTCAACACCACAGTAGTGAGACAGTAATTACTATACTATGTATACTGGCAGTAGAACTAAAGTAATTACTGTTACTGTATGGTGACTTTCTATTGGCATATAGTGTAGATCTCAAATTAGTGAAATGTAAATAAAAAACCAGTGTAAAATAATTTGGTTCTATGGTAGCGTAGAAATTATACATTACAAGCTGTAGTCAGTTAAATAAAGCCAGTGTAAAATAATTTGGTTCTATGGTAGCGTAGAAATTATACATTACAAGCTGTAGTCAGTTAAACAAAGCCAGAGATATTAAAGCAAAAGAAGAAAGATGAGTCAAGAATGTTGTAACTTTTACTGGATACATGTATGCCTGTCTCCTCTTGTTAAAAAATGTAGGTACAATTTAAATTTTAATTATTGATGCATTATAGTTATTATTTTGATTATCTCCTCTCCTTACCTTTTAAAGAACCTTGTAGAACTTTAGGAATATATTTCAGAATAGCTAGCTATTAGTTTCAGTTTCTACAAAAGCTACAAGCAGCTTTGTTTCTGCTTGTCTGCAGAGCTCGAGCGTGCGTTCTATTACGCACCAAACCCATTAATTGATCGAGCCCCCCAACAACAACAACAATCACAGCACTCTTAGCTTAATTTATACTACATATTTTACATGAATCAAAATTAATTGTAGGGTAATAATACTATATACATAGTACATACATGCTTAAAGTCACTCACCCCATCCTAATAGTAGAAAGAGATACCACCTTTTAGCAAAGCTTGAGAAAACTACTACTAACATCAAATACAACATAATTCCCTCACATAACATCCAACAGAATGAGGCTAGAAAGAAGTAATGGAGCAGTGCAGCAACAAATCCACATCCACCCTGAATGAAACAATTATAAATGGTTTATGTGATCTTGGATGAGGAAATCAGTAACTTTGAAAAATTAATAATTTGATGAATGTTACACACTCTCATCAAATAAAAGACATTAAATAATATTTATAATATTCTATACAGTGAATTAAGTGTTTCAATGTGATGCCAGGGTGGGCCTCAAAATAGATCAAGGTTAGATAATGCATAATGAAGCTAGGTCATTATAATACCTTTATTAGCCCACATTATAAAGCTTAATGCACTGTAAAGAATGTTATAAAATATTTCTTAACATTTCTAGAGGGTTCTGTCGCATTTTCACAGGTAGCTGTGCATTCATTCAGTAATTAGCATTCTAAGTGTGTGTAATGTTGTTTAAAATACAATTAGGTGACTAGTACATGATATTGTGATTGGCTGAATGTCATGTGATATGTACTAATCATAATTATTATGAACATTTAAAGAGTATGTATCAAAACTGAAAAAAACATAGGAACAAGAAAGAAAATTAAACACCACTTCCACATAACAACCACACATACGTACATGTAAGTATCGCTTGTTTGTGTTTTGCTTTAACTCTAGCTATATATACTTATGTAGGGTTGTTATGTGCAAGTGGTGTTTAATTTTGTTGCTAAGGTACCATCCCAATCTTGTTGACCTGCATGTGCTTTTTCGGTTTTAATACAGTGAAACCCCTCTATTCAGGACACCCTGAAATGAGGACACCTCTGTATTAAGGACAGTTAAAACTCTCCCAAACTATGGTTTATAACATAAATTCACCCCTGAAATAAGGATACCCCTGTAATCAGGACACTTTTATTTGTCCCAAGGGTGTCCAGAATAGAAAGGTTTTACTGTATATATCCCTACATACTCTTTCATTTTACATTTTCATAGGTACTGTAGCTGTCTATCACATAACGCATTCTTTAATGTGCATTATGTTGTTCAAAATGCAATCAGGTGACTAGTATATGAAAATATGATTGGCTCAACGTCATGTGATGAAGGGCACTGAAAACGTAAAGACAGTTGACTTCCAAATTACAATTTCTAAACAATAAACTTCACTGACTGACTCTGAAAGTCTTAACTACTTGCTCTAATAGAACAGACTTTGAAAAGGATGGACATTTTATTGTTCACCAAAAGAAATTCAATGACAATAAAGTTATTAAGACAGAAAAAAGTTGAGCAACCTCTCGAGCACATTTTTGTTGATTGTCCACTATATGTAATGTAGTATTATGAATATTTGGTGTGATTTTCATTTTTTAGCGGGAATTCCTCACTACTAAGCATCCCTTCTTAGTGATAGTGTAGCCACACCCTTCTTCCTGAATGGTGTGGCTACACTAGACCAGCAATTTGTAGTGTGATGGTATATAAATTATTAGACAACATTTGCATCTCATAAACTTCCTATACTACATGCATAGTAATATGTACATGCGTAATAGTTATAACATGCCTATGAGTGCTATATTAGATTTATAATCACCTCGCCGTCGGGCCTATGGCACTCATTCTCGGTGATTATACTTTTCCTACCTTTCTGTCTTCATTTTGGAAAAGGTAAGCATTGTTTTTTTGTAGTCTGTGTTGATGGCAGGTTTTATATCTGACCACAAGGTGCTATATCTGATTTATAAACCTGTGGTTTACTTTGATGCCTCACCATAACGGGATACATATAATTATTTTCATACAATAATTTTATAAGAATTATCCTTACTCTACTTCCACTGGCAGTTTCCACTCCAGTAGCAAATACAAAATAACCACAAAACAAAGAAATGGCCAGGTTCAGATGCACAAGCAAATGTACAGATCTTAGCAACTTCTTCCTGAAATAATAAGAATTGAATTTTAAAATAGCATGAATTTAAAGCACTTCTTTAATTGACTATAAATAGTTTCAGGATGTACTTCTGGAAAGTCTGTTTAGAATCACGATGATCTCAAAATTAGGATGTGATGAATTTATATGTATAGTTTAATGTCACATGGTTAATGTACAGGGTTTCATAGTGGGGAGGGGGGAGGGAGAGGGAGATATCCCCTCCTAACTTGAGTTGCACCCCATCCCCATCTTGATTTCAGACCAAATGTATTTCAACATATGCAATAACATCTCAGCTACAAGCCCTCTGGGCCACCAAAAGCAATCTCAGAGGGCCTAAATTTAAAACATTTCTTGCTGGAGCATACCTGAAACCTCCAAGATCCCCCCCCCCCTCCCGGAGCATTCTAATGTAAAGTTAGGAACATTTTATGAGGTCATCGAACATGGTGACCATGACAACCTTCAGTTTAAGTCACCATTGACTCTCAAAGACTCACGGTCATCTAAGGTTTAATTTAGCTGACTAAACTATGAATAATTGATTAAAATACATGTATTGACTGTTTTTATGCAAAAATCAGCCTTTTGACCAAAAGAGTGTTGTTAAACACTTACATTTAATTGTTTGTTACTCAGCCAGTTTGTAAAGGTATCCTACTAAATCTGGTATCTAGGTGGAGCAATAGTTGTTCTTCCTGGATACCAGGTTTAGTTAGTTTCCTGTAAAAAATGGCAGAGTAACGAACAGTTAAATGTAAGCATTTGACAACATTCTTGATTTTCACATCCACAGTCATATATATATAATTATATATTATATAATATATATATATATATATATATATATATATATATATATATATATATATATATATATATATATATATATATATATATATAGCAAACCAAACAGACATTATATTTTGCATATTTGAATTGGGCTTACCATTGCACTAGGAAAAATATTATAGTCAGTAACAAACAAGCCATAGAAATAGCAAGTCCTATGTATGACACAGCTTTTAAAGCTTGCAGATGTGTTGAATCTGTCTCCTGTGATAAAAAATTAGACCTACATAACATTATGCTACATTAGTACTCCAGCAGTAATCACAAATTATGACATACAATTGTACAATTATGCTATCAGAAATAATGAAAGGTATATAGGTACAATCCAGCTAAAATGAACCATCAATCTATCTATCCATCCATCCAGGGGTGCCATGCCATAACCTACCCCCCAATATTTAGACAACAGAGAGGTGGAGTTCATGGTGCTTGCTGGCTCACCCAAATATTCTAGTTTGCATTACGAAAACACTTAATGTCAGCTCTAATGCAGAGCTGCAGACACCTTGTAACTGAACACAAGATGGTTTGCATGTAAGCCTCAATCAATTTGCAAGTTTGCACTCTGTGGTACTTTTCCCACCCAATCATTTTCATGTTCCTACTCCACTGATCAATCCCCAATTACATAATGTATGACCACATCTAGTACATACATGTATGCCATGAATAAAGCAGTAGTAATAAAATAGCATGAGTATTTATTGCCTTTGAAAATTTGGACCTTTATTTTGTCATGATTAAACTACGTAAGTTAACACTTTTTTTTTCCTCCTACAACTTATGATTGAAACAATTTCATAGTGATGAGGTAGAGTAGGGTTGATGAAACACAGAGACCTCTCCCTCTTTCTCAATGTCTCTTTGTGTCTGTCCATCAGTCTGTCTCTCTCTCCTTTTCTGTGTGTATGTGTTTTTCTCCCTTTATCTTTCACATTTACTTCTACAAAGAAGGTACAGTACATCATTACAATACCTGTAAAGCTCCCGAAACATCCACTAAGACAGCAAATGGTGTCAAGTGATCACTCTGACAATCAACAACAGTCCTTCCATTCTCATCTAGTCTACTACCTAGTGTAATCACTCCTTCTGTAGAAAATTGTGATCTCCTAAACGGAAATGTGCACAATGAAATGAATGGAACAAAGTAAGAAAGTAAGGTACATGCGCATGAACACTGTACAAAACTGTATGGTTTTTTATACTACTACATCAGGTATTTAACATATCACCTTTAATAGAAATTATGTTTGTGGATGCATTTTGTGTACATGTAAGGCTGTTCACATTGATGATGACCTCAAATTAGGATATGACGACTTTACATATAATATAGTGTATAGTTTAGTCATAAATTAATACATGATTATACTGTAACTAAATAACAAAGCAGAATGGATTGAAATTTGACATACACATAAGGATAATATATGAAAATGGTGCGGGAAAAAAGTTTGTTGATCATCCAAAAAACATTTCTGAGGTCATGATGAACATGAATGACCTTTAAACATTCCATCTTGTGTAACTCACTTTCCATCCCAAAAGGCACACATATATTTCAAAGGTTGAGTTGAAGATTCATTTTCTGTAGTGTCAACAGCAAATGTAAGATTAATTCTTTGGGATGCATTACTGTTAGACCTGGAGACCTGACCAGACCACACTAATGAAGTAGGGCGTCTTGTGTTACTATGGCAATGAAGTGAAGAAAGAATAGAGAATCACATGCAGAAAATGAAACATCTTCTGTGTGCAAATTTAAAGAACACTAAGTCTGTCTATTTAACAAGAAGTGAAGGATTTTGGCTATTCATTTTCAGTGTATCATACAATTGTATTAAATTTATTTGGGGGGGTGGATGGGAAGGGAGGCATCCAGTGCGGTGTTATTATCCACCTCAGTCCACAAGAATGTTTGAAATCTAGATTACTTCTGGTGGTCTCTGAGTGTTTTGTAATGAATTTAAACAATTAATCGCTCATTTCATTTAAAGGTGGGATGAAGAGGGATCCAGATTTTCCGTCGATATGAAATCTTATATGTAGTTCTCAGTTTAACATGGAAGAACAGATCTTATATACACAAACAATTTACAGTTTCCATTGAGAATAAATGATGGCTAAAGCTTTAGTTAAAGGCAATTTCTGGTCCATGCATATTTTCAATAGTGTTGAAATATATTGTGCTACCTGTATCATAAGCAGTCAGGCTCATCAGCAGTTGTTCTACTTAATATTTTGTGATAATCATGTTGATATTTAATACCATTGGCATATATAGTGAAAACTCTCTATTCCGGACACCCTTGGAACAAATATAAGTGTCCTTATTACAGGGGTATCCTCATTTCAGGGGTGAATTTATATTATAAACCATAGTTTGGGAGAGTTGTAACTGTCCTTAATACAGAGGTGTCCTCATTTCAGGGTGTCCTGAATAGAGGGGTTTCACTGTATATACTAGTCCCTGGGGATGAGATGGTTACATACATACACTCACATAAGTGCTATATAGTTTGTATGCCCTTGTAAAAGATGGCATGGCTACTTAAAGTTTTTGCACACAGTGATTACAAATCCCCCTTTTTAAACTGCTGCGTGTGGAACTACCATCCCTCCCCCGAAAAAACAATGTTTAATAATGTATCACTCACGTGTCATTAGTGTCTTCAGTTTCCAGAAATCGCTCTAAATTTTTACAGAGGATGCTAGCAACAGGGACCATTCCATCCTCTGGATAATAAGAAAAACAATTATGCATATTCAATAACATTATTGTCAGATAATTGCACTATTGGAAATATAAATACTGTAAAGTACACATGACTATGATACTGATTGAACCCTAACCCTGAACCATATAATGATATTCATGAGATTTTGATGGCAATGTTGGACATAGAGATACAACTCTCAATCCTAGGGTCTAGAGGCACATACTTATATGGACTACATGTACACTTGTATGCACTTCAATTCTGTAAGGTAGGGTTAGTATTGTCTTCCTTTCCCATACAAGGATGTTGCTTTGTTCAAACTCTCTGTCACTCACTGTCATTGCGAGTTCATCGAGTGATCAACCATATGTGCAGTAGTGTTGCTTTATTTAACTATAACTATAACTACAACCCCTTTTAGTAAGGCATTGTGACTTTTATTTAACAAAACTATAAATAAATTACAATCTATTGTAATACATATTTGTAACCATAATTATATAACTAAAATGAAACAAGTGTATATAGAGAAAAAAGTATCCCTATGCTTGCTTTATGGTGTCCAGCATTCAGTAATCATGGCTGACTTTATCATGCCCGAAACACAACAGCCTATTATAGTTATTATTTTGATTATATACTCTGTTTACCTTTTATAGAACCTTGTAGAACTTTAAGAATACATTTCAGGTAGAATAGCTAGCTATTAGTTCCAGTGTCTACGTAAGCTACACAGCTTTCTTTCTGCTGGATCGCGCGTTCTTTTTCGCGCCACGCCCATTAATTGACCGAGCCCCCGGGAATGATGTAACTTCCTTAACTACGTATACAACGCATACTCGCGTAGGTGACACAAGAATATATATTATATATTATATATATATATATTATATATAATATATAAACATACATCGAACCCGTGGGAAAGCAATCATAGGGATGGCCCTACGGGCCATAAAAAGATCAGTTTAGTTAAAACTAAAACCATTTTAGTTTAATAAACTAAAATTGTGATAAACTAGACATACTATAACTATAACTAAAAGTGGACATTATTGTCAAACTAAAACAACATTAATCTGTAGTTAAGATATCTTTGTTGGCAGGAATAGTCACATCCTAATTTTAAACACAGTACACTTACCATTAGCTCTATCAGACAACACTTCAGGCGGAATACTAACATAAACAGTTCCATTAGTAAAGGTGGTGTTATCAAGGTCTCCTGGTTGAGGAAATGTTAAAGGATCTCCATCATTCACTGAGTATTGCTTTGATCTGATTGCTAAGTTATAGAAAGTTAAAATAATCACGATATAATGAGTACATGAATATGTATTATAACGCAAATCAATGTTAGAAATAAAGAGAGATAGACACACAAATCCAGAAAAATATCTGGACCAGCAGGGATTTGAACCCAGGACCTTCTGATTACTATACAGTCAGATGCTCTATCATCTGAGCCACTGGAGCCAGGTTGACTGAGGAAGAGCATTTCATAGACAATATGTACTACTTAGGTACAGGAAAATTCAGCTGAGTGTTTTTCCTTCAGCAGTACTAGTTGTGGTCAACAATACCACAACTAGTATTGCTGTGTATGTGTTATCACAACTTTTTTTCAGGTTGACTGATAAGACCAATTCCTCGATCCAAATTGGACCCATGCATAGCAAACTGTTGTGGGTGCATCGTCACATGCTATCCAGCTTGCTGGGATTTGTGGTTGTTGTAATAGTACTTGTGGTTCAACAGTTTGCGCAATCTGCAGATTGCTTGCCAATCTGCAGATTGCACGCATTCTGTGGATATTCAGTTTGTGCAACGCAATCTGCAGATTGTGCAAATTCCCAGATTGCGTGGAGCATATATCCCTTCATATGTACTCTTTCATGTATTATTATTCTTGTTTTGATTATTTCTTTGAAATGACTCGGTATAAAAATTGTTGGTGAATTGTTGGAAGTATATCATTTCATAGTTATAGCTATATACTTATGTAAGGTTGTTATGTATTAATATCACATACCCATATTTGATCTTCCGATTACAGTGAATTCACTCGCGAGAGAAAGATACAGACCATACCTTTCAATGTTGTCTAATAAGATTGTACTCCCAAGAGATGTATTACCCCCATCCTATAAACGTCAAAGAATTAAATTAATGATGTACTGATAAAATGATTTTTGAGATTCTTACATCATAATTAACTACAACCAGTATTCTGCCCACACTGGTCGTGAATAACCACCACTCAGCATGAATTAACCACCTCTCAGATGATCATGAGTTAACCACCACTCTGATAATACATGTATAGGCTACTGAGACAGTGTTTAAGTATACACTGGATAAAATAGCACTAAATACAAGTTGGAATTCAACCACCACTCTAAATATCCTGGGCAGAATACTGACAACTATTAAATGACCGGACATATCTGGGATCAGTATACATTGTACAATGCTCTTTCTCTTATTAACAGCACATGGGTGACTGGCTAACTGGCATTGACATTTTAAGCAGTAGAAACATTAATAGTTAATTCACACATAGCCTTGTACCCAAGCTCTTAAGATAACAGAGAAAAAGATCCTGAATTCAACTGTTTGTGCATTTTAATTTGTCAGATATATGGGGCATCTGTGAACTATCATAATCTTTACGTTTCAGTTTAGCTGAAAATAGGTAAAGGTCATTCACGTTCACTATGACCTCAGAAAAATGTTCATAACTTTAGGTTAGAATGACTAACAATCTTTTTATCTTTACAGTACGTATAATCATGTATTATCTATTTTGTGTATGCCAAATTTGAATCAAGTATTGAGTTACAGTATACTCTTTTGACATTAAACTATACATTACATTACATATAAAGTCATCACATTATGATTTTGAGGACATCATGAATGTGAACAGAGTATACATATACTTAATATGGCTGTTTCTGTACAGATATCCTGATCCTGTTCCAAACCAGGATCAGACCTTGGCCATGTTATTGTGTACTACAAACTATCACACTTTTTAGTGACCATGTGTTAGCTGTACATTAATTAATTAGCACATGAGCAAACAGTTAAATCTATACTCTTTTTCTCTACCATCTTAAAAGTGCCTGGGTACGACACTGATGCAAAATCATTTTAAATATTGCAAAGAAATACAATCTTTTAAGCAGGTACAGAAATGATTCTATAAAAGATAAAGCACTGTACAATATAAAGATGATGATAGCTCATTTCTATCCACAGTGATAAAATAATTATGTGATGTAATTATATTAATTACAGACAGGAAAACATCTTTGTTTTGTGAAACTACAAGTACATGTACAAGTAAATGTCACATCCTTTACAAAAGAACTCACAACTTGAAGGGCATTCCATCCATTCGACTGGTTTGACTCCAATAGATTGTTAAATATATCATATACAGGCTAAAGAGAGAGAGAGAGAGAGAGAGAGAGAGAGATTATATACTTATGTGTAGTTTATTTACTCAACGGACTGATACATGTACATACAAATTTACTGTTTCACATATAAGTATTCCCCTTAAAACTGTCAATCAATGTGCACAGTGGAACCATAATGCAGACACCACTGAGACTAATGCAAATGGCCTGATTATAGAAGGTGGCCTTAATTCATAAGGAATACCTTAAATAAAAATGGCTGTCCATACATTATAAATTACAAATGAGACAATAAAAAGACATTAAAGTCACGAAATGGACAAAAAAGATCCGTCTGAAAAAATTGCCTGCTTTATTGTGTGTGTTCGATTTTAGGATGTGTCTGGAGAGAGAGGTTCCTTCTAATTGTAAAGTTTAAAGAACATGCCATGCCCCAACATACATATAGTTCTAATATGTTACGTACAATGCCACTATTCATGTACTTATACTTCCTATATGGAGAACACTATATACTATGTACATGCAGTTGGAAACTATCACTAATATATATAAAACTGATTTCGTCACATCTACGCTAAAGGGTTTCATTTAGGGGAAAGGGCATTTCGTCCCTTTGCTACAATCTTGTCTACACGCTCTTGGAATGAGGTTGCCAATAGGCACAGCACAATAACCCTGTCTGTTGCACGCTAAATTCAATTTTTATCCTCTCGACAAATTCTAAATGAAGGTCTACCTAAACACTACAAATAAATAGCTGTCAGTTTAGCTAAATTTACAGTCATGTAGATTTTAATGATGAAATGTATGAAAATGGTTTGTTTAATTCAGATAGAGGTTAGTAATCCACTAACAGCTAACAATACTGTTTGCCTATCTAAAGGTCATTCCCATTCATCACTACATCAAAAATAATTATATTTTGAACTTTATTTTATCATTCCAGTTCTTTTTTGTATATCTGAAATTTCAATCCAATGCTTTGTTATTGAGTTCAGAATATAATCATGTATTAATCTTATGACATACATGTACATTATATTTCATATAAAGTCATCACATCCTGATGTTGAGGTCATCATGAATGCAAACAGACTTTAGACAAAGCAGTACAACAGTTACCTCCCACATTCTATTCAAACTTTGCAAACTTACTAAATCACTAACAGTAACAGACACATTTGTATCATTTTCTAAACTGTAAAACAGTAGATCTATAACACCTTGCACTATTACATTTGTAGTGTTAAGAGCAGCAGGAAGGAGAGAGTCAGCACCAGGAGAAGATTGAGAAGATAGTACAACAAGCTCTTGTGTTACTTCAGCAGCCTGTGTGATTTGTGATTCTATACCTTCAGTAGAAGCAAATATTTCATTGGCCTAATTAAATAACAAATATATAGTAAATGATAACACACAAACATTTCAAAATATTTTTAATTAATGTAATACATGAAGATTCACTTTTGGTGCAATGCAGTGATGTAGGAACCAATTAAGGAGGTGCTGAGTAACACCCAAGACCAATTTTCCCAAGGGTGGTATACTGATGCCACATCCTTTAGTAATAGCTTAGTTTACAAAAATTATTAATTTCTTGTATGTTGTGATGGCCAAAGTAAGTGTAAAGAAGAAACTGAAATACAAAGAGAAAACTCAGAGCCAGAGGAATAGACAATTATACTGTGACGTCACATGTACATAAATGATTTCTGGATAATTGCCCCTGGATTAAGCCAAGGGTAACTATGCAAACAGATTGTATTGAAGTCAATGGAGTAACTTAGGCCTGGAGGGAGATATAGGTATGCGACAAGAAGCAGCTGAAAGCTCATCTTTCCCACTTCTAAATGATGCTAAGGGTAACCACATGACAACTCCAGAGGCCATGCCACTCCCGGAAGTAGTGATTACAGTCGTTATTCTCCATTGACTTCAATACAATCTGTTTGCGTAGTTGCTCCCCCCCTGGTTTAATCCACAAACAATTAGCATACTAAGTATACTACCATATACATGTATGCTTACACATAGCATGAGCCATTATGAATACTGTATACATGGAAATATTGACGATGGTAAATATTGACAGTTTGCTGTTCACAGTGTAATTGATGAATTAAATTTTGACAGTTAACCACAGATGTCATGCATTTTTGAAGTCCATTGATATTTTTCAACCATATTTCTACATAAGACAGCTATACTGCATTTGCTTTAAGCTAGTGCAAAAATCGAAGCTATACAAGTAACTAATCCAAAGTTATAGACGATTGAATTGACAAAGACGCTAAGTGTGGGTGTTGGCACTGACTACTGAACTTCAAACTCGTCTCGTTGCTTTCCTCCAATAAACGAAGCACGATTTTGGTATCTATAACCAACTACCTTTCGGTAAACGTTTAGATTGCGCAATGCGCATTTGTGAAGTAATTGGTGAATTTTAATTTGACGGTTTGAACCCAAAAACTCCAAACCGCCAAATAAAAAACACACATCAATATTTCCACGTATACTGTATTGATTTACACCATAACAGAGCTTCATCTTGGTTTGAGCGATATCAGTAGTATGCGTAAAAGTTAACATAATTACATATATGACTTTCAACACAAACTAATGGTCCCTTTTCATGCATACTCAAGTAACTGCTAGTCGAGGTTTTGCTGTATTTTATAATTATAAAAATACTATTATTAATTTTGCATTGACTAAAATTAATGTAGTGATTATAAAAGCTTGGATTAAGAATTTCTGAGCCACACCTAAAATGCCAAATAATATAATTCTTACCATGTACCAATTTTTGCGATTATTACATTAGTTGCTAAAATCTCTAAAATTAGTACATGCAATTAATTAAGGTACATGTATAGCCTACCTGATCCAGTAAATTTTGATACTCTTCTGGTAAACAGTTGAGTATGTAAGGGTCATCCCATTCACTGTTTTCAAGACAAAGCCTAGTGGCTGTCCCTGGAATAATATTAACAGTTTGTGAAGTCACAAAGTTACACATCATAATTACAGCATCAGCAAGGCTAATGTATATTATAAATTCTCTTGTATAGGCAATGTACATGTTTACAAGCAATAGAGTTTCCATTACTGATACACTGCTTATATCTACCTATTCAGATACCTATACTACATGTACTATTGTGTATAGTCTATGTATAGGTAATACAGTTTCCTATACTGATACACTGCTTATATCTTAATATAGACACCTATTCAGATACCTATACTACATGTACTATTGTGTATAGTCTATGTATAGGTAATACAGTTTCCTATACTGATACACTGCTTATATCTTAATATAGACACCTATTCAGATACCTATACTACATGTACTATTGTGTATAGTCTATGTATAGGCAATACAGTTTCCTATACTGATACACTGCTTGTATCTTAATATAGACACCTATTCAGATACCTATACTACATGTACTATTGTGTATAGGCTATGTATAGGTAATACAGTTTCCTATACTGATACACTGCTTATATCTTAATATAGACACCTATTCAGATACCTATACTACATGTACTATTGTGTATAGTCTATGTATAGGCAATACAGTTTCCTATACTGATACACTGCTTATATCTTAATATAGACACCTATTCAGATACCTATACTACATGTACTATTGTGTATAGTCTATGTATAGGTAATACAGTTTCCTATACTGATACACTGCTTATATCTTAATATAGACACCTATTCAGATACCTATACTACATGTACTATTGTGTATAGTCTATGTATAGGCAATACAGTTTCCTATACTGATACACTGCTTATATCTTAATATAGACACCTATTCAGATACCTATATTACATGTACTATTGTGTATAGTCTATGTATAGGTAATACAGTTTCCTATACTGATACACTGCTTATATCTTAATATAGGCACCTATTCAGATACCTATATTACATGTACATGTACTATTGTGTATAGTCTATGTATAGGCAATACAGTTTCCTATACTGATACACTGCTTATATCTTAATATAGACACCTATTCAGATACCTATATTACATGTACTATTGTGTATAGTCTATGTATAGGTAATACAGTTTCCTATACTGATACACTGCTTATATCTTAATATAGGCACCTATTCAGATACCTATACTACATGTACTATTGTGTATAGTCTATATATAGGTAATACAGTTTCCTATACTGATACACTGCTTATATCTTAATATAGACACCTATTCAGATACCTATACTACATGTACTATTGTGTATAGGCTATGTATAGGTAATACAGTTTCCTATACTGATACACTGCTTATATCTTAATATAGACACCTATTCAGATACCTATACTACATGTACTATTGTGTATAGTCTATGTATAGGTAATACAGTTTCCTATACTGATACACTGCTTATGTCTTAATATAGACACCTATTAAAATACCTATACTACATGTACTATTGTGTATAGTCTATGTATAGGTAATACAGTTTCCTATACTGATACACTGCTTATATCTTAATATAGACACCTATTCAGATACCTATACTACATGTACTATTGTGTATAGTCTATGTATAGGCAATACAGTTTCCTATACTGATACACTGCTTATATCTTAATATAGACACCTATTCAGATACCTATACTACATGTACTATTGTGTATAGGCTATGTATAGGCAATACAGTTTCCTATACATAGCCTATAAAGAGGGATATACCAACCTCCCTACACTTAGTACATGTAGCTGGTGATGAGTTTAGAATAAATGTAAGATCAATATGGGTAATGCAACTGCAGTATGTGTTCCTCTTCATATGCTATACATTTACGTACATAATTATACACCATAATTTATTCATCTACCTTGAGATCCTTCTGGACATGGTTGTGTATCACTCTCACCAGCTATTGTGTTAGCCCATTCTATACCCCATGCAGAATCAACATCTAATGAACACCCATTGAAATCTATGAGGTACAGATAATCATAATTATGTATAATTTAGTGTTGTGTTATAACTATAACTATAACTAAAGCCCCTTTTAGTAAGGTATTGTGAATTTTAGTTAACTAAACTACATGTATAACTACATTCAGGTGTACTGCAATAACTAAAATGAAAATTGGCCAATATTGGGCACTTTTATTTAGTTAACTAAAACTAAAACCCTTTTAGTAAGCCTAATATTACCTTTGTTAATTGAACTACAACTGAACTAAATTTTGATAAACTAGAATACTATAACTATACCTAAAAGTGGTCATTATTGTCAAACTAAAACAACATACAGATCATATTTCACTGGTGCCCGGACTGGTTGGGGAGCTGGAGTTTCTTACTGTATCAACAGTTTAAATATTCTTGTTTAAAAATTAAAAAGCAACACAAATTTGTTTTTACGAATATATGCAGTTATACTACCACAATTACTTATAATGACGTTTGTCAATATAGCACTATCCCAAGTGTCCAGCAGAAACATCTGGATAAAACAATATTTTACCAGCAGGTTGTGCATTTTGTCTGGACAAAGTCTCACAAACAAGCATTGTACCCATTTATGGCTTATGGGATATAGAAATAACCCACTAGGCCACGACTGTTATTGAGTTATAATTAACCTCAGTGTGAGGTTATACTGTTCTTATTTATTCTCATAACTAATCAGACAATTTGTTCATTCAAATTCAATTTTGTCTGGACAAAAAGGCAAAATGTTCGGAAAATGGCCAATTGCTGGACGTTATTTCGAGCACTGCTACACCCCTCCGCCTATTTTATCTACTATGGTGATAGCTTAACTGAATACAATGTGTGTCTATCATGTACCTCGTATGGAGTGTTTGATACATTTTGAATCTGAGCCAAATAGGCTCAGCAATGGTTAGTGTGTATGCCACTGGAAATACATCTTGAGCCAATTAACAACAGTTAATGCTGTTAGTGATAATATAATCATAATTAACTGTTCCACTGGCCTAAAGAGAGAACTATGCAATGCCAAATTATAAGCTCTTTGGGCCAATCGTGCGCCATTTGAGCTTATCAAAATCACTGACCTGGTATAATGCGACAGGCATCAGGGTCTTGATTGGGATTGTATAGATAAGGGCAATTGTCCTGTGGCAATGAAATAACATAATGTAATAATAATTCTTTACATGTATGCACATCATATACACATACATGTATTTATTTACACATACACACCACAAATTAGGGCTGGAACAGATACCCGATTATCCGGATAATTATCTGCAAACTAAACATCCAGATCTGTTTCTTTGTATCGGGATACTCATTTAATATTTGCATATGTGGAGAAACCAAACACAACACGCAGTTGATTACAGCAAAAAGGTGAGGTATTTTAAGTCATGAATCTTTAGAGCAATTATCCGGGTACCTGACCATTATTGTAAACGAATATCCAGATTGTAAAAGACAGGATTCGTTCCAGCCCTACCACTATACACACCATTATAAATGATGTACACGTTCACAACATACATGTATATGCACATACATGTACATGTTCACAACATATATGCACATGTTTACAACATACATGTATATATTCATAACATACATGTACGTATATACAATTATACATGCACATACATGTACATGTTCACAACATACATGTACATGTTCACAACATACATGTACATGTATATATTCATAACATACATGTATATACACATACATGTACATGTTCACAACATACATGTACATGCACATACATGTACACATTCACAACATACATGTACCACGGGTGTGGAAATAGTGAGCCAATTGCCGGATATTTTGGCACCTATTTTCATCACTCTTGTCCTGCTCCTCATATACTTTGTATACAGTTCAATTTACCAGACATTCACTAGATTTATTGGACAATTTCCTGCATGACTGGCTGTTTCCACACCACTGACATGCACACAGGCAATTCACATCATAATTATACATGTACATTGTACATGTATATCACAATAGGCACTACATGGTCTGATAAGAAGTACTAAATGTATAAAAGTGACTACAAGGAGAAGAAGTCTCTCTTAACTATATACATGTGGTTAATTTGAGATCAGTTCACAATTCTTACCTTTATGCAATATTTCTCAGTATTCTCAGTTGTACAGTTAATCCCTAGTGCTATGTCAGGATATAAATCACCATCACTGTCAATAGTACACAACTGACCATCACCAACATATGGTGTTTGACACTGTTGATAAATAATAAGATACTTTATCACAATATAGTTACCATGGAAACAAAGTTTCCATACAATTTAATGAGAAATTTAAATTCAAATTGAAATGAAGTAAATTAAAATTGAAGTAGTGGTTGCTACAACTTTGAGCTGGCTCTGCCATGACTGTCAATTTCTAGCTCCATCCCTTTCATTTTTCATCAACGTGATTGAAGCCACGAAACTGTTTTCTAATTTCTTCTTGATTTGAACCCTGCTGTGTACTCTTAGTAGGACTTGGAGTGTATGTTTTTACTCACACATACATATATAATATACTCTCAGTATAATAATTGTAATAATTATCATTACTGTCTGAAGTTATTTTCATGTCAGTGACTAATGAATCGTTCTTGTTTCCAAAATCACACTTGTGGTGAGGGTTCCGCACTGTTAGTGCATTCATTAATTTTGTATTGAAACTATAATTTCTAACCAAATGAGGTTTTAATAATTGATTAACTTTTATTATGTTATACTATGCTATTTATCATACACCAGGGACACCAAGGACACTACAGGCACCTGGGATACCACAGGCACCTCACTAAAAGGACACTAAGGCACCTCAGACGACTACTATATAAATAGTATAATTATAAGTAGTACTATAGTGCTGATTTCTTGATTCTTATATGAAGTAACAACTGGGATAATATTAATCACCTGACATGATTCAGTATTGCACTGACAAGGACTTTGGCTTGAAGAACTTGAACACAAAGTCACAATATTCCCCTGATCAGTTAATCCTTGTTGACAAGGACAAGAACCTAACAGAAACAATGGATACACAAACCACATCAAACAGGGCATATTTTATATTGAAACAATTGTAAGAGTGAATGTGTTTTAGTAGTGTATGTTTGTCATCAAAGACTAAGTTTACGTTACCCAAACCTACGTACACTAACCCACCTCTAATTCAACCACATAATCATATTCTTGAGATTTTGATGGCAATGTTGGTCATAAATGTGATGAAAAGTCATAATTTTTACACTTACTTGCTGTTTCAAATACATATAGCCCACTGCTACGAGGTTGAGTAGTAAATTCACCAAATTCGTTTGAAGATTGTAATCTCGACAGTACTTCAAAAAGACCAGTAATAATAGTATCATCTAATATTAGAAAGTTGACACCAAAGTCAACAACCATTGTGGATGGAACTATTGATTTTATGTTGACTGTTGAGTAGGATACGTTGAAGCTTTCTAGTAGACCTCTCATCTGAAATAGTGAATAGTAAAATGTCATTTAGTGTGAATAACTACATGTACATATGGAGTTTTAAAGTGGCAATTGTCATCAGTCCAGTGGTGTGGAAATAGCCAGTCATACAGGACATTGTCTGATAAATCTAGTGATTGTCAGGTAAATTGAAAATGAACTGTATACAAAGTATATGGGTAGTAGGACAAGAGTGATGAAAATATGTCAAAATGTCCGGCATTTGGCTCAATGTTACCACACCTCTGCATCAACGCACATGAAATAAGGACACCCCTGTATTAAAGGGATGAATAATATAATGGAACCCAACCTAGTCTGGCGTTACCGCCCCTTCGCTTGGAGGAGGAAGGGTCTGGGGACAAGCGCATTTCGTACTTGTACAAGCTGCAGAATATTTGCAGACCAATCAGATTGCCTGAATTCAAGAGCTCACTTAAACAACCCCACCTAGGAAATTCACACCTTTCTTTAAAGAGTTCTTTCCATATATTTAATACATCAATAGAAAAGGGGCTATCTAGTAAACGATGATCAGAACTTCGTGAAGATATATCGTCTCCACAACCGAAATAAATCATAATGATTATTGTAAATTCTCCACGTGTGTGGGCAATATTCAAGTAGCCCCACCTTAATCAACATTCCAGCTTGTACAAGTACGACATGCGCTTGTACCCAGACCCTTACTCCTCCAAGTGAAGGGGTGGTAACGCCAGACTAAACCCAACCCTCATGAAATAACCACAGTTCTCTATTAAAGGGATATATGTAATACAGTAGAAACATCTATTCCAACCCTCATGAAATAAGCACAGTCCTCTATTAAAGGGATGTGTAATACAGTAGAACCATCTATTCCAACCCTCATGAAATAAGGAGACACTTTTTCTAAACTGTGATTACATTTATGCCTGAAATGAAATGAGGACAATCTGACTAATCATGACAGTTATATATTTGTCACAAGGTTGTCTGGAATAGAGTGATTCCACTGTAAGTGATACAACAAAACTAAAGTATGTATCTAAAACATTATATTGCATGTAAATGTACCTTAAGCCTAACTACAGTATTAATTACATCCACTAAATTTAGTGATTTTTAAATGCTCAGATTTTGCATGAATTTATTTTAGAAGCACAACATGTACATGTATGCATAATAGGTTGATCATGAAAATTTTAATATAATTTTTAGCATGTACTAATTTTAGTGATTATTATGTTTGTCGCTAAAATTAGTCCACGCAATTAAAAGTAGACTTAATGTAACTAACTGTAGTCTCCAAGATAGTCCTGTTATTCTGAACATCAATGTCACCTTCAAGGACTACAGATATACTTGCAAAGCTACTGACATTTTCTCTCAGAGTACAGTTTGTGAAATCAACCACACTCCATGTACCAGTATAGAAACATTCTCTTGTTAATGATAGACCAGGAACAAATTGATCACCAGCTTGTTGACATGAAACAGTTGAGTAAGTGTTGGCTTTAGTCTCATTCCATAAAATACCACCTTCATACACTGTACCACACGCTATAGTTGGATAATATAATTAGTACTCATCTTGACAAGGACAGTATAAATGCTTATAATTATCATTTTACAGAGCTGTTCAGTAATTCTAAAATTAAAATAATTATAATCACAGTGCTCATGATAACTTTTGAGAGTAATTTACATAGTAGGATTCATGTACCATAGTTGCAGTTATTTTTGCGGGTCCAAATTTTCATGTTTTTATACAAAGTGCTACCAGTAAAAATTTCATGATTTCATTTTTTTGCATTCTTTAGTCTGACACACCCTCACACTTCACATGTGCTGGTGAGAAAAAAGAACTTTAAAGAAAACGAAGCAGTTGGAGAATGACTACTTACTTCACAATAGAAGCAATGATTAGAGGTTACCACGTACATATATAAGGATATTTGGGAGAGTTCTGTTAGAGAGATTCTGGAAAATTGAAGAAAATAATAGACACGATTCTCATGCTGTAGCAACAGTTACACTGGAACAATTGTTGGTCATGTACCTCGAAAGACAGCTTTGATATATACGTAGGCCCCTTCGGATCAGGTAAGTCTTGGGTTTCAACTCACTTGAAATAACTGTAGATACTAGATAGACATCTTCACACATTTCCAACATGTGGTATGAAATGGAAAGAAATTATGCACACTAGCTTGTTATAACTGCTTTTAGGTTTAAAATTAGACAAATTAGAAAAACCAGGTTAAAGTTTTGCAGCGTAAATTCTCTCACAAAATTTAGTGAAAATCTTCACTTTGCTAAAATAACTGCAACTGTGATATTAAATGGTAATATGTTATCAATTTGACCAGAAATAGATATTTTGATATAACTATTTTTGATCAGACATGAGGCATTGATCTGATGTCTGGCTGTTAATATGACTGCTGTATTTATTAGCATAGATGCAATGTATAATAATTATAGTGCGAAGTATTTGTCCCTTTTTGACCCCCACCCCTCCACACTAAAATCTTGTCCCCCCCTCCTTGCAATATCAAACCTGCTCAGTAAATATTTGTCTGAAAATGCTCTAGAATTGATCTCAGAGAGTCTAAAATTAACATTTTCCTGGAGAAGCATGCCCCACATCCCCCCTAGTTGGCCATGTGCATACACACATATATAGATGGGGGCTTAACACCCCTTTATTTCGCCAAATACCTATTTTGCCCCCCTTGGCAACTTTTCTGAATGCAGCACTGATGACTGGCTGTTTCCAGTTTCCACTTATGTTATTTTAGTATGACAATAAACACCACTTTTAGTTTTCAGTTATACTATCACAATGACAGTTTTCTGAAAAATCAGATATAGTTGATTAACTAAAATAACATTAGACTAACTAAAAGGATTTCAGTTTTAGTATTAGTTAACTAACTAAAAGTGCCCATTATTGGCCATTTTCCATTGTAGTTAGTTATAGTTTAGTTTACTCGATTTAGTCACGTACACCTATACTATATATAATGACTCACTGATTGGTGTAACCACTGGACATGGTGTGCATTCAAAAAAGGATTCAGACTCAATTGTAGAACTTGCCCCTCCTAAATCCTCACAGCATTCTTCAAAACTGTTTACAGTTCCCAAAAATTCTCCACTGCAGGACTTCTTAATGTAGTCACTGTAACAGAATATTCGTGGTGGCCCTGCATGTTAGATTATACGGAGTGATACGTTACCACACATACCATTATTATACTAAACTCATGGCATACTGTCAGCGCTTGAAATAATGTCCAGCAATTAGTAATTCCAGACATTTTGCCTCATTGTCTGGACAAAATTTGCATTTGTCTGGATAAACTATCTGATTAGTTATAATATATATATACAATGTATGTACAATGAACTAAGAACAGTACCCTCGCAGTGAGGTTAATTATTAGTCAAGAGCAGTCATAGCCAGGTGTGTTACTTCTACATCTCATTAGTTATTTTCCAGACAAAATCCACAACTAACTTGCTAGTTACATATTTGTTTTGTCCAGTTGTTTCTGCTGGACAGTTACAAAAACTATTTCAAGCACTGACTGTATCTATCTGGTTAAAAGTATAATTGACAGACAAGCACTGTCCCTAGTAAGTGTGTAGAAACTTCAACCAACAGCTGTTATATAGGTAGCTCAAAATACTAAACTCGTGCTCGAGCTACTGTACAGTACTACAGAGAAGCACTGTCCAGTAAGCTTGTAGAAACTTCAACTAATAGCAGATATACCTGAATCTTTAAAAAGCAAGAAGATAGGAAAAACAAATAAACGCAATAGGTTGTTTGGGTTTCTGATGAGAAAGTCAGCAATGACTCCACATAGCAATCACAGGAATACTTTTATATCTTGTTCTCTATTAATGCAGTCATGAATGCGATTACATGTATAGTATAATGCATCAGTATAGCATTGTGGGATATCTACATATTTTTTTTACAAGTGTTTTGACCAAATGTGGCTTCACGAGGAAACTAGAATAGCACAAGTTGCTAATATTAACCAGCTCCCCGGGACCGATGGCTTTACATCCCCTCTGAAGGATGCGGTGATAAATACCTCCTCATTTTTGAGGGTAGAGCTGAGTACACTCATAGGTGAGAAAAAGCCTGACCCTGCAACCTTTCGATTGCAGGCCAGCACTTTAACCAGCAGGCCACTAGAACCTCCAAGACTGGAATTGGCTAATAATGACATAAATGTTAGCTACTATACTAAAACTAACCTACATATTTCAGATATATGTATATGTGACTCAGTGCAGATAAGAAAATCGGAAATAATAATTTTGTGAAACGATTACTTTTAAAAACTCACTATTCAATCATTTTGCAAAGGAAGTTAACTAAATCGGAATCTAGGTGGAGCTATAGTTGATCTATATGGGCACCAACTTTAGTGGGTTTTCTGTACAAAATTAGCTGATAGCAAGAATTAAAGTAAATGTTACACAACATTATTATTTCCCCAGCAAAGATTTTGATAAGCTCATAAGGCATTGGCCCAAAGAGCTTCTTATTTGGTACTGCACAGTTCTCTCTTTGGACCAGATCGTGCAATTAATTATGATTATATTATCACTACCAGCATTGAAGGATTGTTAGTTGGCTCAAGATGTATTCCCAATGGCACAGATACATGTACTAACCAGTGTTGAGCCAATCTGTGCAACACTTCAAAACATAACTGATCTTCTCATCCACTTTCACATATAATAATAATAATATTATAATTAGACAGAAATTTGTCTTCTGCATACAAAACAAGTTAGCTAATAAAATTAAATCAAGACTTCTTAATGTGAACTTACGTTCTGTTACAGTGACATTGATGTTCTGAGAAATTATAATCTCCTCATTGACCAACAAATTACATGTGTAGATTCCAGAATCAAAAAGAGAGGCATGATATAACGACAGATTATTGTTATATGGAGATGGAAACAGACAAGCATCCTGTGCGTTGCGTTTTTTTGGACAGCCATACCCTTCAATGGTAACTCCATTGTGTTGCCATAAAATAACAAACTGTCCTTCAGAAGGTGTACATGAAAGCATAAGACTACTTCCAGCAAACACTTCATATTCCGTATGTGATGGAATGAGCTCTGGAACTGTTGACAGTAATGGAAAATGTTTCAAGATACAAGATTATGAATTGTTTATCTATAGTGGTTTGTACAAGATGTTTGTACTAATAATACACTTTATACATGGTATATAACATACATGACTATATGTACGTACGGCACATTACATGCATGTATGAATGTAGTCACTGTATGTATGTATATGTATGACTGTATGGATATATATGTGACTCAATTCATGAATACCACACTTGCGGGTCAATAATTTGAACAAATGCTTATCTTTAATTAATTAATTAATTAGTTAACCCTTAGAGGACTGATATCACATATATGTGACATTTGACCCCTATGCAGTTAGCTGTACTCCTTGTTGTATGACTGCTTGTATTAATTTTCATAATGACTATGCATCCTGATTTAGCTCTCAGATTGCATCGGAAGCAATCTCAGAGAATCCAAATTTCAAATTTCCCCCAACCTCCCTAAGATGACGCATCCTTGCAATCATGCATCCAACAGTCTTCAGCCCCTCCATTAGCTGTCTCCTCCCCTGCTGTTAGAGTAACTGAGTCAGTAACATAATAACATTCCTCAGTTTTCTAAACTATAGGTCACATTCATGTGGTGTATACAACTCACCTTCTACTGTTAGAGTAACTGAGTCAGTAACATAATAACATTCCTCAGATTCCCCATACTCGTCACAGTAAGCTACATTTCAAAATAATAACGGGAGTGAATTTTTATAGTTACATACATTATGTTTTAAATAGAGTTGCATCTATACACTTAATTTCAAAATCAAAATTGCTAATATTCGGATCCCATCCGATATCATTGTCTGTGTGAAATACCGATGTTGGAAAAACTATGTGAAGGAAACATAAATAATGCTGTTCGTAAAAATAACAATAGCAAATGTGGGGTACAGCAATTAGCGATTCATGAATATGCAAAAGCTCCAAAATTTACTGTTCATGACAGTATTCCTTTGCATAATTTCCCTGGCATACGGTATCTCTTTCACATATGGGCATATTGTTAATTTTTCAAATGTTTTCTGTGCCATTCATTTCTTCCACTTTTTATTCAACCCAAATTCATTATGGGCACATACAGGTTTGCTATTATCAATATGCACATTAAGTATATCCATATTATATTTCTGCAGTTAGACAATAGCATAATCTGTAAAGCTTTAAAAATATTGTGTATTTTCTATGTATACAATGTAGGTAATACAGTTTCCTATACTGATACACTACTTATGTCTTAATATAGGCACCTATTCAGATACCTATACTACATGTACTATTGTGTATAGGCTATGTATAGGTAATATAGTTTCCTATACTGATACACTACTTATGTCTTAATATAGACACCTATTCGGATACCTATACTACATGTACTATTGTGTATAGTCTATGTATAGGTAATACAGTTTCCTATACTGATACACTGCTTATGTCTTAATATAGACACCTATTCAGATACCTATACTACATGTACTATTGTGTATAGGCTATGTATAGGTAATACAGTTTCCTATACTGATACACTACTTATATCTTAATATAGACACCTATTCAGATACCTATACTACATGTACTATTGTGTATAGGCTATGTATAGGCAATACAGTTTCCTATACTGATACACTGCTTATATCTTAATATAGACACCTATTCGGATACCTATACTACATGTACTATTGTGTATAGTCTATGTATAGGTAATACAGTTTCTGATACACTGCTTATATAGACACCTATTCAGATATCTATACTAAATTACACCAAGTCGAAATTGAGCTTATTACAGTTGATGTAATATTGCTATGGCAACGAAATATTGTAATGCAATTACCCAAGTCACACTGATATTCTTTGATTCAGTTCACACATACAGCGTGATTATTGGAGTGATTGAATTCATAGCAGCACACACTGATGAAATTAAAACTATGAATTTATAATGAGTTCAGTTTCAATTAACATGATTTTAATTTAACAGTCAAACCTAATCTTGCAGTATAATTTCCAGCATGTCTTGGTAGCACTGCATCCAAATCTAGCACAAATTCAAAACAAGCAGAGTTTTCATCGTTATAGTCACATTCTTCCTCTGCATACAGTGTTTGATTCAGTCCACTCTCTGTTGTAAACAACACTGGCAATTCATATATTCCATAATTACTGCCTCCTTGACTATCTTCCGCAGCTATAAATGTAATTAATATCTCTTGACCAAGAAATGCGTTTATCACCGGTGGAGAAACAGCTCTGATAAATGGATTCTCTGTAGTATAGATAGATTATGCTGTGCATACAATAATGACAAATGAATCTCCAAGTCTGCATACATGTATCCATTATTTAGAAACTTCAGAGATAAACATGTGAGACCACATGGATAACTAAATCAGTCACTTGAGAAGAATTAATTTTGTCAAAAGCTTTTAAACAATGAGGCAATGATGTTTCTAGTAGCTTATAGTGCTGGATACTGATACCAATATAAGTGACAATGCCTCAAGCTAATATAGTCAATATGAGTTTCCTCTGGATCTAATGGCATAATATTATGGCCATACATCGAAAAATCATAAATATTTTTATGGCCTGTAGGCTCATCCCTATGATTGCTTTCCCACGAGTTTTATTTATATATATGTTTGTGTCACTTAGGCGAGTATGCATTGTATACGTAGTTAAGGAAGTTGCGTCATTCTGCCGGACTCAGTCAATTAATGGGCGTGGCACATAATAGAATGCATGCTGGAGCTCCACAGACGAGGTACAATATATTCCTAAAGTTCTACAAGAACCTCTAAAAAGTAAAGGTATGTAATTAAAATAATAAAGGATGTTATGTTTCATACATGAGAATGTCAGCCATGATTACTGAATGTTGAAAACCACAAAGCAATCATAGGAATACTTTTTCTCTATATATCTTGTTTTAATGTTTAAGATTTAGCGATTACAGAGAATATTCCACTCAACAAAAGTGATTATACGTTCCATTCCAGATTAAAACCAAAAATCAAAAGAGTTTGACAAAATTATTATTTTCCTAGTGACTGATTTTCTAAAGTTCTGTCATCCACAGTCACATACGATGTGGAAATATTGATGGTGTTTTTTTATTTGGCAGTTTGGTGGTTTTGGATTCAAACTATCAAATTAAAATTCGCCAAATAGTTCACGAATGTGCATGCAGATTCTAAACGTTTTCTCTACTGAGAAATATAGAACAACTGTCTGATATTGTCCTTGGACGTGTCCAAAACAAAGTAGTCTCCATTTCTCCTTCCACTGCTAAGAACTTCCAGTGATAACATTAAAATGGAAAAGCTGTCTACAGTATATTTTACACATAAAACACAAATCCTCAGTCACGCCCACATAATAAAATTTAATTGCTAATCGTCAGAATTTAATTTGTCAATACTCTGTGAACAGCAAACTGTCAATATTTACCACCCTCAATATTTCCACATATACGGTAATTATAATCTATACAGAACGTCTGAAATACACAATGTAACATACCAATAGTTACAATAAATTTTATGAAAATTCCAGTAATGGAGGATTCACATCTATATTCTCCGCTGATAGCATCAGACACAAAAGCATTCAGTCTCAATTCATATGAATTTGTCAGTGATATATACAAATCTTCATCATCTAGCTCATCTATTATAACAGTCTCTCCTGGACTGTCAAAAAATTCAACCTTCCAGAGAGGATCATGGTTTCCTTGTACAGTAGTACAAGTTGCTAGGAAGTCATGAGACTCATAATCAAGATTTCGTTTACTGTCATCAAGTGGAAAGGAGTTAACAATGGAATTATTTTTGATGATGTTGTAAGCGTGATCATTTTCCACAGAAATATCATCTAATGGGAGATAATACATAATTACATAACGACAAAGAAATGTATGAACATGAACTATACATAGTACTGCACACTAATGGTCATTCACATTCACCATGACCCAAGACAAATGTTCACAGCTTTAGTTTGGAATGATCAATGACATTTAATCCTGCACCATTTTCATATAATTATCCATCAATTCATTGATAATAGCATATTTTCTAACATTGTATTCATAACAGTAATACTGTAAGTATATATTACTTATTTAATGGCTATGTCATGACGTACATCATTTCAATCCATTGTTCTGTTAAGTTACAATATAATATTTAGCTATACACTTTAGTACATTATAAAGTCATCATAGCTTACTTTTGTGGTAAAATGTGAAACTTTATAATTAAATATTTAATGTAATTAAATTATATATGCAAGTAGGTGTAAAATGGTGTAAAGTAACATTAATTATTATAGTCAGGGGTGTGGAAACATTGAGCTGTCTGCCAAACATTTTGACCTATTTTCATCACTCTTTCCTGCTCCCTATATACTTTGTTTATTTACCAGACACTGTGCTGCATGACTGGCTGTTTCCACACCACTGCATATACACAGATATGAATAGCTGCTTGAACATTCCTCCAATTACAATTCATGCTACATACACAAATGCAATTATATTAAACTCACATTGCCTGATGTATAAATACACAGTTTGAGGGTTAGTCAGTGCATCACTGGTGCCATCTTGAAATCCACATGCAAATTGGAGCTGGTCATAACTTCCACTATCAACATCATAATAAAATATTTCGCCATTATCAAATGTTTGTGTAGTGACGTTGAATCTTATGTCATGATCCAAAACAGGTGGAGAGAATACAAATCCTGGCTCATCATTCAAAGGTGCATATTCTTCATAAATTCTATAGAATTAAAGTTGTCAACATAATATGCAAAATGCAGGAAGCACTTTGTAAGTTAGTCTTGTATACATCAGTTTGTTCAAGGAAGCCATATAGTTACACATATTACAACACAAATGTAATAAGACAGTCTATTTCCAAATCCGGTGGGTAATAATACAAATATGTCTTGGCTGTGTAGAGAGACCAAAATAGCTCACTTCTGCTTCAAAGACTTGTAGCCCATATCTAAGCTACTCTATCAATCACTGCTTCCAGTTCCATTTTTAAAAATGTGATGTCACGAAATGGGTGTGTTAATAATGAGCTATCATGATATTGTGCAGTCTTGTTGGGACCAGCTTTTCATGCGTCAGGAACAAACTGATATACAGCATGCAGCCAGGCCCTTTCTCATGGTATGAGTCTGGCTCGCGAGACTATTTGAAAGTGTGAATAGTGATGGGTGATATATCGATATTTAGATATTTTGGAGTTACTTTGCAGAATCTGTATCTGGTGAGAAAGATGCTATTTGTAACATTAATTTGTGGAACTAAAATACCAATCTAAAATTTTTTAAACAACGGTAACCAATGCCTTGTACATTTAAATTAAAATGGGTGTGGTTATTGTATTGATACGAGTGATATTTGGTAAAAAAAAGTCGATATCGCATCATTTCAATTTTATCGGTGTCGCCCATCGCCAAGTGTAGAGGCCACACCAACATAGTGGGTGTGTCAGTGGGCATGGTAGAACTAAGTATTAGGATGTTGCGGCATTCTGAGGGGCTTGGTCAATTAATGTAAAGGAACACACACTTCAGCTACCAACCAGCAGGAAGATTCAGTTACACTTACCTCTTCAGGCCCCACTTTTCGAGTACACAGAAAAGTAGAGACACTAGTGACGTCAGCAATGATTGATGCATAGTCAATTACAGAGATACTTTTTCTCAATATACCGGTATCTTGTTTTTTTTTCATTTTTTTACAATGCATTAAGTGTTTTAACATAGTGCAAGGGGAGAGCTTAATATAGGTCAAGATAAGTTACATGTAATATACAACTGAAGTGAGTGCATTATCTAGTCATTAAGTGTTTTAACATAGTGCAAGGGGAGAGCTTAATATAGGTCAAGATAAGTTACATGTAATATACAAGTGAAGTGAGTGCATTATCTAGTCAAGATCTTTATTGGCCCACCTGAGTGCCATGTTAAAATGCTTAACGCATCGTAAGAATGTTCTAAAAGACTTGGTGCTTATCAATTGCAAGTTGGTATCTTCACAAGTAAATGTTCAGTAGTTATGCATCATTATTTTTAAAATTTAAATATACAAGGGGAGGGGCAGAAAATCTCCAAAAAGGTAATAGAACCTAGCCTGTACACTGCAAAAATAAAATTGTTAATTTATCAGTTGCATGGAATAGGTTGTTATGACAATATGGTGATATACATGTACTTTTACTAATTATAATCCAGTAATTGCAATTTCAATTATCCTTATACTGTCTAATAGAGATATAAAGAAACAGAATTAATAAATTAATCTATGTTTCCAGACTTTCTTTGTGCATCTAATATGAGATATTGGACATGATAATTGATTGTAGTACAAGTATGTAACAACCAATTAAATTATAATTTCCATCCTTGCAACTGTACTAACTAATACATTTGTTATTTTAACAATTCTATTTTTGAAGTGTAAACATGTAATTATACTCTAATTATTTCGTCCTGAATCATGACAAGTTCCTTGATCCTCTATGTTTGTATTTCTGGTATTATATAACAAATTAAATAACAAATAAGCTACCCAATAGAAATTAATACAGTATCTAGTTATTAAAGCTCAATCAGTGCATCCCGCAACATTACGCCAATCATATTTCCATATTTCCATATAGTAGTCACCTGATTGTGTTTTTAAACAGTATAATGCACACTAAAGTATGCATTAAGTAATAGTTCAAACATTCTGCATTAAACATGTTAACATAACACAAGGCCAGGGCTTAATAAAGGTAGAGATTAGATATATGTAATACCCGGAGCCCATAATGACATTGACCAGAAAGCATAAGAGTAGGAGCGGTAAACGACCACACATTTAATTAAATTGGTCAAACTATCTGTCTGATTGTCTGTTACTATTTTTAGAACCCACGTGTATATGCTTTTATTAAATATGGCTTCTAGAAAATGAACAGCTACTATATACTACATTGACTAAGTTTCCTGTAAAACAGAGAAAATAATTGTTCTGGTTCATGTAGACTGTGAGGATGTTCCTAGTGAAGCCATTGACAAAGTAGTAGGAAGCCTTCACTGCAATTACTTCAATGACAGAAGGCAATGATGTCAAACACTCTTGAATAGGACTAAACAGTAATTTCTCGGCTTCCCCAAAGCGTGTTCTCACTTTCCTGATAGCAGGCGACTCCATTTCTGCCTCCAGACGTGTTCGTTTCATAGCTAACCTTGGAGATCGCCGAGGTGTAGACGCCATATTTAACAAAGGTTGGTTCTAAAAATAGTAACAGACAGTCAGACAGATAGTTTGACAGAATGGGCCATTAAAGGTCTCAATTTGTGCTTTATTTAATGTCGATTGACCTTTACTGAGTTTCCCACTTGCACCACATAATGTACCTTAAATGTATATGTTACTTGATCAACACAATATTGATAATATGTACATATTCAATACTTACTGCAGTCCCCAATTCACTGGAGCAAGGGTTTCATTTGGCATACAAGACATGTTAACTACACAACCTAGTCTTGCATACACAGGTGTTGACACTTCTGTGAACTCTGGCACTATGTGAATAAGTGTATATAATAACTGTTGAAGGTTAATTGTGTTACAAGTGCATCAATTGGGTAAGTATACCATATATATACATGTAAAATAAGTGTCAAGTTTATTTATAATTTAAATTACATCTTGGTCTGGAATAATTGTGAAAAGCTGATTGAAAATCTGATCTTAAACCTTTAGTCAACTAATTCATAATAATTTCAGTAACTGAACTACAACTGTACATGTACAACTAAAATACAAGTAATTAGAGTTTTTGATAAGCTGATATGGTGCACCACTGGCCTCAAGAGCTTCTTTTATTAAATTTTTTAGTACAATATTATTAACTATATATTTAAGTACAACTGGTAGGCTGAGAACCAGAGTGATTTAACTCACAAAACATTACTATACTCAAGTTAACACTCAAATTGTGCTTCATGAGCAGAGAAAAACTTAAGGATTCAAAAATATTCTCTATTTTATAGTGGGATATATCTAAATATTAATCCATTTTTTTATACAATATGAATAATTTTTCGTATTTCAATTAGATAGACCACTTCGATAGTCCTTCAATTATGAAAATGACATACATGTACAATGAATGTACTCAGTGTTTTTGATAAACTTATATGACACACCACTGGCCCAAAGAGCTTCTTATCTTGCACTGCACAGTTCTCTCTTTGGGCCAGATGGCACAGTTGAACGTATATTGTCACTAACAGCATTAACTCTTTGTTAATTGGCTCAAGATGTATTCCCAATGATGCACACACTAACCATTGTTGAGCCAATATGACCCATGCTTCAAAACATATCAAAAACTCTGAATGTACTATAGCTACAGCTAACAGTAATCATTATTGTAAGCAAATGAATATAGCTCTGAGTACTAGTGTACTAGTGTACTTACCAATAGGAAATACTCGAACAGTTTCGGAGAAAGTTATATTCCCAAGATGTGCTGTTGAAATTTGAAAGATTATATATATATATATATATATATTTATAAAGCAATGAATATTTAGTGAAAATAATCATATTAGATAGGAATTGGATGTAAATATAATTACTTTATCTTTGTATATACAGATCATGTACTTTTAATTGAACTCGATGATTGTTAGTTGTTGCTTTTGTTTCGTTGTCTATATCAGTGTTTCCCCCATGATAAATATTGATGGTGGGGGAGTACATCCGTGGTACATGATGTTTGGTCAACAATGTTCAATCACTATGTTTTTCAGTATAAACTTTAAAATTAAAGAATGGTGGAGCGCATGCTACCACATTTTGAAGAAAACACTGCCTATATAGTATAATTATAATGATGCATATTATTATTTTCTATTTATTATTCTCTATTTCATATTTATGTAAATGTAAATATACCTCAGTTAGTATAATTATGCGTATGCTTTATATGTGACCATTCATTTGTGCAATCATACGTTTATCCAATGTTTATATTTACAAACACTAGCTATCCAGTTATACACAAAGGCAAGCAATAGTTGATACCAAATTTGGTTGCCTGTCTGTACAAAATGGCTGGTTAGCAAGAGTTTAAAGGTAAACATTTGGCAAATTATTATTGCACAAATGATTGATTAGCTATCACAATAAACAATTCATTGGAGTATATTCACATCAAGTTGACTCCAAATAATTTATTCATTTTGTTGCATGGTTCGGAGTTGGCAACTACTCAATGTTGCCAGTGAATAGGGCATGCTTCTACTTTGTGGCAACATGTTCCTTGATGGTTGCAACCTACTACTTTGTACCATCCACTAGGTAACTTTGGAGTAGACAATTTGTTGCCAACTCTAAAGTTGACTGGTGGATGGTAAGCTTAAGGCTTGTCTCATAATAAATTACAATGAACTAGTAGTTACGCATAGTGTGGCAACATGTTGCTTGATAGTTGCAACCTATTAATTTTTACCATCAATGGCATTTTTGGAGTTGGCAACAAATTACTTACTCCAAAGTTCCCTAGTCGATGGTAGGCTTAAAGCCTTCCTCACAATGAATTACATTGAACTAGTAGTGATATATCATACTAAAAAACACATAGTGTGTCCAATCCAGAGTATTCCACACTAAAGAGTGGCTTTAGTGCTATAAGGCTTGTCTCTCGATGAATTGCATTGAACTAGTAGTTACACATAGTGTGTCCAATCCAGAGTATTCCACACTAATTAGTGGCTTTGGTGCTAAAGCCTATCATCGCACTATGCAAATTTGGAGTAGGCAATTTGTTGCCAACTCCAAAGTTGACTAGTGGATGGTAGGCTTAAGGCTTGCCTCATAATAAATTACATTGAACTAGTTATATATAATATATCTTACCTTGGAATTCATAGTCTGCATGATCACTTGTGCTGACTGTAAAATTATAATAATACACATATTTTTCATTAATCGAATTCATGTTCTCAAATTCTGAAAATGGTTCATTCTCAACATTGATAGGTACGACTTCAAGATCAAAGAGAAACCCAGCTCCACTATTAACATAACCTTCCGATCCATATGCATATTGAATCACTATTGATACATTTGTTCCAATTGGCATTTCGAGATAGGATGGCGAGAGGATGTTCCAGAATGGATCAGCTGTGAAAACATAACAAAAGGTCATTGGCAACCACTTTGACCTTAGAAAAATGTTACTTCACCAATTTCATATATACAATAACTATTCTTTCTGATACTAGGTTTCAATGAGTGAATTAAATGTATAAAAGGAGATTAGTTAGTCTACTTTGAAGTGGTGTACAAATGCTCAGAGATTTCATTCTTCTGGACTATGTACTAGTGTAATTTTAATATTACCACTTTTAGGTATAGTTTATATATATATAGTATGATGGCTTTCTCAAAATAATAATTATAGTTATAATTGATAATATTAGGCTTACTAAAAGGCCTAGGTTTTCAGTTAAATAACTAAAAGTGCCCATTATTGGTCATTTTTCATTTCAGTTAGTTATTATTATTACAATTAATATAGTCATAGTTATAGTTAACTAAAACAAACTACTATGTACACACTTCCGTATGCATGTTATACTTACCAAAAGTGGTTAAAACAGTGAACTCTTCACCACTAACACCAGACACACAGGAGTAATAACCTGTCTTTTTACTATTAAAATCTGCATAATTCAGTGTTGTGTCCCGCTCTTCTCCGATTATAGTTAGCTCATCTATATCATTGTTGGGTGTTAAAATGTTAGGCAAGGTAGATACATTTCTAGTTTCCCAGTATATGTTTTGATGACCATCAATACTGAAGCAACGTAAAGAGAGAAATGGCAGTTCATCATTTAAAAAGATTCTGTACGAGTTGATGACTGAATATGGTAAAAGCTCATTGTTATTATTCCACACTGAAACTGGTCCTGAAAAGATATATATCAAAATGAAATAAGTGATGATCTTAGTATGTATAAACATTTTTAGCAAATTTAATTATTGGTTTAGTTAGCACTTTTTTCTTTAAAATTAATAACTTCATCAATGTGATATAACTTACAATGAGACTTGTACATTCATAATTTTACACCTGAGGTCTAAGAGTTAGTATAAGTGTGATACTAAAAGGTTGCCATGGCAACCTATGATCTTTTACACTGTATTCATGGCAATCACATAGTAGCGAGTTAAATTTTAAAAGTAATCTGAGCATTGTTTATAGTTGATGTAAAGTGAGTTATTGTGGCCCATGGAGATGCTTTCAGATGGAAGGTACATTTGAAATAATCATAACTGCACTGAAAAATTATACTCATAGTGAATATTCCTAACCCTTTCCTGTAGTATAGTCTGTCCTTTTATTGTACATACATTAACAGACAGAAACGTCTCTATCAGGCAATAATTATAATACCCTTGAATTTTTAATTAAAGGCCTAGCGATTTTAGCAAGGACAATCAAAAGTCTTAAAATTATTACACATAATCAGTAAAACATTCATGTGTCTGCCCAAAAAACTCATTGTCCCCTGTCTGATTCCAGTCAAAATCATTTTTTCCTTTTTTTTATAAAAGAACTCTTAATCCTAAAGCTGATACGCTAAAATTAATTCCCCAAAATGTACTGTACTTCCATATTGCTAATATTATGACAATTAATAGTGTTTTTACACACACAATGAACAGATACTTACTCGAAACAGCAACCACAGTTATTCTTTGTTCATTCAGTAGTATCACATTTCCATTGTTGTATAAGCCGCAGACAAAGATTTTAATACCGCTTGGAGCCGAAAGAAGTGTAACAGTGTGATTTCTTTCACGAGGCTCAAATTGATAGTCTGGATATTCCTCCCAAAGTGGAGTACCATCTGGTAGTTGCCAGAATATTGTTGCTGTGAGATCACTTGGAGTACAAGTGATTGTCAATAGTCCACTTGTATAATTCTGTTCCAATTCAACAATGAGGTTAGTTGATGACTCCACTGATGGTACTGTTAAAAAGAAACACATGTATATAGAAGGTGTGTTCAAAATTTATTAATTATGTAAACTAAATATTATACACATTAACAGATCTGACAGACTACTTGTTACATAAAATTAATATGCTTACCAATAACATTTAAAGTGTAGTTCCCAGTGCATGTCTTTGCACTCATCGTTACAACTTCTCCTGAACCATCACTTTCGTCAATGTAATTAAAACATAGCTGATGATACAAATCAGATGGAACACCGACATATGTATAGGAGATATAAAATTCAAGGTTGTTGAATGTTTGTGTAATTGGATTTATGCCTGACTCCCCATCAATCTGAACAAATTCCACTGTTGTGACATCGACTAGTTGCTCTGTTAAGATGGCAGCTGTAATATTAAGGAAACTACCAACTATAACAGTTTGTGAATTTCCTCCATGAAAATAGACCAATGGGAGATCTATATAATTATAGTGCAAAAATGTGTTAGCTTATTACACAGCATGCACAGACAGCACAGTTTACATAATTGAATTTTACAGCTTTTAAGTTAATGAATATGAATACAATTAAAGTGAAATCCTACTCATACACTCTGCTTGTCACAACTGATCAATATATCACATGAGATATTACACATACAGTATGTAGGTGTGATTATGACGGTGATATATACAGATTACTCACCTTCAGATAACACTATGTAAGATTCCTTTGAATATCCATCAGCTGATGTACATTTATAAAGTCCCGAAAGTTCAGATGAAAATCCACCTTCAAAAGCGGCTGCTACCACTCCATTTGTATTGGCATAAACTGGAAATGAGACCGAGTTATTGTTGAAATTAGTAAGGGTTAGTAAAGGATAGGGTCCTTGTGGTATTGCAGCACACGTAATATTTACTGGTTCATTCTTGTTTTTAATAATGACAAAGCTATCTGATACTATAATTGCATTCTCTCCTGCGACAATCTTTAGATTTGTAGCTAAACAATAAAAAAAATAAAATAAAATTTACAATCTCAAACGATGAAGCAGTAATAATGGTACAACTATAATGAACAATGATTGTACGTAAGTTATTCTCATCAACCGCCTTTATAATTCCAAAATCACGTACTTCTGATAACCTTTGAAGAGCAATTAGATGTTTGTTTGCATAAGCATGTAAAGATGTACAGATGTACAATTATAATGCAAAAAAAGATTATATATATATATATATATATATATATATATATATAAAGCACAAAACAACTCACTTTGGCCCCAAATAACAGGAAGGAGAATAGAACATGTAACCGAATCAGTCACTCCAATAATCAGGGCTACAGGTCCAACATCTAATAGGGTATTATTAGCATTACAATTGACTGTAGCAACCGATTTGACATTGTTTGTTTGAGTAAAACTGCACTGTAATCCAAGATAGAATGTATTAGATCCACAGAAGTCAGTAGAGGAGTTAAATAAAGATATGTTATGAAATTTTGTACTTCCACTGTTAATTTCTATATTGAACTCCTGTTTGAAGTATACATTGGATGGATAAGAAACATCCAGAGAAACACATTGTTGATCAAACTTTTCTGCATTAGTGAGATCACATTCTGAGAGAACACTTGATATTGTTGCTATTGACCAAAAAATCGCACAGAAAATGTACCTGGAGTCGCTTTTCATTTCTCGAACATTGAAGAACACACTGCAGAACACATGTACAGAACTAGTGTAGCCAGCCACTCCCATACACATGTAATGTATGATGATGCGTGGGTGGCAAAACCTCAAAACAATTTTTTTTTTTAATGTACAACGGTTATCAACTTATCATAATTATAAAAATAAATAGTTTAAATTTTAAAGTTATAAGTGCACAAGCTGTGTGACTTACGTATGGTTTTATCAATAATTATATTTTTTTATGAGCATACACAAAAAAAATCTCAGATTAAACAAAATATTTTTTAAATTGTACAACAGTAAATAAATAGTTTAAGGTTATAAGTGCACAAGCTATGTGACTTACTTGTGTTGGCTTTTTGGTTTTATCAATAGCATATTGACAGCATGCTCTAACAAACATTTCGGCTTTCCAAATGCAATCAGAGATAGGTACTGCTTGCAAATATCTGTTACCTCTGCTGGGTATTTGGCAAGCTTTGATTGGACTATGAAATCAAGCACATATTTTTGATTTTCAGTTTGGAAGTTGTCAGCATAGCATTGTGTTAAATCAATGATACCTACATTATTGGTTATAGTGTAATCTACATTTAGCTTGTCCAAAGCTTGTGTGATGAATGGTTTAGTGAAAGTGACATGTTTTTTATTTTCATGTAGCCAGAATCTGTGGAATAGCTCGTTCAACAGTGTTTTCTCAGGATTTATAATCAACAGTAATCCTATAATTATAAAGCACAAAAATAATATATAATAACACACATAACTAGGGTTGTATCTTTACTAGTATACAGGTTGGTGCCTATATTAAGGATATACTGTAAGTAGAGAGAGTATCAGTATAGCAAACTGACTGGCATATACATTGCCAATACAACATACACAAAAAATTGTCAGGCTTTGCAGATTACACTGTCTAACTGCACAAAGTACCAGGCTGGATATCTTTGCGCAACTGATGATGGCAAAGCTACATGTGGTTATAACAATTTTGGGCTGATCTCGCAATTGCACCCAAGCATTAGAATAATTAATACTATGCCCATGTGTATGAATTATATAAATACTAGTCTTGTTCCCAGACACACTAATGAAAAAGAAAGTCTGATGAATCATCTTTCACTTTTTGTCCTCAATAAGGAATGTGCCCACAGGTGTTGGTAGCCAATTACCATTACATGTAAACAATGAATAACTTGTGGAAAAATGAAATTACTTCAAGCAAGGGAGCACATTGCCCTAATACTTGTTTATTCACCTTTGAAAAGTTAAATAAAGAGTAGTCACTCATAACAGAAATTTAGAATAAAACTCATAGTTTAATCCAGCTGAAAACTGGTGTTCTACAAGATGGTGAGACTTTGATATTGGGAACATTTGATGAAGAATTATAGACTCAGTTATTTCTTAATCATATTGTAGATCGCTGAAAAACTATTCTGTTGTTGTATATGCGAGGTCATCCAAAAATGATATTCATAATTTCACACATACAATAATTGCATACCAACACCTGCAGTCATACCTTACTGCCATTAATGAGAGCAAAATGTGTAAGACAATTCACCAGACTCCCTTTTCATTTGGCAAGTCTGGGAACAAGACTATATTCAATGGTATCAGATCTGAATATATTATGGTACTCTGGATTATGAAATATAGTTGAGTACACTGCAAAAATAAAATTGTTAAAATAACTTGATTAGTACAGTTGCAAGGAATAGTGGAAATTGTAAATTAATTGGTCATGTAGGTTGTTATGACTGTATGGTGATACACATGTAGTTGTATTAAATATAAAGCAATTTTAATTACCTTATATTGTCTAATAGATATACAAAGAAACAGAATTAATCATTCTTTGTTTCCAAACCTTCTTTGTGCATTTAATACGAGATATTGGACATGATAATTGATTATAGTACAAGTATTTTTTTATCATGTAGCCATAGCAACAACCTGTACAACCAATTAAATTATAATTTTTATCCTTGCATCTGTACTGAACAAAACTTTTGTTATTTAACAAATTTATTGGTTAGTACACTGTAATGCAAGTACACTGTATACAACCTATACAGTGAGGTTGTATAGGCAATCGATGTACTGATATATGTGCAACTCTAACAATAATGCTTAACCTTTCTCATTCAATAACTCCAGAGCAGTAGCCAAGCCTTTTTCTACTTCAGAGAGGTAGCAGAACACTTGAACAGTGAATACAAGATCAAAATGTCCAATATCTTCAGCAAAAAGCTGTTGAATATCACCTGCAATGATGTTGTTGACAACAACCTGGTTTATACCACGAAGAGTTTCTCCAGCTTGTTTGCATGAAAATTCATTTATATCAATCCCAACATAACTTATAGTAACATCTGGACATCGCTCCAATATCTTCAATAGTGTGTTTTTGTCAAAACGACCATCACCACACCCAATACTACACAACCGAAGTGTAGATAAACGTTGAGAATGTATAATCTCACAGGCTGTATCGACAATGCAATTAATATTGACTCTTGGCTGTGTTGTTACCTGCAGTGAAAGGAAGAAAAAATAATAATAAGTGCAGAGTTGTATATATGCATGTAATGGACTTGGTTATAACAAAAATCTGTATAACTCTTTTATTTGAACAAGAACGTTATAATACAATGATAAACAACTGTATGAGCATCAGGCTTGGGGTCAAATACATTCAATAAAAATCCAAATACTATAGTAAACATCAATTACAAATACAACTACTAATACTTCATGTACAATGTATTTCCAATATTAATACAAATACAAATACTTTGAAAAGTATTTAAATAATTTTCAAATACTTAGTTAGATTTTGAAATTCGAAGTGTTAACTGGTGTTTCTAGTAATCATATTGTAATTAACAGATAACAATTTAAGATAAGCACTTAATGAAGTCTGACAGTACAGCATTAATAATTATTATTAACACAAGAGAGTATTTGGTGCATTTTAAATACTTTTTCAATACTTTCAATTACTCAAAAAAAGTAATTAAATACTAATGTATTTGACCCCAAGCCTGATAAGCATATAGAGTAGTTTTTAATACTGTAGTCTCATCCCCAGCTGCACCCACTACTGTGGAGTAATTTCTTGGCAGGCAAGGAATCCTGCACACCAATCAAATTCAAGTTACTGTAACATCATCAAATATACACACATGTGCTTTTTTATGTTGCAAAGCTAAACTATGAAAGTAGATCTGCACTACTAAGGCACGAAATGAATGTTTGGAAAGGTTTGTGCATGGGAAAAATGTGTTTGTTAATTTACTAATTCAGAAAGGGCATATGTAAAACCAGTGGCATTGAGTCTAACATCATTATTTGACACTAAGTGACTGGCAGAGAGTATGGGAAATGTGTAAAGTGGTGTTTGACTGTCTGTCACGCATACCATAGATTAATATTACTTTCTATATTATTTATTTGCGTATAACGTAAATATTCAATAAAATAATTCGACAAATACGTGGAACATGACTCATACTGTCAGCTTCCAGTCTCCCTGCATGCTCGATCATCAGGGGTCTCTAATGTTCTTTGCCCACTTGATCTTAATCGATCACCTTCCAGTCGTGCTTGGTGTTGCTCTGGGGTCTCCCTAGTCCTTCTACATGCAGCTCTAACTCTTGCTAATTCTCTCTGTCTTGATGTGAGTAGGCAAAGAGCAGTAGAGATCCCAGTGCATCGAGAGACAAGACTGGAAGCAGAGAGAAATAGATCTAGAAGAAGGAGAGAAGCGAGAATACCAACAAAGCTGAAGATCCTGAGACAAATTATGTTATAAGCTTACGCTCACCTTTTAATGCCTGCATTCACCAAGTTAATTAATTAATTACTACACTGTAGAAACAAATAGTTGAAATAACTAATTTAATGGTTAGTACAGTTGCAAAGATTTAACAATTAGTTTGTTGTTCATGGTAAATACATATAATACCATAGATACTTTGTGCTAATTATATTCAAAAGCAATTGAAGCTATATAATTTTAGGGTGGTGTCTACATGTCAAAACTTTGGTATAATTTATACTAAAGTACATGTAATTGTATCTGGCCATCAAAAGGATTTGTAAACCCACAAACACATAATTTAATTTATATCTTTCAATAATTGGTACACATTATGTCATAGTAACATACATGTATGTAGCCACAACATCCTCTATGACAATTGACAATCTAAATTGAAACTCATGCTATTCCTTGCAACTGTACTAACCAATAAAATGGTTATTTTAACGATTTAGTTTTACTTATTTTTAATTACTACTTATATGAAGAACTTAATTTTACACTCATATTAATTAATAATGTGCGCACACTTGATTTCATGGCTATGCACTTAAATGGAGAGGAGGAACAATAGTATCTTCAAAATTAGTATATTGCTTGCCATCAAACTAAACTCAGTTACTTTCTGCATCGAATAGAAGAAACCATTTGACTAGAACCTACTTTTTGGAGGTGGGTGCTGGCCATCATCGAGATTAATCATCCTTTTCCAGTGTGTCTGTATTTGCACAGCTCCCGAGTCATAAGGCTTTTAAGCATGGCTATACAGTTTCAAAATGTTCAAAAAAAAAATTGAAAAGTATTGTTTCAGGTAGGCTACACAATTTATTGTGGCTTCCTTACAATACTAATAATTATTTATTATTTTGGCATTCACTTTGGTTTTGTAAAGTATGCTGTATAGTTTGCCTAACACATGCAAACACTTCTTATGGTGACCACCATTAATTTCAATTGTACATAACTATATTTTATATTCCTCTACATATTGATACTCAGTGTAGCACACTGATAACATACTTGATGAAATTGTTCGTGTTGTAACGTATATTCTGGATCATTGAGACCATTACTGTATCCTGCAGACGATGGTGTATCTGCTAACAAGGAATCCAATCTTTCAAGCAACACTTCCGTCATTTCATTTCCTCTAGCACCAGATTCTGTTTGATAAGTGATAACGCCCATCGAAATGAAATGTTTGTGGCGCCTCGTGCAACTTGTTATTTGACGCGCTGCAGGCCCCAACAAGCCTTTGCAAACATGGTCAAAAGAAGCTTACACTATTTCTACACACAATTAGAGGGTAAGCAAACAATTGGCAGTACTTCAAGGTGCGCAAAGCTTCTCTCATCAAATAATATCGAAAATTTACTGAAATGTTGTTCATACACTCCTGTTCTACCCTGAAGTTGTCAAAAAATTTCTTCAATGTACCTGTTACTTGAAAACTAATAAATAAAACTACGAACAGTCAAAACATGTTATAGTACTATACATGGGTCATTAGACGAATACGTTTGGAACTTCCAGTACTGTACAAAATACAATGATAATCTTTCTACTCGTCGAAATCTGCTCGAATGGTACATAGAACGGCTGTACCTGCAATTTTCATAGCAATAGCCTAAATGGTAACTTAGACCCATTACATAATAGCAGAATCGCCAGAATGATTGATTGACTGAGCTACCTTTACACATTTCAAAATAATGTTCTAATTATGTGTATAATAGATGTAATACGGCCCTAAGTAGAATTACGTTTACTGTATAATAAATTAATAATTGACCACACCCGGTACCCGTTATGAATTGAATTTGTTTCTCTTAACCCGTGTGCTTTTGAAACAAGTGTATATAGAGAAAAAAAAAACATCTCTATGACCGCTTTGTGGTGTCCAGCATTCAGTAATCATGGCTGACTTTATCATGCCTGAAACACATCAGCCTATTATATATAGTTATTATTTTGATTATCTAATTTGTTTCTTAATTAACCCGGGAGCTTTTGAAACAAGTGTATATAGAGAAAAAAAACATCCCTATGATTGCTTTATTATGGCCCGTAGGGCCATTCCTATGATTGCTTTCCCACGGGTTCGAACTATATATTTATTTATTTATTTTTTTCGTGTCCACTTGCGCGAGTATGCGTTGTATACGTAGCTAGTTAAGGAAGTAGCGTCATTCCCGGGGGCTCGGTCAATTAATGGGTGTGGCGCGTAAAAGAACGCGCGCTCGAGCTCTACACGGGTCTACAGAACAGCAGAAAGAAAGCTGCCTGTAGCTAAGTAGCTTACGTAGAAACTGGAACTAGTAGCTAGCTATTCTGCCTGAAATATATTTCTAAAGTTTTACAAGGTCCTTTGAAAGGTCAGGAGAGTAGATAATCAAAACAATAACTATAATAAGCTGATGTGTTTTAGGCATGATAATTCAGCCATGATTACTGAATGCTGGACACCACAAAGCAGTCATAGGGATACTTTTGTCTTCACCTAAATTTGTAAAGCAATCATAGGGATGTTTTTTTTCTCTATATACACTTGTTTAAGTATCCCTATGACCGCTTTGTGGTGTCCAGCATTCAGTAATCATGGCTGACTTTATCATGCCTGAAACACATCAGCCTATTATATATATATAGTTATTATTTTGATTATCTACTCTTTACCTTTTAAAGAACCTTGTAGAGCTTTAAGAATATATTTCAGGTAGAATAGCTAGCTAGCTTTTAGTTCCAGTTTCTACGTAAGCTACACAGCTTTCTTACTGAGCTTGAGCGCGCGTTTCTTTTACGCGCCACGCCCATTAATTGACCGAGCCCCCGAGATGACGTAACTTCCTTAACTACGTATACAACGCATCTCGCGTAAGTGACACAAACATAATTATAAATTATATAATTATAATTAACCCGTGGGAAAGCAGATGGCCCTACGGGCCATAAAAATAATGAATTAATTTTAATAATAATTCCAACCACACCTACCATGGAGCTGATTGCAGGGTGTGGCTCAGCATCTCATTAATAAACAAAACCTTCGTTGCAACGCAATTCCAACTAATGGAGCAATCTAACAGTCTGTCACCTCAACCTTGCTTACCAATTACTGCAAGCACAGCATCCACTCAAGTCTGCACGCGAACGCTATTTGTCACTTATTCTCCCAACATCCCTTCTCTCTCGCTAGAACCAGCTAGAAACCGTCAAGTCTATATACATCACACATACATCAACATCTCGTTCCACTCTCCTTTCACTTTTTTTTTTTTAAGTACACTAAGCTAACTTTAAAGTAACATCAAAGGGCAGACACTTGAATCAAAGCACCGCTAGACCACATCCAACAAAGCGTGGGTGTTTTGAACAATAGAATGCCGACATTCTACCACCACATTTGTATACTCTCGTAATCTACAGTAATTTGGTGTGTGGTAACACCAAGACCCAGTCATTGCAGTGACATTTAGTAATATAATAAGTAGGTGTGGTACTTCCTATCTGACAGGATGTTGTGAAATTACAACATTAAAAAAACTGAAAGTGATAGCGTAAATACGCCAACTTTGACCGGGTACGACGTCCTTTCTGCATGCGCCAATGCCGCAAACACATAATATAGTTTACTTGGTGCACATTATAGTAATATTATAGTAACATCATGCATGACAATTGACAAACTAAATTGAACTCAACTATACTAAAATGGTTACTATAACGATTTATTTTTTTGCAGTGTAGAGTTTGTAATGTCACATCATTGTAATTACAACTTTTAATCCAAAATTACGTTCAGTATTTGAATTGTAACATCACACCTAAAAGGCAACGTTAATATATCATCATTCTTACCTTTCATGAGACAAACATAGACAGAAACATGTGTATTGCGCTAATTTGGTGCCAGTATCATTACCTTCAGCATCTACTTGTAACTGATGTTTATATCCACTAGGTCCTGTGTAGAAAGGTTGGCTACACCACTGATCACCAACTCTTTTATGTTCGAAAAAGTTAAGCATCGAGAGTTTGCATGGAGGGAGGAGTCGAAGGGATTTAGTTACTGGGGTAACACAACATCTTGGATCTTATGGACCTACAATTAACCAATTACTAAAAAGAAATAATTATTGTTATTGATTAATTCATCAACTTATATATCAATGTAATAACAAGAAATAAAATCTAGGCACAGGACTTAATGAAAGTTAAGCATTTGCAAAAGCATTGACATCTGGTTTATATTGTTACACATAGCCATTACGTAATACAGAAGAGCTAAATATTTTTGATTAAAAGCATGAGCAATCCTTAAGCACAAACTGGCACTAAGTGCTTCCTGCACTTCCAAACATTTAGAAAAAATGCTTAAACTACATGTTGTATATGACTGCTTGGCCCCATGTCATGTAGCTATTGATAAGAGATTTTAATAATATTACCAATATTCTGATAACTTTAGATATGTACCGATAACTAATACCGATCCAATATTATATCCACCTTCTGGTTTCTGATTCTTTCAATGAAAATGAGCATTTTCTCAATAATTATAAGTATCATAAAAGCAATAATGTTATAATCGCAAGAAATTACTTTATTAGTACACAATTTACAACAATATTATTTTTCACAAATAACGAATACCAATTACTGAACCAAATATCGGTACATCAGTAATAAAATGTGTCATACATTTGGAAAATATCATACAAAATTATTATACTGAAATTAATATAAGTAATACTATAATTTACTTTATTTAGCTACCTGTTAGTAAATTTCAAAGCATAATGTATCCTCCTGGAGATATTGTGCATTCTTGCATTGATTGCAATCTAGGTCAGCATCTCATAAAAAATCTTTATATATATTATCATCATTTTCATAATTATCATTGAAGGAAATAATTTTTCTCCACCTGTTCTCACTGTAGTTAAGTAGTTGAACGGTAATTTCACCTTTGAAGGGCCATGTTAGAATGTCATCGTTCACACCTTCCATAAGATACACAAATAATGAAACATGTGTACCTTTGCTGTTGCCATCCCCATTAGCGTAAACACCTAATTGAAGTCAGTATCCATTTGTTCCTGTATAGAACGAAGGACTGTACCATGTATCTTTAAAAATTTTTTTTTAGAAACATTCGTCATATATATTATAAATGGTGTGTTGAAAGGAGGTGACTTTGTAACGGGAGGATGATACCATCTTGGACGTATAAGACCTGTGATAAATATTTTTTAATTATATAATTTTGCTGAGAAAAGTGTATAACTGCCATAAAATATTTTCTTACAATTTACAAATAACTCATTTTTTCTCACCTGACTGTTGATTTTTCAGCTTTGTTTGGTTGCTTTCTTTCTCTTGTTCTGAGTAATCAAAAAATTGAACATAAATGAATGTTATGCACCAACAACTTCCTATGGGCTCCTGGTTCAATACAAACCTAATGCAAAACAGAATGTACACAGGTGGATATACTGTGACAGATGCAACAAAAGACGATTACTTACCATGGCTGTATTTAATTAGGTTATAATAAAAGGGGTGAATACACTAAACAACAAGGTCACTGTAAATAGTGCATGACTAGTTACCCTCCAGAGTTTCGATAATATCCTCCTGAGATTAAATCAATGCTTATTCCTTCTTCTGTTTGGTAATATTTACAAGTACTAGTTTCTTTTACTATGATCTAGTATAAAAAGTATGTATTATATATTCAATTAATTATTGACTCTATATACGCATAGGCAGAGGAAGGTTGTTGGAGTTGGGTAGGCTAAAAATTATATATTTTATAATACTGTGTAATGATTGGTACGGCTCAGCCCTTATTCCCCTAAAATTGGTACGGCAGCAGCCGGACTTGCCATACTGCTTCCTCCGCCTATGTATACGCAGCTATTTTTTAAATTTATTATAAGTAAAACAAATTGTGGATTTGTGAGCAAATAACTTTGTACTTCCACATATAATTGAATAAGAATTCAACAAATATACCTCAGGAGTATAATTTATTAGCATTACAATTAAACTGATGTAACCAAATGTTAATTTTCATTGTATAGGCATATGAAATGGTACAGCTTAGAATTAGATATATACCCGACAACGAGTACTCCACAACATGATAACTGATGAGGTTCTCTAAGAGGCATACAAGACACCTGCATGAGAGACTCGGGTGGTGAACTAATAAACATAGTATTGTCATAACCACCAGTCACTGGTTCTGACACTTGGGCACTATGGAGTTGTTGACATTTGAGCTCTAGAGGAGATAAAAATTAACATAATAATAATATATGTAATTTGTGTATAACTGAATAAATCATTAGTTTAGACTCACACAAACAAGATTTCATATTCTGTAATTTCATAGGTATTAATTATTCATACTCTGTCATTTGACACGTATAATAATCATGTTCTATACTTTCATAGGTACAGTTATTCATAAAGGGACACAAAGGAGTTCATGGTATAGTCTAATGATAAATGATGTTTGCTTTTAGTATATTGACTGTAAAGGAATTGTTATCATCACCAACAAATAATCACATATATGGATTCAATTACAAAGATTTATTAAACAAGAAGGTAAATACGGGAACTGTGATTGAACTGCATACAGAGATGTGACCATGCAGCAGCTGCGTACAGTAGCAAGACTATAGCACTATACCTCATGAAAGGGAAATCCTATTAGGTCAACAATCAAGCACTAATCATCTAATTCCAATCAGAGGGTTCAACTAAGTTAAATCGATTTGACTGACCATATATATAATATTCATACCATATATGTAATATATAGCTATACATTATAGATGTGCGCACATACTTACAGTAGAATGTACACGAGAAGTAATGCAAAATCACTGTCCATGCAGAAACAGGTGGAACATTTCAGAGACTGTATATGTACTAAGTTATGATTAATTAATTAATACACATGTGTACTATGTATATAGCAATTATAGTTAATGTTACTAATTAATTTTTATATTGCTAATGAAGCGTGCTATATTTAACCAAATATATACATTTGTATCTCGTGATTTATTATGTACAAAGTTCAGGATGTACCATAACTATACTGACTAAAAAGAAGTCCAGACTAAGAAGATGGCTGAGCAGTTTCCTCCAGTTCTAAAGAAGCTGGATGAACAATTAACATGTAGTGTATGTTTGGAGCAGTATACCAACCCCAAAACTCTACCATGTCTTCATTCATTCTGTTTAAAATGTATTCATCAACTCCCACAACAAGTACAGGTACATATATTATTTCATTTACCAAGTAGAATGCGACAATTTTGAACGATCAGGTGTTTTATTAGTATAAATATTTTATTCTAAGTTCACTGATCGGGAATTTAGCGACTAGTCAGCCACCTTGTTTCAGTATAACACACAGGATGCTTCCTGGACTGATAAAGTAATTCCATTGAGCCACACTGGGCTCTAATATGGTAGAGGTCTTCTCTTTTGATATGATAGTTCTTTTAAATTGTTCTTTATTAATAAAAGCCAGAATAGACTATTCCAAATAAAATATTTATACTAGAATGCGACAAGCTGTGATGAAGATGCCTTAGTCAGGGGCGGTTTCAGGATTTGAGAAGGGGGGGGGCGTATAATTTCCATAGTTGTAGGGAAGGAGAATTTTGATTTGGGACACCTGAAAATAGCAATATGGTGCAATGAAATACTACTTGATACTAAGTATAAATGAATACCTTGCTAGAACTGAGTACCCTGCTAGAGGAAAGCTGTGCATCGCCTTTTACTGCCAGTGGGAAATCTGGTCTAAGGTCATAACACGAGACCAATATCCCAAGGGTATAAGTTCTACAGCTATCTTTACCTGGGAGATATCTGATTTATACCATGCAAGGGGAGTAAGGCAATAGGAAGTTTTATAGGTGATGACAAGGAAGAAACAGAAAGCAAACACTTAGTCCACTTAAATTATTTACAGTTGACAGAATTAAGTAAACCTTTTATGTGTAAACTATAAAAATTGAACAAAGTATAACACTACACTGCAAAATACGTTTGGTTATTTCAACCATTGAGTTGGTTACCTCAGTTCCAAGCCAATTTAATAAAATGCCTATTCACACCACACTGCAGTATTCAGCTGTTAGAAGGTAAGTCCATTTGTAATTTTAATTTTAATTTTAATTTATAGTGTTAAAATGTTGTGTTCACAATGACTAAGCAAATTAATAGTGTAAATTTATAGTAGGGAAGTATTGACATGTAAACTGTGAATCATGACTAATTTACATGTTGTTGTCGAAAAAATTCCAACACCAAAAGTTAAGCCTGCCTACTCTTCAACATCTCAATTGAGCATTAATGAAATGCAACTGAGGTAACCAACTGATTGGTTGAAATTACCAAGCTGCTTTCTCAGTGTAAGAGCATATGGTATATGAGCATATATATCATGATACGGTGAAATATCAAAAGTTTATAAATCAGATATAGCATCCTGTGGTCAGATATAAAACCTACCAACGCAGACTACACTGTAAAATTAAAATTGTTAAAATAACTATTTTATTGGTTAGTACAGTTGCAAGGAATAGTGGAAATTGTAATTTAATTGGTTAAATCCTGATGTACAAAGAAGCAAAATAAATATTTTAATTAATCCATTATAGGTTTCCAAACCTTCTTTGTGCATCTAATATGAAATATTAGGCATGATAATTGATTGCATTTGGTACATATATCTTTTACATGTAATTAGTACAAAGTAGCTATGGTGTTAGAAGTATGTATTTATCCTGAAATATTAGTTAAATCATTGCAACTGGACAAACCAATACATTTGTTATTTTAACAAGTCTATTTTTGCAGTGTATACAAGAAAACAACGGTTTACCTTCTCCAAAGTGAAGACGGAAAGGTAGAAGAAGCAACAAACATCAATACTTTTTGAAATATAACACACCTACTCGTATTATATCAGATTCATAATCACCTTGCCCTCATGCTCGGTGATGATAAACTTTATATAGCACTTGTTTACATAACTCCCACTTAATATCAAAGGTTACCCCGACAATCACCCATACACAATGGTATAACAACAGGCTTTATTATCATAATTATTATTTCCTATATTTATTTTTACAGGGAATGATCAGCTGTCCTACTTGTAGAAAAACATTTCAACTTCCTGATATGGGAGCAGGCACATTTCCATCTGCTTTCTTTGTCAATAGTATTTTGGATATACAAGCTGATTTGCAAACATCATTTACGAAAGTGTCAGAAGGTACAAAAATGTCTTGTGATAACTGCCAAAAACCGGCTTCCAGCTATTGCATACAATGCACACGCTTTTTATGTTTAGAATGTATTCACAAACACAATGGTTGGCAGCCTTTCACATCACATGAGCTTGTAGATCCACAAAATGTACCACTCACCTCTCCTCGATCATTAGAGAAGAATTTAAATTGTATTGAACATGATCAGCCTCTCAATGTGTTTTGTGAAACCTGTCAGGAATTCATTTGTCGAGACTGTACGATTAGTGAGAACCATGAGAACCACAATTATAAACTTGTCACAGAGTCTTATTCGAAACATCGTCAAGAGATAGAAGCCAACTTGCAGATAATAAAAGAGAAACTAGCTGACACTACTACAGCACTCATTAAACTCACCACTCGAGAAAAGGAGGTCACAAAGCAGGGCAAAGATGTTAAGAAAGAGATTCACATACAGGCTCAACTAGTTGTAGACTTAGTTCAAGAATCCGAGAGACAGTTAGCTGCAAAGGTGGAAAACGCAGTACAGAAAAAGATCGAACTGCTTACAAAGCAAAAAGAAGAGGTAGAAGCAGCCCTGCACCAGCTGAAAGAATGTGAAGAATTTGTAGAACAGATGCTGAAGGTAGGAACTCCGTATCAGATATTGAGAGAAAACCAGAATGTAGAACGAAAAATGCAGTCATTAAATCAACAGATCAATCCTACAGTGTTTAAGCCAATAGAGGAAGCCAACATCAGTTTCACTCGAAATATAATGGAGGATAAATACAGAGATATTGGAATGTTAAACTATCAGAACTTTGGAGAAGCCATTCTGACAAAGCAAGACAGCTTTGTGGGTAAAAAATCCATTATTACCCTTGCTTTCCAATCTCATACTGGAACTCCTTTTACAGTTCCATCTTCCATCATTTCTTGCGAATTCTCTTATTGTGGTGATAGTAAACATATTGCTTGTGACATCAATCAAACTCAGCCAGGAAAGTATGAAGTAGGTTTTACTTTACATACCATTGGGAAGCATCAAGTGGCAGTACAGTTAGGTGGAGTAAATATCTCTCGTATTGTCTTTGTTACCAACCCTCTTGAAGCGAATGTAATACGAGGACTCAGTACACCATGGGGTGCGGCAGTCACCAAACATGGAGAGATTATAGTAGCTGAAAAAGATGCCCATCGTATTACAATATTAGATAAGAATGGAAAGCAGATTAGGTCATTTGGAACACAAGGAGCAAAAGTGTATCAATTGACTAATCCGCGTGGAGTGGCAATCTCTCATGATGGATATATTTTAGTGACAGATGAGCATCGGTTACATAAACTAACATTTGAAGGTGATTGTGTGAAATCGCTTGGAAGCCAAAAGAAAGGCAGTGGTCATCTTCAATTTCATTATCCTGCAGGCATTACAATTCATCCAATTACGGGACAAATATTTGTTGCTGATTACAAAAATCATCGCATTCAAGTTTTCAATAATAACCTCACATTCTGTTTCAGTTTTGGTAAGAAAGGTGCAGAACAATTGAAAGGTCCGGTTGATGTGGCTATTGATAATTATGGATTTTTGTATGTAGTAGATTTTGATAATAATTGTATCAAGAAATTCAATTTAAGAGGGCAATACATTTCGACACTTGGTTCGAGAGGGTCAAATCCTTGTCAACTCGATATGCCTACCTCAATCGCCATTAATAATGATCTAGTTTATGTTAGTCAATGTAGTGGTAATCCAATCTCGATATTTAATACCGATGGACATTTTATACGCACTTCTGGAACAAATGGAAGAGGAGATAAAGATTTTAACAATCCACGTTATATTACAGTAGATTCATTTGGTAAACTGTATGTTAGTGACACACATAACAATAAACTAGTTATTTTGTAAATTTGTTAAACAGTATATAAACTCATACTCTATTTTAGTTATATAGATGAATATCAATATTAACTTCATGTTTCTTTGTTTGAATGTTTAAAAATAAATCTTTTATTAAATTTCTTGCATGATTATAGCATCATGTGAAAAACATACACATACATCTCCATAAACAGTGATTTGCATCATTAAATAGTTAGTAAATGAACTAAATCATTTCATACAGAATCATCTAATAGTGTGGCTTGAGGGTAATGAAGTCGATAGAAATTCACAATTGTATATACTTTTATTGAGCAGCTAATCCTGCATATGTGTGCTATAAACAGATATTAAGAGTATACACTCACATTCACTAACAGATAGGACACAGAAGTAAAAAGATAATATTTTGACCGATAAAATTGGTTAAACAACAAATCAATTTTTAACATAGTTATATTATATTTAATAATAAATTTTATTACGATCAGATTGTTGTATTAGTCAAAGCCTCCAGTGGAAATTTGCCATATGAATATCATATGCCTTGGCTAGTTTTTATCAAATACAAAAGGATTTCTATAGCACTAGCACTGCTACTGTACTAGGTTCATCCAATTGACTCCACCTATAATGTACTCATTTTTGTCTGCAGCTGCAATACGCCACAAGCTATACTCAAAAACAATATAATTAGACTATACAAACCTAATACATGAAACGCTGACAAAGATTTGAGGCATGATGATGATGGCTACATCGATATCGCAGTCGCCAGGGTAAGGGTGTGGAAGGGGTATACGTTTCCTCTTTCTGCATAGAAGCTAATGCTCCTAACCGTTCCACAGAGAAGCAAGAGAAATGCATTTAGTTGTACAACTTGCCACATTAATGACAGCACAGTGATATATATGATAATATATAAGGTTAAAAACATGGGGGGGATGCTTTATAAAGTGGGGTTGCTCAAGCCCCCCTTCCCACTAGTATCTCTACCACTGCAATACAAATATTGATAAATTAACTGAAGGCCAAAAAGTTTATTTGCTCAATTTTGGTGGTTTTTCAATGTTTGCAAGTTGATAAAATGATGTCTGTCAATTATATAGAGATTCTTTTTGACAGTTCCCTAAATCCAATAGCTGATGTTGTTGCTTCATGAGTGACCCATATTTGTATGCATGGATATTTAATTAAAGTTAAGATATGCTAATTAAATCAATGTCTGTTCACATTCATGATAATCAGAATGTGATGACTTTATATGTAATAATATTATAGTGTACAGTTTGATGTAATAAGGTTAATACATCAATATACTTGAGTAAGGAATGGATTCAAATGTGACACACACAAAAAGAATGAGAAGGACAACTGTATGAAAATGGTGTTGGTAAAATGATTGTTGGTCATTTGAAACTAAAGTTATGAACTTTAATTTTTTTAAGGTTCTTGTGAAAATGAATGACCTTTCGTTGAATATAACTATGTACAAATTAAAGTTTTCTGGATACCAAGAATCTTAATGATTATGATTAACTATAATTATATGTGCATGTTTTTAGCATGGTCAGTTATTAATTGTACTGCATGCTCTTAAGTTACTACTCATTTTGATTTTAAAAAAAATTAATAAATACTATACAATCATAAGCTAGCCAGTATTTCATTAAAGTCTATTAAGAGAAATAGTGGCATTTTTAGTTACCATTATATTTCAAATGAGCATTCGTATTCACTTTGGCCTGACAAGAACATACATAATTATTTAAGTTTTTAATTGTACGTTTTCCAGCATCATTTATCATAATTATTATCATTATCCTAAATTCTTTTTCTATGCATGTCGACTTTCAATTAATTGCTTCATTACATTAATAGCTATATAAATTATACATATATATATATATATATATATATATATATATATATATATATATGGCTGGTAAGTCACTTAGAGAATATAAACTAATTTTTAAGTGCATTCAGTTTGAATAGAACCTGATTGTGTGACCAGTGTGACCAGTATGCTAAATTCATGCTGTTTATAAAGCAGCAATATGTAGTTGCAGCATCAGGTTGAAGTCTTTGTGTGATAACAAGATATTGATCGTCCTCATGCAGTAGAGATAACTTTGAAACAATTCTGCATGTATTGTTTTATAACACCTAATTATGATGGCTATCATTTGATCATTGCACTCATTATAATACATAATATGCAACTCACACAGTATGATGGGATTGTGTATACAGGTGGGATGAAATGACCTCATGCTTAACTCTCTTTGTGATTATAATGAGGAAGTACATCTCATGGTATACATGAAATCATGTCACATCATTTCCTGCATGTATGTGACTTCCCATTAAAGTGTTACAGATTACGTATCAATACAGGATATCATCACATCTTTTATCATTTTTGGTTCAATGATATACTTTATGATGCATACCTGAAGTAATGCACATTCTCTCAGGATCTTCTCCAGTTTTTACTGATACAAATGTTGACACATATATACATAATCTGTGCAAGCAGTGATGAAACAGAGTCACTTGTGGTAAGATGAACTAACTGCAAATCTTCAACAAATGACTTCATAACGCAAAGTTCAATGTGATGTTTATTAATCCAAGTCACAATAGAAATGAAGTATTGGTTATTAGCCCAGAAGAATAGTTATTCACATAATTATACACACTAGTACTATATAATAATGGTGACATATGAATTGCAATGAGCTCATATATCTCCTTATAAGGAAGTACATAACATTATGTAAATGAGATCATGATTATTGATATGTTGCCAGCTGTAACAATTTACTTAAACTGACTGAAGAAATGGGGTTTGAGTTACTACACATGCTTAAAGCAACATCCCATATATAATGGATGAGATAAGAATTTTATTTTATTCCATTCGCTGATAAACAAATTATGTATAATAATATAGTGAACTCATTCATCTGGTCATGAGGAATTGCATCACATGGATATATGATCATGGGCAACTGTTACTTTAACCTAATATAGAAATTACAGTTTGGCTGTTAGCTGTGAGCAGTATAACATCATTATTATGCAATCTTGAATTGTATTTGGTTCTATTAGCTGTAAATAGAATCACTTCAATTGATAATAAGGGATTTTTTGTTCATTTTGTATACTATAAACAAATTGCTGTTCATTTCCATTACATAGTGTGTTATCTAATTTCAACCAATAATAATTGGTGACATTATTTTCTTTTATTATGATTATAGTATCACAAGTACCTTGCATTGTGCTATATAGTAGAGGGGCTGACCTCAGATTCTTTCCCTTGCAGGATAAACTCAGTGGTCAGTGACATTTAAGTCATTGTTGATTTTGTTCTTTTTGAATGATACTTCAATTAAGATAGAAATGGTCACATATGTGTGAAAATAATTAGGTTGTTTATGTTTATGCAAAATGTAGTAGACTCAACACATGATCACAATGTGTTTTAGACATAATTATTAATGGTATATAGTGTTGTTTCAGTAATTATGACAGTAATGACCACATATAGCCATACGTAATATGATTAGTTTATTATGAAATTAATATTAAAACTAACCATATTTCTACCTTAATTGCAAATACCACAAAATCAACAAACATTGAGATGAGATAATTATCGCTGAAAAGGATTAATAATAGCTGTAATAAAATTTAATATTAAGCCTACACTTATATAGTTTAGTTAACTAACTGAACATACACATTATTGGCCAATTTTCACATTAGGTATATAGTTCATATTCAGTTTGGCCTAAGAAGAACATGAATCATTAAAATCCTCTCGTCATTATTATTATTATCCTAATTCCTGTTCTTTCTCTGTATGGCATTTAAATTTGGTAAACTACACCTAGAGATGTGGTTTCAAATAACTGCAGCCCTTTAGTATACTGTTGATTCATCAGTAGCAACCCAGTGCACCGACACAACATTAATAGTACATGGATTGTATAGAACATTACCTCTCTCTTCATAATTAGAATATATTGATATGTGTCATAACAGTTTTGAAAATTAATTTAACTTTGGAAATGAAGGTTAGTTATAAGTCCTGGAGGATTATTCGCATGTGGCTTTAGCCTTATCATGAAGAATTATAATTCACATGTTCATAATCATGGGTGAATTAAGATTAATGCTGTATAATTTGTAAACAAACATACATCTCCTCATAAGGGAGTACATCACAATGATTACATTGTATAAACTGTGAGATCATGATCATTGAAATGTACATCAGCAGCTATGACCAAGGGCACTGGGAGAGGAGATTTGGTCTGGGGTAAATTTTTGGACCTCCTACCTCAATGTTGATAGTGTTTAAATTGTGAGTTTGAACTTTTAAGTCTTACTTGCAAAAAATTGTGTGCTGTCCTGTTTTCTTCTTTGCACAGGAGTATTTAAGAATGTATAATGGCATCAGGTCTGGGCCCTGAGTAAATACGTCATCCTCACCTCCCTTTTCAGTGGGTTTGGCTCTAATGGTTGGACTACCACACAGCCTTGATGCAATTATCCCATACCATAATAATAGATGAGATAATAATTTGCTTTGTAAACAAATTAGCATAATCATATATAATTGTGAGGAGTGCATCATAATGTTGATATGATAATGAAAAGAGGTAACTATGACAGTTTAAATAATTATTAACACATTTATATACAATTAAAGGTTTGGCTATTACGGCATCATTATTATGTATGGGGATTATGAGGTGTTTGTTTTAATGTAAATAGAATCCATCATTTATTCAGTTCATAATATAAAATATAAATAAATTGATGACCTACATCGCCCAACAATGAACTCTTTAGTAGGTTAACTAAAACTAAACATTTTAATAATAAATTTGTGAGAAACTAATCATGCTTGCGTTAGCCTACATATATTAACTACAAGTGCAAGGTCATTTTTGTTATAATTATCCAAACAACACTACCATTAATAGGTATGTGTATAAAACACTATTTGCATACTGAAGAACCACAAACACCCTACTTATATTGCCTACTCAATTTCACTAAATTGAAGTTTCATTCAAATACTGCAAGCATTTAGTTAACTAACTCACATTATTAAGTTTACATGCATCATAGTGACACACGATGACATCATTTCCTATATACATAACTCATATGGCATTATGTGATTTTCTTATGTTTGTTTTCCTCCAATGTAAACTCTGATTTATATATAATTGTATAGGAGTTAAACAGTAGAATTTAACTTTTCAGAATGGTTCCGATAAATTACCCCAAGATCAGATATACGAGAGCAGGATTGCTTTTCTAATTATGCATTGTAGTTTTCATCTGGTATATTGATATTGGAATTTGCCTAAAGGCACATAAAGCTGCAGTTCAATGTGGTGATTTAGAAACAGTGAAAGAATTAGCAGCTAAGATATGATGTACTGATTATAATAATTATTGTAGAGTCATTGTTTTATTATAGGCTAAGCCATTTCATTCGATACATAAAACGATAGCAATTAGTCTTAGTAAAACAATAATGACTACTTTTATAGTATGTCTGGTTTCTCACAGTTTTAAAGGTCATTCACATTCACTCGCCATGACCTCAGAAAAAAAGTTTATAATTTTAGTGTAATATGACCAACAATCTTTTTTTTTCTTCATATAATTATCCTTCCCATTCTTTTTTGTGTATGCCAAATTTCAATCCATAGCTTCATTATAGTTGTAATATAATCATGTATTAATCTTGTGATATACTAAATATAAACTCATCACATCCTATAATTCTGAGGTCATTGTGAATGTGTACAGACTTTAATTATAGCTATACTAAAGCGTTTTGGTTGTATATATTGCTCGTTGGCCAATTTTGTATAGTGAATACTGCACTATATTACTTCAGTATGGCTTCTGTTGTGTGTGTGAAACCATGTTAGTGCAGCTATAATTAATATAATAATTAGCATAACTATAACTATGACAACTGTTTATATCTTTGAAAATTAATGCTGTGATGACTGTAATAATTTAAAGGCTGAGAACCATAGTTGACTAACCTCATTAAACAGTAATATACCCCAGGTTAACGTAATAATACTCTCAAATGTGTTTCAGGAGCAGATAAAAATGAAAGAATTCATGGTAATAGGATATACCCAAGTATTAATGCATTAAAGAACTCAGAACCATAATGCAGTTGATTTTGGGTTAGTCCATTATGGTTCTGAGTTCTTCAGTTATACATGTACTGTATAGTGTAATTTTACGTTTTGTTTTCATTGTCACAAGGTTTTATATATCATGTGTAAAATAACGAACAATGATAGTTGTGCAGGAAAAAACCTAATCATACTAACATTACAGATAATAAAGGTAAATGTGGATGACATTTAGTTATTCATAATTTGGATATTCAGTGAACAGACTAAGTTGGATCCACAGTAGGAACAAGGATGATTTACGAAAGGACTAATGACAAAGGAACTGACTGATAACTGATATGGTTTAGTAGATAAAAAAAACATCCAGATGGAGAAATCACACCACTATAAAATATTAGTGGCTTCTGCAGGCATGTTTAATATGATAGAGTAAACTAATTGGCTTCATTTACTCAGTGTTGCTTTGTCTGGGTTTGGCATGTCATGGTCTGTATCTGAACGATGTCTCTCATAATAACATTACACTATTAGTGTGTATGAATTTCATTGTCTTCTCATGTTACAACCATCATAATTATAGAAAGGCTTACATACTTAATTAAAATGCAGTATAGTATAGTACTTTGTGGCATAATTAATGTGTTGTAAGTATGTTCATAGTAATATAACACATAAACAGCATTAATACAAGTAATATATGTAATGTTTATTATGCATGATTGCATTGTGTTTTATAATTATGCAAGTGCAAATGGAGTACACAATGCTATATATAATTATATTCATATCATGTCTGGACAATACATTGATGAAAATATTAATTAAATTGTATGATATTTGAACAAGTGTTCTACTACAGATATAATGTAATATTTGTAATATAATATTACAATCATTTGTAATGACATGTGTTGCCAATATTCATAAGCCGACATAGTTCATCTCTAGCTCCATCTATAATATTATAATGACAGTTATACTTGCTGAATAGATCTTGAAACTGTAACTTCATATATGTGCATTTTCTGATCATTGATGACTACAATAATTATGATTAATAATTATATTAATCTTATAGGGGTTCCCTGCTTCATGTGTCTTTTCTTTTCTATCCTTCATTTATAACCTATTGTAGCCTCCATCCAACAAAGATTTCATTTCTTATGTTGTTCTAACTTCACTTCAATTACCTGGATTTTCAAAGTGAGAAGAGGAAGAAATTTTATAAGTGAGTATAGGATGTGGTTTCTTTTAATTAATTTTTATTACTTTTGGGATAGAATTTGCTTTAATTGGGAGAATTTCCTCGAGGATCAAAGATTTAAATCTACCAATCATATCTTTCATGTCCTAGATACCCTAATGATTCTAAATTTAACTTACAAATACGCTTAATTAATAAATCAATTGCATGGCTTTTGGTCGAATTCACATAAATAATTATATTTAGGCAATTCTGGTGTGTATTTTGTCCAAATAAAAACTCATACATAGATCTTCATTATTGAATATAGGTTATACATTGCGGCTGATATGTCTATGTGATGTATGGACTGAGGGCCATATTTGAGAGTAAGGTACATGTATAACTGACTAATACCAACTGATGTATACCATGTTGACTAATGAGATTACTTAATTGTATGCACCACTGAAATTAAGTAATTTGATTGGTCAAATTGGAAGATTATAATATGTATACATACTTATTGGGGATTTTGTTATGTGACATAATGTAATCTGAATATTCAGTTGAAACATACATGTAGCATGGGATATCATTTTATTTAAAACTATTTCCGTTTTAAAGATACAGTGCGTGTGCTTACTACAATATTGATGGGCCTCAGACAGAGAGTATTACAAACCACGTATATATACATATATATATATATATATATATATATATATATATAATTATAATATGTGTATGCATTCTTCAAATGTGTAAATGAAAGGATTCCCACTAATGTGATTATTAATAGCTGTCTTATTTTAAATTTTATTTTTCTTTTGAAAAAATAATTGGTGGTATATAATTACTAGTTGTCATGTCGAGTGAGTAAACTACCTTAAGCCTACTTTTAATTGCATGTACTAACTTTATCAAGTTTTTTCGACTAACGTAATAATTACTAAAAATAGTACATGCTAATAAATATATTTTGTGATCATTTTATTAGGCACATTAGGCATGCCTCAGAAATTTGCTAAATCAACGCATGCTAATTTTGACTGTTCAAAAATTGCTAAAGTTAGCTGATGCAATTAATAGTGAGCTTAAGGCAGATCCACACTCACTTAAACATCTCTATAGTAAGAAGTTACTGTTTTTTCAATTACCTGTCTTATTCACAGTGAGCCGACTACATAGATCCCCAATACGTACTCTATTGTAAGAAATTACTATTCTTTCAATTAGTTTAATTACTAGATGTAATTATCCACACTTTGTAAACTACATACATACCCTATTATAAAATATGATCATTCTTTTAATTAGCTTATCACTAGCTGTCTGTCTACAGCAAGTAAACTACAATAATCCACATTAGGTACTTAAATATCTCGAGGTGTATTGATAGTAGATAATATCTGTTTAATTCTTCAATCTGTTTAATATTATATGAATAAAAACCAAACCAATATTTCTGTATTAAGAAACAAAATTCTTTAAAGCTTGCCCAAGTATATGTCATAACTCTATCATTTGTGTTTGGAGTTGGAGAATCCAAAACTATGTGTTTAGATGCACTCACACCTTATCAAGAAAATCCACAGATTACAATTAAATTCTACATTAAGTTGACTCCTGCTAAAGGATAATTGTTGCTTTCATTTTAAAGAAACTAATTATTTTAAGTTGGCAAACTGATAATTTTGTGTTTTAATTAACAAATTAACTTCCTAAATATCAGGCTGATGAATGTGTAAAAATATATAAATCAATTGAGGATGTGTGTATAAAATAATAATAAGGTGAAAGGATGACTCAAAGTGATGCAAAGGAAACATTGTGGTGATATAATATAATTATCATAATAATGCAAAATGACAATGTACGTAACTTTGCATCACTGCATGTTGCATATTTGATTCTTATTAATTTGTAACAGAATGCCTGCAGGGTTTGAAACAGGATTTATTATTAAGGAGGGGAAAAATTCGATCATGTGAAGCACACTGCTCTTTGGGGGGATCTCGGGGTGCTCACCCAGGAAATTGTATAATTTAGGATCTCTGAGGTTGCTTCTGGAGGGTTTTGAGATGTTGTTGCATGTTGAATTTAGCCTGAAATGTAGGGGGTAGGGGTAACTCAAATTAGTTGTTACAAGTCTATATAATATGAATATTCAGAGTAACGTAGAGAGTAGATGGTGCCAGGGGCAATGTTGTAAAAAATGCCAAAATTCAGACCATGCACACGTTATACATCATTTGGGTGAGGGGAGTGTGTTGTGGTTCTCCCCCTTGCTTTGTGAAAAACACTATAAAGTGTATATGATTGAGAATTTAAAAATGTCTTGTTCAAAACAAAACATTCTGCCAAACAGTACCCTCTTAGGAACTAGTATTCTTAGCTCCTGTTAACACATTTATAAATGCTATCATTTATATACTCTAATGAGCTATTGTAATCCATTATTTGCTTCTCGCTACATGTGCTTGATTATCTGTCACAGCTTCTATGTATCGGGTGATCTCTATTGTTTAGATAGTACATGTAAATGCAGGATATCAAATTTTTACCCGCAAATGCTGTCAGGGCTGTTTGCCGTATATCCTCTAACTCTAAGCTATATATAATCATATAACATCAGTAGGTTGTTGTATTACATACGCACAAGAGTGTTCCAAATATGCATGATAGTTATAATTACACTATATACAGTATGTTAAATGTTAGTACAGATGTTCATGTAATACATAAACCTCTGTACTGTACATAAACTTCTGTACTGTATATAAGCCCTATTTGTGTGAATAGGAAATAATTAAAACATCAAACATTTATCAAACCTTACAATGTTTTGATATTGCAATATTTATTTCCTCTGTTGCTTTGATCTTAAAATGTGTTCATCCATCATGAATTTTAATTAACAGAAATTGATAACACTTGCATGGAATGTGTTATTATATCCCAACTACTATTGGCAATTATCAGTTAGTATTTAGAGTACTTTATGCAAGTGCTATACATTTAAGTACAAAATGGATATTCAGGTTTTTCCGACAGCTTGTTTCTCAGCTGTCTTGTACAAAAACCTAACAAAATTTGGTATCTAAGTGGGGTTACAACTAGCCTCATATCCATGCTGATTAAGATGGCAGATAAAAAGAGCCCTATTGTATGTTTGCATATATGCTAATTAATTTATTGAATTCCCAGATTTCTGAGGCAATAGTGACCGTAGTATAATTAATACGGCTAGCTTCCATCCAGTGATCTATGTTCTATATAGCACCTTGGATATCCTGATTTCATTCCAAATCAGGAGCAGGTCTTGGTCGTGTTATTATGCACGTAAATTAGCACATGTGCAACAGTTGAATCCAGGCTCTATTTCTCTGCCATCTTAAAGTACCTGGGTACGAAGCTATGCAGCAAATTGCCTTCGAAATTGCATGTTTTATTTGCTTTCCATATGGTTTGATAATTATTTGAAGGGCTCAGAGGTAAAGTGGGCTAACCCAAAATCAAATACTGGAAATCATCCATAGTGCATAGAAATTCATTAAAAATTGAAATATTTTTATCTGCCTGTGAAACACATTTTGAGAGTGTTTTAATTTCATGTTAACCTCAGTGTAGTGCTATTTTGTGGGTTAGACCACTTTACTTCTCAGCCCTTCATTTGAACAAACATTTGGAGAAAAATTACAAATCAAATTAGACCATCATTTTTCGTATGCTGGCTATAAATACTATACATTATAGATATGGTAGGAATAGTAATCTACTTATTTCTTTATTATATCACAGAGTAAGGGCATCGCTGTTGTTACCATGTTATTTATCAAATCTTACATGCCTTGGCATTACAATTTTAGTTTGCTTTAATTTTGTGACATATGTAGTATGTTAATCCATCTTGAACATATATTACCTGAAATTAAATAATAAATAAATATAATTATAAGGAATGCTTGCATTCAACTACTATATGTACAATTTCTCTGTATGGCAGTTTATCATTACTTCAATTAATGCTCACTGTAAGACCATACATAGCTACAGTAGAATTAGTAATGGACTTCAGTTACATTCATCATGACCTCAGATAAATGTTCCTAACTGTAGATTGGAAAGACCAGCAATCTTTTTATATGCATTTTCATATATTTATTCTTTCAGTTCTGTTTTGTGTATGTTAAATTCACTCCATTTATTCATTATTGAGTTACAGCATAATCATGTATTAACCTTATGACTTTAAACTATACACTATACTACATATGACATCATCACATCCTAATTTTGAGGTCATCGTGAATGTGAACCAACTTTATTTATTGTATAATGGAATGCTGATATTTCTGTGAATTTTGGTATTACTTCACAAAACCTTAATTATATTACATGATTATAGTTACAAACAATTCAACAATAATATTAATATCTGTTTTATATAGGTTAATCAACAGCATAGACATACTTCATTATTAGTTGTTGATTAACCGTATATAAAACAGGTGGTAATATTTGTTTTATATAGGTTAATAGGACAACATAGAAATATTTCAGTGATAATATTTGTTTACATAGCTAATGCCACTTTAAAACGTATTAAGTTGACCTCATTGTGGATACAATCATTAGTTTCACAGCTGTCTTAATCTCATAATTTACTAGGTATGCAGTAATTAGTTTTAGTGTTGTTTTAGTTAACTACAACTATCACTAAAACCATTTTAGTAAGGTATTGTGACTTTCATTCAGTTAACTAAAACTACCAATGAGTAACAAGTCTGGAAACCATAACCGTGAGTGATATAAATAGTCTTAACATTATCACCAAAAGGTTTTAGCAAAAGCCTCTTGTTATTTTTGTTCCTTGTATAATTTGAAGTCTGCCAGTAGCTCGTTTGAGCTACCAATTAATGTTGATAGTCTTCCCAAATGTTTGCAAATACACACACAGACAGACACACAATATGATTACTATACCCTTCCACCTACACTTCGTGCGGCAAAGGTAATTAATGGTGTACTAACACTAAAAAAACCTAAGTTAACTATAACTGGAAACTAGTTATTCTATTACAAGTGGTCATTAATGTTATCTAAAACAACACTAATTTACAGACATTAGGCATTCACGAAGTCATTTTCATTCCACCTACACAATTTATATTCTCAGCTGGATGTTTTGGAAGTAAACCTTTAGTGACTTAGTAATATTGTAAACCTTCACCCACGAATCCATAGGAATATTTTCATTGGTGTCAGTTCTAATTCAAGTAGCCATGATTGTATACTCATAACAATGTATCATTTCAAATTGATGTGTAAATATCATAGCGAATGAATGAATCAAAATGTTTGGATGGTATGTAGTCAGTCACAACCAAACATTTTGACTGATTCATTAATGATAATATTTGGACACTGTACATGAACCAATTCACTGTGTTTTTCCCAATTCCTTTTTTTAATACACTTTATATCATTAATTTTATTACAAATTAAAGAACATTGAATGAGAGACTTTATGGGAGTATTTACTTTACAAAGACAAATTATAACTTTTTAATATAATAAATGCTATTTTCAATTTCGAAAACAGAGATTGCATTACTTGTTTTGGGAAAAAGCAGTTCTTTACTAAAGACAGAAATAACAAATATAATACTTAAGTACACATTATGTTTGTTCAACTTGTAAACAGTGTTTATTTCAGGCCTTTTAGGGATGAAATTTCCCTCTCTAAAAACTTAAACCTCCCCCCCTCTCTCCCAAGCATTTTTCTTTAACGTCTATGCATAATCCATCACATCATTAATTTCTAGCATGTTCCTCCAATAAAATCAATGCCCCCTCATCCCTCAAAGATACACTTCGAGTAAACACTGATTGAAAATATGAAGTAATAATTCTATACATAATGGTCAAAGGTTTCCTTCTAATTTCATTATTGGTTGAGACATAGTAACGTAAAATTAATGTAATGTAATAATAGACTTCCATTATTACTACACAAAATATAAATAAGAGTAAGAAATAAGAAATTTTAAGAGGATAGTAACGTTTTTTTGCTATTGCAACAAAATGTTAAAACCAGCGTTTTTGAGTAATATCTTTCTGAGCATTCATTGTTGATAATTCATAAAATGTAATGTTTAGCATTCATAGATTGAAACAAAGTTGAGGTAGTGCCATGGGAATGACTACATTTAAATTGATATCACAATACTCAGAATTGCATGCCTGTCATTTCTTTAGTAAGCAAAATGAGAAATAGCCATTGTTTCAATTTTCTCAGATTTGTTTTTATCAATTCCATAGTTACATAGTGAATGTACATTGATAGCAGTAATATTAATATTACAGGCTATGAATATAGTTAGGAAGGTTGAAATTATCACATTACAGATATGCAAAGGAAGAAGAAGGTTGTATCTTGGATCATGCAGTGGCTATGACACACAGTGTAACTCAGCATCACTATGAGTCTTGATTATCATATAGGGGCAATGAACTACACACTGAACAGGAAGATAATGTCACCGCGAGGAAGGAACTGATCATTACTCAACAATGATATTTATGACTCAACACCAACAAAATAAGACCAAACAAAGTACAGAATAAAAATTTGCTATCATGAAAAATGGATTAACATTGATAAATTATAGCATTATAACTAATACATTAGTCAAAATAAAGATGATTAATAATTATGACATGCAAGATAGATGCTAATATTATTTGTGAGCATCCTATCGCTTGTATTTTTTATGATTTCTGCTTGTTTTTTTTACCTGTGAATGAATATTCTTACTTCATTGAGCTCCTCGTTAAGTCTTTATTTATATTTTCAAATGTCAATATGCATGCATGACCCCTATATCTTAATGCATGCCGAATATGGATAACTGAAATAATTGAAAGGCATCTGATAACATTTCTCAGGGCTGTTTGCCGTATATATCCTTTAAACCAGGCAGTACATATCTATACAGTATAACACAGCACTGTATTAAATATAGTATTGTATATACTTATACGTAGTATTGTTCAGTGGTGATGACTTATTCAAGGTTACATTTGTATTACCGCTTTGGGAATCATATAATATCATTAGGAAATGACATAACATCAAAGTATATAGATCAAAACCTTTACAATGGATCATGTGAAGCTTCCTGCATTTTGACTAATACAAATTCACACTTTGAAATAATTATTCATAGCACTTCATTGAATGCATGTGTTTACAATAAAACACAATTCAGTTATTAGCTCTTCACTTGTATTTCTATTCATTACAGAACTTGTAGTAATTACCAAATTACAGACATATTAATGCTTTTGATGTTTCGTGTAATTGCAGTGTGAGGAGTACTCTAAAATTCGAGGACAATAACTATATATTATTAATATATAGGCTTATAATACATATGACTATAATGTTTACATAATTAGTGTTCATTCTCAAAAGGAGATTTCAGAAGTAGACGAATGAGTATAAATATTTCAATCCGAAGGACCATATTTGAACTACATAAACTATTGCTGCAAATAAAGTAATATCTGAAATTGAGATTATTATTGCTTGAATGAGCTAGTTTGTTTACAAAGCAAATGGAAGTACTTGCAACATAATTCTTATCTCATCTAATTCAAGATTGATGTTTGAACAACGTTACAAACCTCTAGGGCTAATAGCCCAACCTCCTATGTGGCTAAATGAAATTTTCACAGCTGTGGACCTATTGTGATATCATGTGTATAGAATATAATTATCCTGATCTCATGTATACAATGTGATGCATTTCCTCATTGTAATGACAAAGAGAGTTATTAGGGTGAGGTCATTTTCATTCCACCCACACAATAGCATGCACTTGTGTGGGATATGTACAATACACAATACTGAGATGTGCTGAAGAAAGAAATATAGATGCGTGGATAGTTATCACATCATCCAGATTACTATATGACTTTATTCATTACTATCATTTATATGTCACCTGTATGGTAGTTCTGGCAGTAAAGACTTGGCTATTTATTGTTACTTTCAGCAAATCTTCAGCAAAACAATCTTCAGCACATTTTCAGCCATGAATCAAGACCAATATTCTACTAGTATCCAGTTCCAGCTCCAGCAGCCACTATCATACTCTTGTGAAAATCCTGTTCATTCTTACAGAACTAGTTGCTGGGATCCAGTTTGTCACTCTTATGGAAATAATTACTGGCCTATGAGCTACTATTCACCTGAGATACAACCTCCATATTCTTTGTATGATAGCATGAACCAAAATCAAGTAAGTTTTAATATAATTTACTAATAATATTATAACTTATTTATTGTTGCAATCATAGTATATACTAGTATTGTATTTTCATGCAGTTGCAACAATTTAACCTCACTACAACCTTCTCTGCATGCATGGATTGCATGCTATATAATATTGCAGTGACCAATGGATTGGTCCAGCTGCCACCGTAAACATCAAAGTGTAATTCAGATATAAAACAACATTGCATTGTTATTCCCAGTTGTGTGCATCACTGTTTTGTATAATGTGCCATGTAAGCAAACTTACATGGCATGTACATTAAAGTTGTTTTTTCACTGGACACAGGTTTCTCACTAGGCTCTTAGATATATAATGTTATACACATCTTCTTAAATAATAAAAGAACAAATTTTACTTGAACACAACTATTGTTATTAGTAATAATAATAATAATTATTACACTATGACATACTTCACTGAAGCATGCATATTAGAAATGGGAGTAGCCATGTGGTACTTATTGCACCTTACAAGTTTCAATTTGAAAATCGTGGTGATGGGCAGTAGCTTGCATACAGCAATGCAAATATTAACATAATTACCCTCGCTGCAAAGTCTAGGCGGAAGGGTATAGTAATTGATGATAATCAATATATTATGAATTATGTGCACAACATGCACGAACAGAATTCACTTGATGTGTAACTGTTAGAAATATTAGATCCAAAATCATTCTTGTGATTAGCAATAAGTAGATAAGTACTATAGGGTTTAGGGCATAGTATTTAAGTAAGTAGATCGATACTACATCAAGTAGTAAGCCATTAAACACGAGAACTATATATTATCAGAGAGTACGGAAATGAAAGAGTATGTAGAGTTATATATATGAAAACCAAAAAAGCACAGGAACAAGGAACAAGATGGCTTTGGTAACAAAATGAAATACAACTTCCACATAACAACCCTACATAAGTTTATACACAGCTAGAGTAAAGGCAAAGAAGCGATACTTATGTACGGTTGTTATGTGGAAGTGGTATTTCATTTTGTTGCCAAAGCCATCTTGTTCCTGTGCTTTTTCGGTTTTGATATATATCTCTACATACTCTTTCATTTTTTAAAATGTTTTGTATTATTTAAAATATTTAATAATTTGTTTGTACACTAGAAAATTCAAAAACACATTATTTTCATGTATGCATTAGCATTGAAATGTCTTGTACTTTCGACATACCATGAAGTGATCATCATGATACAAGATTGTACTAAAACAATTTTAAAACAAAATCAAGTTAAGATTTCCTTTTCCTGTTAAAGTCATCTAAACAGGATGCTTAGTTACTCATTCAAGGTTGGTTGGTATGTAAATTGCTATCATAAACTTTCTTATGAGACTATACTGTATTTTGACAATACAATAAGTATATAATGTAAATGTGTCATTCTACATAACGTTTGATAGCAATTTCATATATGCACAACCAGGACTGAGCCCATGCACAACGTATAAAGACACCAAAAATTCATCAAGCTTCAAGGTCATCCAATTTAGACGATCTGTTCATATCACCAACTATTGGTTATAACATTGAAAATAAATATTGCACTCTACACAACTAGAGTACTTTTGCTAAAACTTGCACTACAAAATCAAAGAGTGCTAATCACAAGATTCAAAGTTTGTTGTGGGTAGTGAAACTGTTATTTCGACTGATTTATAACGAGCAGATTGGCTGGATAAAATACTCTAGTTATGTATTATAGTAATCAGTAATGACCTTTAACCGCTACCATTACAAAGTACACGCGAATTCACGTGATCCATGATCGTCCCAGCTCGCCCACATGTTTAATTATAAAAAAACGTGTGGGAGTGTGTTGATTTTGCACGGCCTCTTTCTAGTATAATTATGGATGTTTGTGAGATTCAATGCCTGGCTGGCGACAGTTTGATCTGTCCGAGGTTGTAGTGGTGAAGTTAGAAGTGCCATTTGCATTGATAGGATCCTTACTTGTTTGTATCAGCTGCTGTGAAAGGAAAGCCTGCATTATACATTCTTGGGCAAGAAGGTCAACTCGTCTGCACTCCACACCTCCCAAAGACGATCCCCCAAACGACCACCAAACCATTCATATCGTTCTACAGTTACTACGTTGAGGGAATCGTTGCAATATATGTGTAAAAACTCCGGCAGGTTCGCCATTAGAAAATGCGCTGTGCTCTATACCTTAGAAGCAGCACCAGGACAAGGCAATCAATTAAGGTCAGAGCTGTCTGTGTGCATATACTTTATGTTGCTGGAAAAATAGTAAATATGTGTATAGTTGTGTCCAGTATTGCTTGCACATACTATTAACTGCTATCATTTACAATGTGTTCAAAATCTGAGGGTTATATTTAATGAATATTAAAAGTAATGTTATTCATGCAATGGGAATGATGATTAATAACAGCATGTCCTATTCAAACATACTTTATACAATAGTTAACCTTATCAATGCATGTTTCTTGGAGACTAAAGTTTATAGTTTCATTAGATTGCTATAGTTGATAATAATTATGAAAATGTCGATTGCCTACAAATTAAATGTTATAAAAGTCCCATGTGGTTACAACTCAACATCATTGCAAATCCACTACAGATCAGTAAATTGATGCCTTTGCAATCAGTGTCTCAAGTTGTTATACTTATTGTACTAAATAATTGTTCCATACAGTCAACATGACTCCAAATATTTTTTTTGAATGAAAACTGGTAGTTTAGCTGTTTGTGTCCAACTTTGTGGTTCCACAGTCTCGTATATATAGTCTGACAATATTATTGTTTTAAGGAGTATAACTTGTAATGTCTGTTTTATTATACAAATGAAGCTGGAGGTCTACATGTTCTTAAATGAGACGGGACTTTTTCTTCTAACATGTTGCTATTGTTTGTTTTGATTTATTATCTTGTGTGATATTGTCCCATATATACATAATGCACAGCCATACTGTCTTTATCTATGTACTTTCAATATACAATGCTATGCCAAGGTGTTAGCAGCTTGTTACTAGTGTTAGTTCCTTCACACAATGTCCCCATCTAAACTTTATAAATAATCAAATTCATTGACTAGTGATTTTTAAAATTTATAATTGTGGTCTACTTAAAACCTTATATGTTAATGCACACATCATTAACCATATTCCTTACCATGTGTAAATACTGGAGTAACAGTCAGCATAATTACTTTAATATATTATTAAAATACTTTTTTGAAACTACTACCCAGAACAATTACTTCACTGCTTACTCAAAGGTCTCTCGTGTGTAATTGGTATTTAATTAATTCACAGTAATAATAATTATAATTGTATTAGCGTTGTCATGGTAACTACACAGCATGAAGTCATATATATATGACATTTATTTTGCAGAGCAAGAGAATAATAATTAGTGGTCTTGTTTTAGTTTATAATTTTGTTTAGCTAAAACTCATGGTATTATGATTTTCTTTTAAAATATAACTAAAGTCAGTCCACATTCACAATACCCTCAAAATTAGGATAATTATTATATAATATAGTGTGTAGTTTAATGTCATAAGAATAATACATTAGACTGTAACTCAATACTAAAGCGCCATTTTCATATAATTATCCTTTTCGTTCTTTTTTGTGTATGTCAAATTTCAATCCATTGCTTCATTATTGAGTTACAGTATAATCATGTATTACCCTTATGACATTAAACTATACACTATATTACAACCCATAATGTTTATTATCGTGAATGTGAACAACAGAGTTTAGAATGCAATTTGGACCAAAGGTTGAGGAAGGACTTCTTGGAATCAATAGTAATGACTTGATGAATTGACATAATTAGTAGCATAATATAATTATAAATCTTAATAATCTAATTCGGATCTTTTAATTAGTAATTAATTAACATGTAGCACACAGAAACCTATGTTAGAGGTTGCTTGTAGTGCAAAAATACTTGCATTTAAATCCTCACTTTTCAGATTTTGTTGGATATGTGATATAGCTAAATGTGTGTTGCTACCCAGAGGATCACGATATGATTTAGTACCACGATGTTTGAAATAAGAATTGAAATGCTTATAAAATGTCCTTTTTGGTCGTATTTGTCAAAAAAACAGTAAAACAAATTGATCCAAGTTATGCACACTAGCTTTTAGGTATAAAATTAGACAAATGGGAAAAACCATGGTAACTAAACTGTCCATTCTAATGTATCAATACACCCAAATGCCAACATGGTATCATGAAAATATCGATATTTCAATATAATTATTGATATGTATCTCACATCACTATTCTGAGGTATGCAAAGCCAATAAAGTGTCGTAACTAGGAGTAAAAGCCAATAAAATGTTTCGTATCTAGGCCATTAAAATTTTTCATATCTATGAGTAGAAATAATTTCATTTCCGTAGATAGTGGATTACATAGGCTTCCTATTGTATATATGTGATGTCAGGTACATGTAGTAGATTAATCATTTGTTTACATTTCTCTGTTTGGTTTTAAACGAAGTTAAGAGTGATGGTTGAATGAAGCAGGACTAGGTTTTCTTTGTTTGTGGAGAACTCTAAAAGCATCTTTCGTTCATTTGATCTTTGTTGGTGATTTTAGTACTCTGTATTCTGAGTTGTCTTTATCAATATTGGCAAAAGATTTATTATCAAGAAACAAACAAAACTGAATACGACTTTAGGCCTTCTTTGGGCCGAAATATTGTGTGCAGTTTTATTTATGTCTTCATAATAAAGTTTTGCCAATATTGATCACATTTACCAGAATACATACCTATAATTATTATTAATCCCATTATTTCACTGTGGTTACACAGGTACCATTATCTGTGATTACACAAGTACCATTACCTATCACAGGTATCATTAATGGTACCTGTGTTAGGTAATGGCACCTATGTAATCACAGCTAATGGTACCTGTGTTAGGTAATGGTACTTGTGTAATCACAGCTAATGGTACCTGTGTTAGGTAATGGTACTTGTGTAATCACAGCTAATGGTACCTGTGTTAGGTAATGGTACCTATGTAATCACAGCTAATGGTACCTGTGTTAGGTAATGGTACTTGTGTAATCACAGCTAATGGTACCTGTGTTAGGTAATGGTACCTATGTAATCACAGCTAATGGTACCTGTGTTAGGTAATGGTACTTGTGTAATCACAGCTAATTAGCTGTGATTACACAAGTACCATTACCTAACACAGGTACCATTAGCTGTGATTACACAAGTTACCTAACACAGGTACCATTAGCTGTGATTACACAAGTACCATTACCTAACACAGGTACCATTAGCTGTGATTACATGTATTGGTTTACTAAACTTTAAGTATTGACTATTAAATTTGAAAGATGTAATTTTCATAATTATTGTGATTTTTTAATGCAATTATTATAGTTTTGAAAACTAAACTGATTTTTAGTTTCTTAATTAATTATACAGAAAATGATTGGCCCAATTGCAAAAACAGTTAAACATACACCATTCTAAATGGTTAACATGTATGGTACTATTCAGTGTTCTTCTTCACCTAATAGATATTGTCATACATACCAGGCAGTCAATTTGTATATGGTGAACTATGTAATTAGTGGGTGGGTTGTGTTTTCCTAGTAAATTAGTAATGAAAGATGCATGCAGTAACTGCTAATATTCAATTTTCAATTGCCTGTGTTGTAGATATATACCTGTATAATAGAGTAAGGAATGAATGTACAAATGTGCATAAACACAATGTATAAACATGCATACACACACAACATATGTTATATACACAAATTTCCATTCCAAAGTTTACAACTGCATTAGCATTGTATATATATATATATACGTATTTTATTACTCCAAACATTCAGAATTTATGAGCTTGATAAATGTAAACATACAGACACACACACAAAGACACAGACACACACACACACACACACACACACAGACACACACACACACACACACACACACACACACTAGATCCAATTACTGTGGTTGTACAGTGTAAAGTATTTTGGTTGTATTACAGTGTGTGTATTAGAATTTTGAAGAAATACATTTATTATGCTAGTTAATCTATTATCATTGTCTTATAGTCTTTGTGTGTCTATATATAGAAGTCAAGTGTGTGTGACGTGTAGTCTAAAACCAATAATTCCACATTGTGATTATAATAAGTTTACATATCAATTGTACTATCTGACAATCTCATGGTGTGTAGAGTAAAGTCATATATCTGCTATTAATCACTGAATGTCACCTTGAAGCAAAGACCTATCCAAAATGGAGTGTAACTAATCTATTTGCAGTGCATTAATCTCATGTGAATTCATTATGTAACCTTAACCTGTTGTTGGCTCTCCATTAAAAACACACATGTGCAGTAAAATGTGCTATGAGTATTTTATTTGCAACACCTCTTGGCACACAAGCAATAAATGGTTTTATATGTTGTCACATGACAAATTTCAGGCAATCTGATTGGCTATAAGGTACTCGTACTCTCCTTAACTTTAGACCATATCATTGGGTTTGATGTTTCGCTCAGTGCCATGGAGGTGAGCAGGAGTGACCATATAGTTGCACGTTTTGGTCTAATGGTCACTCATTCTCACTATATACTAGATTCAGTGATTGGTAGCATATGGGGAGTGGGACTAAGGTCGCAAATACAACATTCTTGACGTACCAAGTTTGCATTAGTAGATTTTGACATCACAATGCATTTGTATGACGGTAAGCACTAGTGGGTGATTAAATTATTGACTCTGTATTGTATGTAGCCTTAGTTCCCACCCTGAGTGGTACAAGCTAGATGACAATAGATCAAATGCATGACATAGTTACCTCATTAGTTTCAAACAGTTTTTGATATGTCTCAAGAATGGTTAGTATGTGAGTCATTGGAAATACATCTTGAGCCAATTAAGAAAGAATTATTGACATAATTAACTGCACCACTGGCCCAGAGAGAGAACTATGCAGTGCCAAATAACTAGCTCTTTGTGCCAATGGTGTCCCATATGAGCCTATCAATTCCATATCACCTGTTGTTTGTGTAGCAATATTATCCTTCTCATACTTTTTGTGTATGTCAAATTTAAATTCATTGGTGCTTCATAATTGCATTTCAGTGTAATAATCTATTATACTAAAACCCCTAAGGACATCACAACTTAGTTATTGAATGTGAACTGGCGAGTAGTGTTATTTTTTGTTTATAATTATACTAACTAAAGTGTAAGTAAATATTATTGTCATATCACTAACTAGAAACTACACTATGTTTTGTTAACAAAACCTGTCAGTCTTTCAATATCACATGTTTAGATTTCGGTAGAACATATATGATTATATAATTATATATAATATTGTGTTGTTATTGTTTCTTTTCTTTGTTGTTTTTTTTGTCTGAAACTATTAATACGTGTTTTGTTTACAGTTTACCTGTTTACTTTACCTAAAAAGAATTACATGTATAACTTAATTTAAGAACAATTACAACTATCTCATACTAATTACCTTTTCCTGATTGTTATCAACATCTTATCCAAGCTGTAATACAACTTCCTTAGGTAAATTACAGTGTGGTAAAGTTGTGCTCCACTGCTCTTAGAATTTGGTATCAAACACTAGATTGTGGACACACAATGTATACTAGGTTTATAGGGGTAAACACTGATGACTGAATTGCACACCCGATGTTGTGTCACCCTGGATACATACGTACAGACACCCTGGATATATACAGACACCCTGAATACATACGTACAGGCACCTTGGATACATACAGACACCCTGGATACATATAGGCATCTGGAATACATACAGGCACCTTGGATGTACATACAGACACCCTGGATACATACGTACAAGCACCTTGGATACATATACAACATATAATGTACAATTCAATACATTTATTAATATATCAATTCCATTGTAAATCATTGAGCTTCTGGATCAACTTCATAATCAAAGCTATTTCACTGTTCTATAGAGGAAGGCAATGAAATTTAATACATCATTATGCTTGTTAGTTTTGTGCCTTGCTCTACAAAATGGACGAATAGTGATTATACAAACAGTTGATTGAAATTATTTTGTAGGAAAGTGTGTTTTGAAAATTAGATCACATTTATTGTACATGGCATACATTTATGCATTACTGCCTACTCTATGTAATATAATACATTTCAAGAACATCAAGCCTTGTTAACCAAATATGTTATTATACATGTATGTAAATAACATAATATACATATATGTAATTATATGTAATATATTAACTATAGTTAACATGCTTGATATACCACATATTGTTGAGGAGGTTATGTGCCCACGGCCTGTAGGAGTGTATCTACATAAACCACTGAACAATATATATATATATATATATATATACCAACCAATATAATAATTATATACTATGAGTTAACAAGTTTTGATACAGTGTCCTATACTCCACTGAAATGTGTTATCTATTAAAATCTTTCCACTACGAAATAGCCAAAAAGCATTTTAACACAAGTGTATGGTCGAAAATTTATCCTTCCGAATTTTCAATTTTCGCAACCATGATGACCAACATTACATTTTGATTTTTTCTCTCCTTATAGACTCAACCAATCTCTGTTACACGAATCACTTCTTCAACCTCCTCTGGTAGTGTCAAGGTAGTATCACATCAATCCACTATGACCAGACAAAGTACAAGATCTTCTCAACAAGACTATAGTACAACTACACGTTCAACCAGTATGACCAGCCATAAGCCTGTTAGAAATGAAACTGTTCGTCGTCCATCAGGTGGGAGACATTTACAACCACCAGTTGGTAACAATGCAAAGTTAAAACACGAGGTGGGTGTCTCCATTTTATTTTATGTCTCCTTATCAATTGCTACTCTTTGTTTGACTAACCTCCCTGTGTTTCTTTTCATCCTTTCATCCAACCATCCATCCATCCATTCATCCATCCACCATTCGTCCACCCATCCATTCATCCATCCAGCCATCCAACCACCCATCCATCCCATACATCCACCTACCCATCCATTCATCCATCTATTCATGCATCCATCCATTCATCCATCCACCATCCGTCCACCCATCCATTATCCATCCACCATCCATCCACCCATCCATTCATCCATCCATCCAACCACCCATCCCTCCATACATGTACATCCACCTACCCATCCATTCATCCATCTATTCATGCATCCATCCATTCATCCATCCACCATCCGTCCACCCATCCATTATCCATCCACCATCCATCCACCCATCCATTCATCCATCCATCCAACCACCCATCCCTCCATACATGTACATCCACCTACCCATCCATTCATTTATGTATCACCAAATTAATACATAAATTTGGATGCAATGTACTTAAATAAAAACTAAATTATTGTATATTACATCGTGCATGTGTTGTGTATCTGTATGTATTTGATAATATATGTATGTATTTGTGTATATATCTATGTATGTATATATGATTATAAATATGTATGTATGTATATGTATATATGTACGTGTACATGTATGAATGTATGTATGTATGTATGTATGTATGTATGTATGTATGTATGTACATGTATGTACATGTATGTATGTGCATGTATATAATATATATGTATGTGTTTGTGTATATACAGGTATATCTTATGTATGTGTATATAATGTATGTATATACATGTATGTATGTATGCTTACATATATATAAACTTAGGTTTGGTGTTGGTGTCTTTGGTGGTTTCATTACCCCGGCCTTCACCTACTGCCTAGTATTAAGTTAGTCTGTACTTACTGGCGTATGAGATGTTTGATTCGGACCCTGCCAGCTGAGCTGCCTTGGTAGCTCAGTTGGTAGAGCATCTGTCTGGAGTACAGAGTGTCGTGGGTTCGAATCCCACCTGAGGCAACTCTCATTTTTCATTTTTCCATTGCTTCAGGTGTCTTTCTTTCTTTCTTTCTTTCTTTCTTTCTTTCTTTCTTTCTTTCTACATCTCTGATAACATCATGTATGCATGTATGTATGTAGGTAGGTATGTATATACATGTGTATGTATGTATATGTATGTATATGTATGTACATGTATGTATGTATGTGCACATATATAATATATGTATGTATTTGTGTATAATTATATATCTTATGTATGTGTATATAATGTATGTACAGTATATACATGTATGTATGTATGTATGTACATGTACATGTACATGTATGTATGTATATTTATGTATGTACATGGAAGTATATATATGTATATGCATATTGTTCAAGAGTATTTATAGTATCTTTTCTATTTTTAGTATTTAATTGGAAGTAGTGCATAATTAACAATTAGGTGTTTCATTCAACACTTGACCACAATTGGAGGTAGAATATGTTAATTGTAGCAAATGAATAGTAATATGGTACTTGTACAAATAATTTATTTACCTTATCAAATTTCGTAGTCTATAGCACATTTTAAGGATATGAGGTTATTTTAAACTTAACTCTTAAAGGGGGTGAGTTTATGTTCCAATATTCTGCTGCATGAATGTAGTTAATCATTATGAAACTATTTTTGTTTAATACTCTTGGGGTTTGCTGTTTAGACTTATAAAGTAATAATATTTGTAACATAAACAATCAATATCTGTACATTAATGAAGGAAGCAAGGAAGCCATGTAAGCACTTGTACTATAATATTTTGATAGAAACCTTCTCCCAGTCTACTATTCAGTGTAGTACCATATATACTCTATTTATTTGTGCTGGCTTACATGAAGCAAGCAATATCAAATTTGGTTCTGGTTTTCTGTAGAAAATGGCTGAATAGTGAGGATTTGATGGTATGCTAATTACTTTTTTCACATGTGGTCACAATTATTTTACTAACTATAAATATATATAATTAAAACCACTTTCAGTATTGTAAACCTAATTACAATTCAAATAAAAGATAGCTGGTAGAAGATAGAGTTAACAACTTTTAAATACGCCCAATATATAAAAGTTTGATGATAAATAATAAATTAATAAATATAATAATTATTGTCATACTAAACTTAAACAGTACTAAACTATTATACAGTGTGAAGCTATAATTGAATATATCTGTAGCACATAACCTGTATGCAAACAGTATGATAATAGTGTTGTTCAGACCGTCATTTGAAGTATGGTCCAAATTGACTCAACAATGGTTAGTGTGTATGCCATTAAGAATACATCTTGAGCCAATTAACAAACAGCTAATGCTGTTAGTGAAATGTAATCATAATTAACAGTATGATAATAGTGTTGTTCAGACCGTCATTTGAAGTATGGTCCAAATTGACTCAACAATGGTTAGTGTGTATGCCATTAAGAATACATCTTGAGCCAATTAACAAACAGCTAATGCTGTTAGTGAAATGTAATCATAATTAACTGTGCCACTGGCCCAAAGAGAAACCCGTGCAATACCAAATAAGAAACTCTTTGGGCCAATGGTGTGCGGGCTATATGTGCTGATCAAACACGCTGGTGTTGTTTATTTAACTATAACTAAAACCACTTTTATAAGGTATTGTAAAATAAATTACAACCTACTACGTGAACAAATGAAACATATAACTTCAATTATTATTGAATTTCTTTTTTAACAACCTTTAAATAAGTCCAAAATTTGAGAAAAAAATGGCCAATATTTTGATATTGAAGTCAAATCTATACCTTGTGAAGCTGTAATGGATATAATATAAACATGTAACATAATTATTATCAACCACAACACAATACAACAACCTCAATAATTAATGTTCATGTTTTTCAAAAGAGCTCTGCATTAATCCTGTGAAAGTATATAGAAGCTGTTATGATTCAACATTGTTTACCTAACTATATTCATTTGACCGTATTTTCAGTTACCAAGGACAACTGCAGTAGTATTAAAGGCATAGCCAGGAATTAAGAGAGGTTTCTTATGTTTGGGGTGTGTAGCGTGGCGCAAATGTTTTTTTCAGATTACTATTTCAATCCTGTATAATGTTTGTAGATACTATTATATTATTTACAGTGAATGTTGCCATTATTAACTTCCTTCCTTTTTGTTTCAAAAGGAGGTTTTCAGAAACCCATGGAAACCTCTGATATATAATTATATGTTAAGCAGCCTCCTCCCCTTTCACCCAGTGTTGTTGCTGTTATTAAGAGTTTTTATTTCTGCACTGTTGCCAGTGGATTACAGTGTTGTTTTATCAACGAGACAAAGCTCGATTTATTATTGTGTATAATATAATGGTGGACAAATATCCACAGCCTATTGGATCGATGGGCAAGATTAAGAACAGCACCTTGTTGATATGATATAGTTTAGTGTTGTTTAAGTTTAGTATGACAAATTGACAATATTGGTTATACCAAAGGTTCATAAAGTACATGTACATAACATCATGTATATCTTAGGTTTGGTGTTGGTGTCATTGGTGGTTTCATTACCCCGGCCATCACCTAATGCCTTGTGTCAAGTTAGCCTGTTTATACAGGCATATGAGATGTTTGATTCGGACCCTGCCAGCTGAGCTGCCTTGGTGGCTCAGTTGGTAGAGCATCTGTCCGGAGTGCAGAGTGTCGTGGGTTCGAATCCCACCTGAGGCAACTCTCATTTTTCATTTTTCCATTGTCTCAGGTGTTTCTTTCATGTATGTCAAGTTTCTCAAAATTGTTTACATAAATTGGGATTATTCACAATAATTGTTAAAGTTATTGTTTCAGTAAACTTGTAATTTAGTTACAATGTCTTAACTAAAATGTAAATAAACAACACTAATATAGTTGTGTTTGGGAAGTGTGTATTATAATTTTATAAGTATACCACAAGTCTTGTAACAATTTCCTGTAGGGGAACTTTACTCTATGTAATAGTATTACTATATATAGTATTAACACATGTATGTATTGTCACTTGTTAGGGATGACACATAGTGTTTGCATTATTGCTCATAAAATTGGAACTGAATTTGTTATGTGTAATAATATTATCATAACATCATTGTGGTGTGTATGATACCTGACTTTATTAAGTTTGCATACTATGATGGGAGCTATACTTTAATAAGGTGATAGTCAACTGCACTTCTAAGTAGTACTTTGTACTGTAATCATAGTAATGTGTGAGTTCCCTTTACATTTGTATGTGATAACATAGTATTAAGGTGCTGTGTAGTACATTTGAAGTACAGTGTACATGTACTTTACTCACAATGTACATTATAGTCAATTGAAGTACAGTGATACCAAGCAAAATATTTAATGTGAGGTGCTGAGTTCTATACATGCATGGGGATAACAAAACTGTTGCTATCAGGTCACTCGGGCTGGTATTAATTTATGCAAAGTATTTTTATGACCTACAAATCACTTGTAGATCCCAAGGCAGTAAGAGAAATTAGTTACCATGACAACGCCTATGCTTGTAATTTGGATTGGCTAGACTCATAGCTTCAATTTTATACAACATTTAATTAACTTCATACTTTTTAAACACATGTGTGTTTCAAGTAGAAGCTCACTAGTGCTGTTTAGTATGATGCATCACCACTTTAGTTTCCTGCAAACCTATTCTACAATTAAACGTGTCCAAATCTTCTTACAGGACTAAGTACCCTTCACGATACAGAAAGTCAGAAATTCACTCTTTCTCCTCTTCTTGAGCTTGTCAAACAGAGCCTTTTTTCTGGTGGTACTGGACTTGCTTGCATTTCAAGTAAACTGCATTGTAACCATGATTACACAAACAAAACATCTTTCTGAATTTTGCTAACAAGTTCACAAACACATTATTTGATATCAAGCCAATTAGTGGTATTGCAAGTACGTATGATGTTTTATACAATTGTGCGATCATTGTTAATTTTTTAAAAAATGGTGCAGGATTAGAACTATCCCCTAACCCGGTATATCTTATCTACCTTCCTGTCTATGGGGTGTTGTCACAAATTCACTTTCAGACTCATATCCTGTTAATACTATGAAAATCACCGGATTTCTCGCCAAGTAATGCCCTTTAAGTCGAAAGGTTATTTACAGAGTTATGTTTCTGTAGCAACACCTAGTAGAAAAAATATTCTTCCCAATAATGTGTGGCCATAGCTTAGCCGTCTCTACCTATAACTCCTGTCTGGGAATTGGTAGAGCAATGGCTAGAAATCCATGGTCATGGGTTTGAGTCCTATAACTCCTGTCTGGGAATTGGTAGAGCAATGGCTAGAAAGCCATGGTCATGGGTTTGAGTCCTGTAAATCCTGTCAGTATCTTCAAATGCAATCATACATACATAATAAAAAGCATCAGTTTGACTATATAAGACACTCTATACTATTGATTCTTGTATAATGCAGTAATTATGAGCCCTGACAGCCCTTAGAATCTGTTAATTACTCTTGGGCTGAATGATCTTGTATTCATTAGCCGCACACAAATAGTATTGGATATGTACATTTACATATGTACTTTAGATATGTACATGTACATGTTGTACACTTAATCGTGTATATGTACATGTGGCTCTTATTTCATATCCTCACTCCTCCTTTCTTTATATTAGCTTTGATCAACGATCCCAGATTGCTCAAAACATATAAATTAGCATTTTGAATTTTTTTTTTTACACGAGCTAGTTTTAAAAGTCATTAGTGGTATGGTTTTCCTCTGGTTTCATATCCTTACATATAATATTTATATGTACATGTACCAATAGCATTTACTGTTTTCTGATTTCATATCCTACTGCTGCTGCCCTGATAAAGCGATATATTCATAATCTTGTACAACATATTATAATATCTAGGAAAGAAAGTAAGTGTGATTTTATTCTTGAACTTCATTGATAATAGCAGTTTTCTACCATTAAGGCCATAATAGTAATACAGTGAATATACATGTACATGTACATCAGTGTTTTTGATAAGCTCATGTGGTGCACCATTGGCCCAAAGAGTTTCTTATTTGGGACTGCACAGTTCTCTCTCTGGGCCAGATGATGCTGTTAATTATGATTATATTAGCATTAACTGTTTAATTGGATGTATTGGATTAACATGTATTTCCAAATGGCACACACACTAACTTTTGTTGAGCCGATTTGACCCATGCTTCAAATCATGTCAAAAACTCTAATGGTCATATCATGACATACAACATGAGGCCATATGTTGGCAGTACTATATCCTGCTCTTCTCTTACCACAGTATATATGATTATACAATGGTTCAGTTTGTGAAAACATATAAATCTATATAATTAGAAATATTATTTTAGAAGCTGGCTATCATCTATTATAGAGGTCATTTGTGGTGTGATTTTGTTCTGATCTTATATCCTTACTCAACTTATTCACTTTACCTTCCTGTCAAAAGTTCATTTAATATTAGCATGTATTGATTCTGTTCTGTTAGAATGTGAATTACATACTGACACTTCGTTTGATTGTTGAGTAGAAAAAGCAATTATTCACATTTACTGAAATATTAATCTTACTTTTAAGCTCATTGTAACTACTGAACTATGCTGTGTACTAGGTGGAAAATAACAGTAATTGATAATATAGTTAAGTATTACATGCATACAATAGAATGTGTATTACCTACATACAATAGAATGTGTATTACATGCATACAATAGAATGTGTATTACATGTATACAATACAATGTGTATTACATGTATACAATAGAATGTGTATTACATGTATACAATACAATGTGTATTACCTACATACAATACAATGTGTATTACATGTATACAATAGAATGTGTATTACATGTATACAATAGAATGTGTATTACATGTATACAATACAATGTGTATTACCTACATACAATACAATGTGTATTACATGTATACAATAGAATGTGTATTACATGTATACAATAGAATGTGTATTACATGTATACAATAGAATGTGTATTACCTACATACAATAGAATGTGTATTACATGTATACAATAGAATGTGTATTACCTACATACAATACAATGTGTATTACATGTATACAATAGAATGTGTATTACATGTATACAATACAATGTGTATTACATGTATACAATACAATGTGTATTACATGTATACAATACAATGTGTATTACCTACATACAATACAATGTGTATTACATGTATACAATAGAATGTGTATTACATGTATACAATACAATGTGTATTACCTACATACAATACAATGTGTATTACATGTATACAATAGAATGTGTATTACATGTATACAATAGAATGTGTATTACATGTATACAATAGAATGTGTATTACCTACATACAATAGAATGTGTATTACATGTATACAATACAATGTGTATTACCTACATACAATACAATGTGTATTACATGTATACAATAGAATGTGTATTACATGTATACAATACAATGTGTATTACATGTATACAATAGAATGTGTATTACATGTATACAATAGAATGTGTATTACCTACATACAATAGAATGTGTATTACCTTTACAATCTTAGCTGACAGGAATAAGGTACATGTAGGTGGTATATTATTATATATTTTCATAAAGGTTCCATACTCTAGTCATTGTGGTGATCCTTGAACTTTAGTAACACAATGAAATATTTTTTGAAAAGAACATTTCAGCCCAAAGATCAACAAAAAAATCATTTTCTTTTTTATATAAGCAGATTGAGAAGATAGTACAGTACAAGGTAGAGAGGTGAAGGTTAAAAGGTTCTATATTACAATGATACAATTATCATTGTAGACCTTTTTAACCTTCACCCTCCACTTTGTACTGTACTATCACCACAACGTGTTTATATAAAAAAACAACTATTTTTTGTAACTTAAATAGCTGAACAAGGGCCTCAGGTTGAAATGTTTCTCAAGATTATTTATTGTATATAAAGTCCAAGAACCACTTATTTAATAGAGATCATTCTGTGTGCTCTGAATGCTGGGTTCTGTAGAACTAGTCTTAGTACACAGATTCTTGACTCATGTTGAAATGTTACTGCATGGTTCTATTAGATTATAATTATATATAGATATATAGTATGATGGTGAGATCATCCCTCTGATGTGGTGGGTCCTATATATTGTATATAGAGCTTCCATGTGCACACTATGCAGGAGATGTCACCATCATACAATATATTGTATATAGTATGCTAATAGTCCTATATACTGCATATAGGACCCTTGTTTTGTGTCCTCGGATGTGATATAGCCCTCGCAAAACTCAGGTCCTATATTTTGTATATAAGACCTATTAGCATACTATATATATTACATAATATATAATATATATATATATATATATATGTATATATATATATATATATGTATATATATATATATATGTATATATATATATATATATACATTGTATATATATATATATAATTATATGTATAGGTTATATCACAGCACGAGTGCTATATAAGATTTATAAAAACCGAGCCCGAGGGCGAGGTTTTTATAAATTTGATATAGCATGAGTGGCTGTGATATAACCAATATACGTATATCACGAAAGACAAAACCTTTGTTGATGTCTGATGCTTCTCCTACCTTTTTGTCGGCACTTTGGAGAAGGTAAGCGTTGTTTTCTTGTAGTCTGTTTCGACGGCAGGTGCTATATCTGACCGCAGGGTGCTATATCTGACCACAGGGTACTATATCTTATATATAAACCTGTGGTTTACTTTGATGTTTCGGTTGTATTATAGATTATGTGCCAGTCAATGTTGACATGCAATACAATAGTAACCACTCAAGGTTTACCACTAGTCCATCCTCGAGCTCGTATAAGTGTTGTTTCTTCACCACAGCTGTATTAAATTAGTCACAAATTACAAAATGTCTAAGGTTTCTTGTTTTGGACACCTTTGGTAGTCCTCAGTGTTGAGAGTAACCAGTTTATTTAATTATGTTTTTCTACACTCTACAGCTAATGGCTGCTAATATCAGCATACATTGTATGGGCTCTAGCACTAGCGCAATTATATAAACCTACGCTGGATGAGGCCCCAGGATAATAGAATTAAGGGAATTGTATTATGCATGTGCATACTACAAAGAGTATATAGTTATATTGTTGCATGTATATTAGGTTTTGCCAATACTGCAGATGGCAGATAACTAAAATTGTCTATACTGATACCTATACTATACCTCATTTCATGTGCTAATGTAGTGTATAATTTAATGTCATAAGGTTATTATACTGTAACTAAATAATGAAGCAATGGATTGAAATTTGACATACACAAAAAAGAATGGGAAGAGTAATTATATGAAAATTGTGAAGGTAAAAAGATTGTTTGTCATTTCAAACTAAAGTTATGAACATTTTTCAGAGGAGGAAAGGGTAAATGTGAATGACCTTTAGTATAGGTATAAAACTAATTATGATGTAAAGCTCATCATTTTTATATACATTTTGTGAGTTATATATATATATATATATATATATTATATATATATATATATAATTATAATTATATATATATATATTATTGTTGTGTGGAAGTGGTGTTTAATTTTGTTGCTAAGGTACCATTCCAATCTTGTTCCTATGCTTTTGTTTTGATA